>JAHHFK020000104.1:600000-955761 GCA_024533555.2 Aedes koreicus
GAAGATGTACCTATATTAATCTCATCACTTTGCAATTCATCCTACTTGAAATAAAACGATATACACGTGACAGGATTAGTTAGTAATGTTTGTTGTAGTTTTTTAACGTAAGCAAATATGATTAGAAACGAAACCGATCCTTCAACTGCCCAATTGTTTGATTCATCGTAGGATAAATATAAAATCTCTTGTAATAATTGACACTTTTCTTAGCACACACGATAACATGGCGGAAAATTGGATGATTTAGAGGTGCACACAACCGCACGAACCGCGGTTTTAGGTATGAGCATTTTTTCTCATCATGTATCCCATTAATCGAAAGTCAACACAATTAACAAGCTATTCGTGTCGAAAGTCAATCTCAAAAGTGCAGCAAATCATAGTTACAGCACGAATTATTCAAAACTGCTCAAAATTAGGCAATGCGCAAAATATAGCGGACTTACGGTATCAGTTTATGCGCATATATTTGTGTTCATACATTTGTAGACTACACAAATATAATACAGGTATATCATAGTTACAGCACGAATTATTCAAAACTGCTCAAAATTAGGCAATGCGCAAAATATAGCGGACTTACGGTATCAGTTTATGCGCATACATTTGTAGACTACACAAATATAATACTGGTATTCGATATAAAGCAACTTTATTTTCTGACTATTTTCGCATTCAAGAAAAGTAGATGGATAGTAGTGGATAGATGAGACAATTTCTAATCTATTGGTTGCAAGGATTTGTATAAATGCACTCTCATTCGTGAGAAATGTACGTTCGGAGTCGAAAATTAAAGTTGCCGTATATCGCCTGTATGTCTGTACTTTAATTAGGTACATTAACAAAATGAAAAATTAAAAATCCATCATTATCAACAAAAAGGCAATCAAAAGTATAGTTTGCTTGTAACTCATGCCAATTATTAAAGATTTGACAATAAACCATACAACACATCCGTTGTAATAAGTTCGTCAATATACATAATTTTTCAAAGTTTGACGTGTGAAATAGGGTAGGGATCGTCTTAATCAGGAGTGACTGATATCATCAGTTTGTTAGGAAATAGGTCTAAAACTCCTACATTTTCCAAATGACTTCACATTTAATTATACGAACAGATTCTATCTATTCGATACCTAAATCATGATTGAGTACCAATTAATTTACTGACATTATGAAGATTTAAAATACATCATCTAGAATACCATCAGTTTCCTAAAATTTTCACAAGTTCACTTAAATTTTCCCTTTGCGTATTTTGGTTTTGTTCGCGTGTACCTTCTTATCCTTCTTCTTCTTCTTCTTCTTTTGATTGAGCGACGTTTGCTCAGTAAGGGCCAGTAACTGCGACTATATGCCCTACAATCATTATTCTTTTTCGCTTTTCACAGCTTTAGCTTAGCTTCTTCACAGAATTTCGCTATTTGATCGAGCAATTTCGTATTCTTTGAATCAAGTATGTTTTTGAACATTTCCGTATTGTCCATCAAAATCATATTTACCTCTTAGTAGGTTGTATTTAACGCAGTGCAGAACCAGGTGTTCTGCACTTTCGACTTCATCACATATCTCACAATCAGCATTATCGACAATCTTCATCTTGTGTAACCAATAATTTGAATAATCGTGACCACTGATTAGCCTATTCAGAAGACGGACTTGTTTGCCACTTAGGTCAAGCCCTTTGTACCATGGTGAATAATTAAATTTTCCAATTATGCCATGGAATTTCCTTCCTTTATCTGCAGAGTATTCCTGATACCATTTGTCTGTCTTTTCAGCTTTGCGTTTCTTAAAGTAAAATTGGGCATCCTTCAACAATCTTGGGTTTCTAGCTGTGAAGAATGGTTGAACTAGTCCGTTTTTAGCTAGACTATCTGCTATTTCGTTTCCGGTTATATTTACATGCGAGGGAATCCATTGGAAAACGATGTTCCACTTCTGCGCCGTTTCTAATATGTGCACGATAATGCTTTCCCCTCTGCGTTCTTCAATTACCTTGCTTAGAATCATAAGTGAGGACTTAGAGTCTGTGTAAATAACATAGTTCGCAAGCTGCTGCCGCTCGATGATTTGCACTGCTTCCATATCTTCTGGCCATATCGGCCAGAATTTCTGCCGATGTGATACTCGTTTCAAATGCCAGTTTTATACTGTACCGTTGTCCAGTATTTTCGACGTAGATTCCGATAGCACATTCGTTTCCTTCTTTCGACGCATCCGTAAAAATCCTTCCTTGTTTGTTGAATTTTCCGATCATAGCACCAAGAGCTTCCTGTTTCAGAACTTTGTTGTTCAATTCTTTCTTCGCGGTTGTAATTCCTTCCAAAGTGTGCTGTATTGTGATTTCACCGACCAAATTCAACTTGTGTACCGACGAAATCGAATCGAAGACTTCCTGATGTTCCAAATATATAAACTCCTTGAACGGAACTGTACAGTCGTCTGGTTTCTACTCTCTTAGTACTTTTAGTTGCTTAGCAACTATGTTGTTTCTGTACATGGTGCGACCGATTTCTCTTGCCGTAACATATTCTAGTCTCACCTTGTTTGGGTCCAGGCCACTGATAGCATGTAGCACGTTGTGAGGTGTTGTTTTTGTTAGTCCAGTCGCTTTCTGTAAGGACTGATTGTTGATGGTCTCCAATTTCTTCAAGTTTGCCTGGCAGGTGTTGTTATGCGCCGTACATCCGTTCTCCGTTACACTCCGAATCAAACTTTCATACAGTCTTGTCGTAACTTGTGGGTGGCTCCCATGCTTAATCCCAGATAGAACTTTTAGCATGTTCTGTCTGTCTCTCAGCTTTTCACCAAGCTGACGGACGTAGATTCCAAAGCTTAACGTTCGGTAGATGTAGACTCCTAAGTACTTTATATTTTTAACCGTTTTGACCGCTTGTCCGTATATTTTTACCGATATTTGTTTATTGCTGGCCTGGAATAAAATGGCCTTAGTCTTTTGGGTGTTTATTTTAAGGTTCAGGTCGTCTGTTCTGGTCTGAAAATGGTTCATGTACAGTTGTGCCTTCGTGTTGATCTCTTCGAGATTTTTTCCTTCCACAAGTACACCAAAGTCATCTGCGAATTGCACCAATATCACGCCCTCTATCGCGATGCTGTGCAATCCTAGCGTATACATGTTAAATAATGTAGGAGACAAGACGTCTCCTTAAGGTAATCCATTGCTCACTACCCTTTCAATGTGTCCATTTCGCATAGCCATTAGTAATTTGTGGTTTTTCAAGAAAGAATCTACCCATATTTGGATTTCGTTTGGTACCTCCAATTCGGACCTATTGAATGCGTTTGACAGATCGATTGCGATGAGTGCAACAACTTTTCCTTCCCTCTTCACTTTTTTAATTTCATTTATCAGGTATGACACGCACGTTGTTGTGGACATGTGGCGCCGGAATCCAAATGATGTTGCTGGGAGCGGGTTTTTCTTTTCCAAAAAGCGTTGAAGTAGTTAAAGAGCCGCAGTATTTGCCATTTTTGTGATCGTCGGAAAAAGGGCTATTGGCCGTTTACCCTCTGGTGATGATTGGTCTCGGCCCAGTTTTGGTACTGGTACGATTTTGATCAATTTAAGTTCGTCGCTGATAATTCTTCGGTACCACATATTGTTCAGGTCGTTGATGATTACGTCAGAAACACCTTGGCTGAGGCACTTCAATGTTTCATAGGAGATGAGATCAGCTCCGGGGGCAGATTTTATCTTTTTGGTTGCAACTATGTCTTTTCATTTTTCTCTGGTAAGTAGCGGGTATTCGACAAAATTACGGTAGCTTTCCGTTGGTACTGAGTTGCATCTTTCAAAGTGCGTATCCAAGAAAGACTCAGCTACTTCTCTATTATCGAACAGTATATTGTTTTCTTTCCACCTTTTTTTGTGCCCAGTAAGTATTCCTACCTTTTGCCATAACTCCTTGGAGCTGGAAAAAAGACTGATTTCGTCTGGAAAAGCCTCGATTTTTTTCCTTATTTCTTCTCGTTTGAGCCTTTGAAATACAGCAGCCTGCTTTTTGAACGTAATAAGGTTTTCTACGCTCGATATCCGATTAAACAATCGTCATGCGTCGGTTTTGTTTTTCCACGCTTGGTCGACTTCCGGTGACCACCAGTGATTTGGAGTTCGCTTACTATTGAATTGATTCTGCTGGGTGATTACTCTGTTCTGTTCGATCAAATCCGCTATATGGTTCATGTTAGATCCATCTAGTGCTGCAATGCGTCTCAGTATTTCTTTTCGGTTGGTGAACACTTGGAGGCTTTTATGTTTGATTTGGCCTAGTGATATCTTGATCGCCATATGATGGCTTTCCACACTCCAATCCGTCGTTTTCCACTTAACGTTCTGATATAAGCCCGCTCTGTCCATTTGTATTGGTACAAATATAGGCGATCCGTCGTTGCAGATGATCAAACGTGTTGCATCAACGATTTCTGCTAGAGCTCTGCCTCTAAAATCACACCGTTTATCTCCCCATGTTTGATGATGGGTGTTGAAGTCCCCTCCGACTACAATTTTCCCAAATTGGTCCGCAAAATCTAAAATTGCTTCACAGTCTTTTTCAAAGTCACTAATAGTGATTGATGGGCTGATGTAAACGGACAACACCGTTATATTTTTGGGCAGTATTTCGACGCATACTGTTTGTGTCACATCAGAAGTAAGAGGTGGTTTACGGGCCATAAAGTTGTATTTGGTCGAAACCAAAACTGATGCTCCTCCGTAACCATCGTGTCGTGAATCGGTGATTGTGTGGTATCCTGTAATCTTATATTTATTTGTGTTTACATAAGTGTCTGACAGTATCCCAATGTCTATTTCCTCTTCTATCATTATCTTTTGTATTTCCGCCTTATTTTTGTATAAACTTTGAAGTAGTTTAAACTCGATTGTGTTTTCGAAGATATTTATTGATTTCCTGTTTGTGTTTCCTGTTCTGAGATACTCTGCTGTGTGTCCTGTATTACTACCTTGGCCAAGTCAAAATGTCTGTTTGTGCATTCATTAAAATGGGCTTTTGCAGCCTCGTCATTGCCCAATTTAGTTACATAATCCGTGTAAAAACTCATTATATCGGCATTATGCTTCTCCTCAGCCGCCTTGATTTCTGCCTGCGCTTTTACTTCCGCCTTTTCCCGCGCTTGCTTCAAAACGGTTTCCCATTTTTCCTGCTGTCCTACGGTGTGTATGTTGATCAATCCTGTTCCAACATTGTTGTTGGTGCTCTGCGAAACTTGTTTGTCTCGCTCTTCTGTGATTTTCTGCGCCTTTGTTACCAGAATACTGGATTCCTTCAGGTCGTTTCTTTGTCGTTTTCCGACCGTTTTGGACTTTTGTTGTTCCTTTTTCTCCTTTTGTATCTCTACCGCGGCTTTGATAGCTTTCCGTTCTTGGTTTGTTTTGATCCATTCTTCTCTGAGTGGATCCTTCCATTTGAAGTTTCCGCCAGCCATATTAGCAAAAGAATCTTTGCATGCATCTTTCCAGGTGGTTTAACGGTTCATAAATGTTTTGTGAAGCGATCGGAACGATTTCACGAGCCTCCGTGTATGTAAGTTTCCTTCTGGCCATAAGTCCTTTGATTTTTGTTTGTCGTTCACTTTCCGGGCATTTAATGTCCTTGGAGGTGTGTTCCAGTTAGTTGCAGTTTGCGCATTTCATCCTCTTTTGGCATTGTACATACTCCTCACTTGTTTCGTGTTGCTCTGTACATCTTTCACAGCGCCGGCGACCTTTGCAGTTATTCTCCCTGTGGTTAAATCTTAAGCACTTAGCGCAGATAACCACCTTTTGGTGGTAAGGACGCACCGTGCTTTTACAGCAAAAAAAAAAAGTCGAACTGAATCTGGAAGCTGATTTGTCCGAAATGATAAGCTGACCCTTGTTGTTGGTATTTTTTCTGATGTGCACGTCAAACGCCGAACTCCGAGAATTGGGATATCACAAAGAATTCCTTCGAGTATTTCTTCTTCGGTGATTTCTTCTGGAATGCCGGATATTACGCCAGTAATAGTGACGAGATGTTTCGGGACATAGGCTCTATATGGCGAGTCTGCCACATTGAGGGCTTCCACCAATTGGTTAGCCTTGTTGTAATTGCTTAAGTATACCATGATTCGGCGAGCACCTGTGTATTTCAGATCTGTAACATATCTCCTGAATTCTTCATGCTTTCTAATAAGCAGCCCCACTGTGTATTTGTTGATTTTGCTGTCCTTATCCTTCGGTTGCATGTACACCCTGTAGTGTGGGCTGTATTGGTGTGTATAGGTGAAATTTTCTCGTGCCGTAGTTCCTGTGCCGAATACGTTTTTGATGTGCTTGCTCGTTGTGTTCCTCTTACCGCTCCATCATGTGTTTCGTCTGAGGACCAATCCACCGATGTGCTTCGTAAAACATCACTGACAGACGGATCGGGGGGATCTTTAATCCCCATCTTCTCTTCTTCTTCCTCGACCTGTTCTTTTCGCCTCTCTTTCACTTATTCAGCCGAATCCAAATGGCGTCCCTGCCACCGGATAGAACGTTGTTTTTATTCAACTTTCACTTTCCGACTTGTTTATTACAATTTGTTACTTAAATTTCACTTCCAATGTTTCTTCTTTCAACTATCACTTCTTTCACTATTTATTTTTCCTTTTTAATAACGAATCTCACGTCAACAGCTTATAGCACTAAATCTGCGACCACCAATTATCTCGAATGATCTCGAACTCCTCGCGTGTACCGGAGGGAATGTTTTCATCAGGTTTTTCTCACATCTGCACTGATAAAAAAGCAATGATAATATCAATGTGTCTCACACATGATTTGGTGCAATAAAATCAACAATTACATTTATTTGTAACCAAATATACTTCCTATATTTACAAATAACCACTTTTCATTTGCTACATAAACTTCATATGTGTTTCTCAGGAGGTTCATGTGTGAATAAATATTTTATGAGGAATTTCACATATCATTTTGCCAATAAATATGTGTGGATTAACTAGAAAATAAGAAGAATGATTAGTAATTTCCATTTAATTCCAACTACCTTTATTGCTTATCTTGACTTGTGTCAACACACTACCAAAATGTCATGTAAATTTCTGTCCCCTGAGACCGACACATGCAAGCGTCCTTTAGCACATAAAAATGAGTTTAAAAAGATGAGAAAATAAGTTCAATCAAACACAATTTTCGTCGAATTGCGTATGTGTCAGTTTCCCCGACTTTTTACAAACATGAATTACGTCTCGTGTAAAATTCATAATTTCTAAGTGTGAAGATAAGCAATAAAGGTAGTTGGAATTAAATGGAAATTACTAATCATTCTTCTTATTTTCTAGTTACAGGTATTCCACTAAACAGCTCACACTCTCCATAATTCATGTGTGGATTATTTGCCAGAATCTAAAATCATTATTTATATCATGTTTTTTAAGTCATTTGACGTTGATCTATGCTTATAATTAAATTTTCCATCATATCGCACTGCCATATGCAAGAAAAAAAATCGGAAATACCCAACAGTACTCAACGATAAATAATCCTTCGCTGTTGAGCTGCAACTATGGCATCACAGTTCCGTTTGAGTGTGCCCATTTTTCCTCTCTTCTTTGTTAACCATGGCTATAGCGTACCGGTATTGTAACGTGAAATTTGCTATCTGTTAGATTTTTTTTTCAGGGTATCCAGCTGGAGCTGCGTGACAGCTTGGTTGTCAAGACTAGACCCTTTTCCAACGTCACCTCTACTACGACCAATACCTTAGAAGCAATAGCCTATGTTGGCCGCTTGAGCACTAGTTGAAGTAATTCGTATTGGACCGTAGTAGTTTTCTAAATTTCAGTTAATATTTTCCCACGATGATGTTTTGTTATGCAGTCGTAAAATGGAAGCTTAAATTAATACCCTATCCTAGGTGTCACGAGCTTTGTTTGATGATTCAACTCATGAGTGCCGTGATCAACCACAGGACGAGAATATCCGCATACGTTTTTGTTATTTTTTTAAATTGTTATTCCCGTTAATAAATGCCCGGTTTAGTGTAGTAACGTCCGCATAACGTTCTATTGTGCTACCGACATAAAGTTTGATGTGAAGTATACGTATTCGTCGCGTCTTTTTATTTATTTTGGTTACTGACTGGAGCATTCGGCATTCGCAAGCGGTGATTGTCAACATCCATTATTGTCGTCATCACTCAACTTTATTCCATAATCCACCTGTTCCCGTGTATCGCCAACTTTTCGATCCTTGCATACCCAAAGGCGTTAATTAACCGAACACATCAACTCTATCGCGATATCATTATGACTTGCCATCGGTGTCAGAAGAAGATGAAGGATGCTGAGGGTGTTGTGTGCAAGGGTTATTGCGGAGCGACGTTTCATGCGGTATGTGTAAATGTGGATGGACCACTGTTGGACCAGATGAAGAACTACAAAAATAATGTATTCTAGATGTGTGATGGTTCTGCTGGTCTTTTTTCCAATGCGCACTTCCGTAACCTGATGACCGGTTTTGATGATAGACTTACAAACCTTCCTGCGGCAATTCAAACCATGCAAACGGAGATAGAAAAGTTGCGCTCTGGATTTGAATCACTGGCGGCAAAAGTGGACCGTAAATCGAATACAGCTTCTCCCTTTGTTACTCCTAATGCTTGGCCAAACGTGAATCGCCCTGGTACTCCGGTCAGTACGTTAAAGCGTCGCAGAGCAAATGACGGAAATTCAATTACCTTCCCCATCGTTTCGAACAATTTTGGTTCGAAAGCAGCTAATGCCATCAAGACTGTTAACCTTGATTGCCATGCTGATGATCAGTTGATTTGGATCTACCTCTCAGCTTTCTATCCGGATACTACGGAGAATCAGATCGCCTCACTGGTAAGTGAGTGCCTTGATTTGGCTAACATAACGCCTAAAGTGGTTAAATTAGTTCCTAAAGGAAAGGACCTCAATTCGCTCCAGTTCGTATCATTCAAAATTGGAATTGATGTGAGGTTCAAAGAAAAAGCTCTCTCTAGTGATTCATGGTCAGAAAATGTTCGATTTCGTGAATTTGAAGATAATCGAACAAAAAACGGTGCACAAATCGTCAAACTAACATCTACGGCACCTTTGGAAACGAAACCCCCGCCACAACCTATGGCAATGGAGCTATCCAGCACGAATGTATAAGACCAACAGCCTCATCTTCATCGGGACGCACGCAAAAAAGCATTTTGGAAGCCCTTTTCGATCCCGTAACAGTCGAGTCATCAACCGTACCCATCTTTCAACGTTCTGTTTCCTGTCATCTTAGTCGTCCTGGTCCTGTTTACGGAGGTTTGGAAGGGGTCTTCCAGCCTGCACTTCCAGGCAAGTATGCGTGTGTTATAGGACGTTCTGTCTCTGATGCTTCTCAAAATTACAGCTCTGCAATAATTGACAGCTTGCAAGTTTTCCAAGCTGATTCCGAAAGGTTTCAATGCCGAATCGATGAAGCTATTTCTGATGATACAAGACCTTCGAGTTTTCCAGCGGAAACCTGTGATATTGATGCACTTCAAACAAATTTGGATACACCAGGACGCCCTGGAGCCATCTGACCCAGTCGTGCCTGTTGCCGTATCCTGCCATCAAAGACGTCCTGGTCCTGTGGCCGAGTTTGGTGAAAGGGTCTTCCAGCCTGTGTTGCCAGGCAAGTACGTTTCAAATCGCGATATTTCTCTTCCTGATACTTCTTAAAGTTGCAGTATTACTGCACAGGACGTGCATGTACCTCCTGTTATCGCCACTGCCGCAGCTGATTCATCATCGATGTTAAATATTTATTATCAAAATGTTCGAGGATTAAGGACAAAAATTGATCAGGTGTTTCATTCTACGTCAGAACAGGACTACGACGTCTGCGTCTTCAAGGAAACCTGGCTTGACGACCGTATACTTTCTCAGCAGCTCTTTGATGGCGATTATTGTGTTTTTCGTGTGGACCGCTGCGGTACAAACGGAATGCGCCGACGTGGAGGTGGCGTGTTGATTGCCGTGAAAAATTATTTTGAAACATCGGCCATCCAGCTCTCTACTGGTTCTAATGTTGAGCAATTGTGGGTCAGAATTACTTTAAAACCTGTGGTGTTGTTGATAGGAGCACTATACATACACAAAATAGCTCTTTTATGCAACATCATCTCGATGCAATGTCTGAAGTCAATCGAAGCAGGAGTGACACGAGTGCAATAATTTTATTCGGAGATTTTAATCAGCCTCGACTGGTCTGGCAGAAAAACAACAATGACGAATTTGCTTTTGTCGACCCGCAACAATCCCTAATTTCTATTGCTGGTCATATGTTTCTTGATACTATTGCCTTCCAAGGGTTACGACAACGTAACCTGATCAATAATTGCTCCGGTCGTATTCTTGATCTAGTACTGTCCGATGATACGAGCATGACAAAAGGAAGAGTAGCTGAAGCACCAGAGCATGTCGTTCCCATTGATCGCTATCATCCTGCCCTGACTTTCACCGCAATACGCCTGCCTGCAGTATCGTTTAACAATGATGATGACTTCACTGGTCGTGACTTTCGGCGTGGAAATTATGTTAGATTGAACCAGTTGCTGTCGGAGACTGATTGGTCTGAGGTGTTGTCGAGTCCTGACGCCAACAGCGCCACGAATGCTTTTACCAAAATTCTCCATTCCTGTATCATGCAAGCTGTACCACCAAAAAGACCCCCTAGGAAACCGGCTTGGTCCAATGCTCAACTTTGCGCTTTGCGCAGGAATCGCTCCAGATTGTTGCAGAAGTACTGTCAATGGAGATGTCCATTCACAAAACGCCAATTCGATGAAGCGAGTCGTCTCTATAGAGGATACAATCGATTTTTGTATAAATGCTACGTAAAAAGGAGGCAAGATGATCTTCGGCGGAACCCAAAACGCTTCTGGAGCTTCGTTAATTCAAAACGTAAAGAAAATGGTCTGCCAACTTCGATGCACCTAGGTGGCCTTCATGCTCGCACTGCAGAGCAGAAATGTGAACTGTTTTCTAAAAAATTCGCTAGCATTTTTGAAGACCGTGTTCCATCGATAGATGAAATAAGATTGGCTCTGAATTTTGTACCGAGAGATGTGATAAACTTGGATGTGTTTGACATTTCTGAAGTGATGGTTGAATCAGCATTACAAAAGCTGAAGCTATCATACAACCCCGGTCCAGATGGCGTTCCTTCGTACGTCTTTAAAAGGTGTGTTGGTATCCTGACCGCACCTCTTCAAGCTATTTTCAACAAATCTCTCCAATTTCAACAATTTCCTTCCGCATGGAAGTCATCGTATATGCTTCCTGTACATAAGAAAGGAGACAAAACCGACATCTCTAATTACCGAGGTATAACATCGCTGGCAGCTGGCTCCAAGTGTTTTGAATCCATTGTCAACGAAGTTTTGCTAAGCACGTGTCGAAACTACATTAGCTCTTGCCAACACGGGTTTTACCCCAAATAATCGGTGAATAGTAATCTTTGCGAATTTGCGACGACTGCCATTGCAGCAATGGATGTTGGAGCGCAACTTGACGCAGTTTACACTGACATAAAAGCTGCCTTTGCCACCGTAAACCACGTGATCCTTTTGGCAAAACTGCAACGACTGGGAGTTTCAAACAGAATGTGTAAGTGGCTTCGATCATACTTAGGCAACAGACTATTGACTGTTAAAATTGGTATAACGCAATCCAGCTGGTTTTCTCCCCTGTCCGGCGTGCCCCAAGGGAGCAATCTGGGTCCTTTACTATTCTTATTGTTTTTCAATGACGTCGTAAACGTTCTGGTAAGCGGTGGGTTGCTCATTTATGCTGATGACTTGAAAAATTTTCTTGTCATCCGACGAGAAGCTGATTGCAGACGACTTCAAGAGCTTATTGACCTTTTTGCTTCTTGGTGTAGCCACAACTTCCTTAAAGTGAGTGTCTCCAAATGCTCTATAATATCGTTCCATCGCTGTAGAATGCCTATTCAGTACAACTACACGATGCATGGGGAACAACTGGAACGTGTTGATAAAATTAAGGACCTTGGAGTGCTTCTTGACGCGCAAATGACATTCAAAATGCATTATTCTGAAATAATTGACAAAGCCAATCGTCAGCTAGGCTTCATTCTAAAAACTGCTCATGACTTTGATGATCTCTTGTGCCTACGTGCTCTGTATTGCTCGCTCGTCCGGTCTATTCTGGAGTATGCATCAGTTGCTTGGTCCCCTTACGAAGCGGTGTGGATCACTAGGATTGAATCCATTCAGCGGAGGTTTGTGAGGTCTGCTCTTAGAAATCTGCCCTGGCGTGACCCTTTAAATCTACCCCCATATGCAGATCGCTGTGCTTTGCTGGGCATTGAAACGCTTCAAAATCGCCGTTTGGTGGATCAAGCTGTATTTGGAGCAAAAATACTTCGTGCGGAAATTGACAGTGCAGCATTGCTTGAGCGTTTGCAGATTTATGCTCCTCAACGTGTTCTTCGATCCAGGCAATTTCTACAACCAAGGACAAGAAATTCGACGTATGGCTCTAATGATCCTCTCAACTCCATCTCCAGACGTTTTCAGGCAGGTTATGATGTTTTCGACTTTAATTTGTCAACTAACACATTTAAAGAACGGTTACGCTCAATGCGTGTTTTTAGCTAATAACTAGTATTATTATTATACATTAAGATTTCATTAAGACCACGTTGTCGGATGATATGATTACAAATAAACAAATTTCTAATGTTTCCTATTATTTTATTTTTTATATTTAATGGTAATCAAGATAATTTTAAGCCTCAGGCTATTTCTTCTCTCGTCGTAGTCTAAACACCTCATGGGTATTTTTTGTAACTTGTCTGGATGTCAGATTTGAACTTGTGACTTTAGCGTGAGAGGTATGAATGTTAACCACAAAGCCAGGTTCGCCCCATATTAATTGTTTACAGTGTGTGCCATAAATATTTTATTTTTTACTTAGTTCGTTTATTTGTAAGGCTCAGACGTGTGTGACACTTTGCGGAGCCGATATTCAATTTTGTTATTTACAATGATTTGCTTTATGGTGTTAGTAAGTGGGGCACCAATAACTCGTGGCTGGCTCGAGGTTAATGGGTCACATTATCGCTTGGAAGGGGCTAGGCAGTTAGCTTATTTAAATAAATAATTGCTGCTCATGGCTGCGGTTGTAATCAAGTCCTCGGTTTCTATAGCCCATTTCAGGAGCTAGGCCCAGATGGTTGACCAATAGCTTGCTTGGCAGGTACAAGTAGCACGGAAACAAGAGGAAAGTATAGCTGGGACACAATGGCGGGGAATTGACTAGCGTGGAGGGGAGGGGGTGATGACATTACACATTGAGGTCAGACAAACAAAGGAATTCGTAGATCGCTTGCATGTAGGGGAGATCACGCATTCCCAAAACATCTCTTACCTCGCGGAAGGGTTGTCTACCTCGGGCTACTAGGGTATTTAATAGTCGTGCTCTGGAGGCATCATTATCAGGATGAGAGGTTTCGCATATAACGAGCCTTTCTCCAAAGCGTTGTCATCGAGGTTTCTCTAGATAGTTGCTCTACAAACGAACGCCAGTAATTGCGTTTCTTTGCTTGGAGTAAGTTTTTAAGCTTTTTTTCAATCTTGAGGTACTTATCAAAAAGCTCACATGTTTCATGTCAACGATAATCTTTAAACGCATCGGATTTCTCAAGATACAACTTAGTGCATTCGTCATCCCGTCCAGGGGTGGCGGGTCTTCTTTTGGGGGATGCACTTGGAACACGTCGTTTCTGAGCTTCTAATGCACTTTTGTCCATCAGTTCGGAAAGGAAATGCCATAAATAATCACAGATCACAAAGTTCACTAATCACAAATGAATTGTTTAACGTTTAATATTCAGTGCATATTAACGTGTGTTACTTGTTAAACATTAATTCTACACAAGCCCTTTATATGAGTTAGTAACGTAATTTAATTAGGTTTTCATAATTACTCTTATTTTCAGTGACTTTTGAATTCATCCCGCGTTTGGTTCAAACAATTCATAAAATTCTAAAAAATCAGCTGGATGCACATTATGATAGATTGTGCAATCAATACATGATAGATTGCTGGAGGGCATGGCTGATTCTGTATTACATCTTGGAAAGGTAAGTTTCAAAAGTTTCACATGCCGAATCATCAAGACTCGTATATTGCAGTGCAACAAGAATCCTATTCAAGTTGGGGATGTAAAATATTTATAGTTTCTAAGATTTGTACCTTTGTATATGTAAAGGCACGGTATCACCAAGCCGGAGGCGACAGATTTGGCCCATTATTGAACCGACTATGTTCAAGGTCAAAACGATCATAAAAAATAGTCGATTTAGCAATTACTATAATGTTGGAATAGTCCTTGTTACCATAACCATAGTCAAGAATGTCATGAACGTGGTTATTTATACCATTTTCATGGTTATTGTAGCCATTATATGCAATAGTCTTAATTGTCGGTACAACGACGGAATTTTTCTCAGGAATTGTTCTGGTAGGAATGGTACAATCTACGGTAACTCGTGTTTTAATTCGGTACCCCGAACGTTTCACGATCGATCGAAAGAAAAGTGTGGCCAAAATGGATCTCCATATAGTGTAAAGGATCATAAGCGGGAAGTTAAAGCTTTCAAGAAGAACTCAAACAGTTTAGTTCGAAATTCCATTGAACAAAGATATACGATCTCTCAGAATTTCATAATAATTGGTAGTTTTGTTTTTTTATTTATTTTTTCATATATTTTTTCATTATTAGGGTGGCCGTTTCTGCATTAGGGTGGTCCAAAAAATTACTTATTTCAAAAATGCTTTTTTTTTTTTTCCAAAAACCATCAATCTTAAACCATTTTTATGAATTCAATTCGAAAATGAAAGGTAATTTAACATACTTTTGATGAAAAATAGGAATACACCTCCTTTACTGCAAAATTGAATACGAAAACATGGATTCTTTTAGTTTTTTAAGGTTTTTATGTTCTCTGGACCAAAAAGCCCCCTGGTTTTTATATTTTTTCTTGAAAGATTGGACATCTTAACACAACATTCCAAAAAATGGCGATGTATGTATTGCAGTTTTTGAGATAAGTTATTTCAAAAATTCTATGTTTTTAGGTTTTGCTGGCTATCCTACTACGCGTTTTCATTACTTGAAGGAACTTGCCAACCATGCGTCCCCATCAATCAGAAGTTATTTTTATTAATTTATTTTGCTTTTTGAGAGCCAAGCGATGGTCCGTAAACCACGTGTTCTAAATTTTGGGAATACTCGACTTTCCCCCTCCTTAGTGGTTCTCCGTCCATACATTTTTTAAATATATATGGTGTATGTGTTCTGGTCAACTCCCCGTGAAATTTTTTTATGAAAGCTTTTTTCTCTGGCTTCCGAGTATATTCAATCTTCTTAAACCGATATATGTTGTTCAGGTTATCAGGCAGCAACTTTTTAAAAACACTAAGAAAAACAATAACAGGAAAAAGAACTTATGTTATTAGTACTAATGAAGAAGGTAAAGTTTTCGTGCATCGCAGATTAGTATTGTGTAAGCTTCAAGAGTCTTATGCCATTTTTAAAGAGCAGTTGCCAGAAATAAAATTGGGTTTTCCATGTTCGCGAGTAACCGGCCTAAACATTGCATCCTGGCTATTACGAGTGGTACGCATACTGTGTGTTTATGCATCTACCACCGAAATGTAAAATTGACTCATAAGACCATATCAGACAAAAAAATATGTCCACGTGATATCAACGCATAGCATGATTAATTTCTCAAAATAAAGAGAGAGAGAGAGAGAGAGAAAGAGAGAGAGAGAGAGAGAGAGAGAGAGAGGGGGGGGGGGACGTGTTCTGGCTGCCGTTAGAAGGTATTTTTAATCTAGTTTCGAATAAAAACTTATGCCCTACATTTATTGCTGTTTCACATCTACAATTATTGGTATCAACCAATAATATATTATTGGATAATTGACGAATCACCGCTAAACCCTTCACGCTTTGCCAGAGTGAGACTAACTAAATGAATATGGGTATTAAATCATAACTTTTCATTTTCATTACAGGCAGGATGACCAAAATATGCTTTATCGCAAAAACCGTGGGGTGAATCAGGATGTACACGAAATTGAAGAGGAATCTCTATTCAGCTCTATTATGTTGTTTTTTGTTGCGCACGAGCTTTTAGGACGGTATATGAAAACATGCTGAAGTGCAAATTCTTAATTGGATTGTTATTAATTTATTATATTATAATTACAGGCGGCAATGGTGTTCAAAAGGAAGCAATCAACTATTGCTTAAAATGTTGGATGTTATTGTTCCAAAGTTGCGTTCACCTATGCTTGAACCATATCGCGATGTTATAGGCGAGGGTTTAGAGCAAACAACATTCTGTTTGTTTGGATACCCACCAAAAAAAGGGAGAAATAGACATCTCCAAGATCATGAGTCTTCTACAGAGGCCTTATCATGGCAAAGAGCAGTTCAGTTATTTGATATTTATCGACCAGATATTTTGCCGGAGTTCAATTCATACAAGTATGTATACAGGAATACGTGATATAAGCTAACCTTACCTCCAAATTAAAAAATTCTTCCAAACTCAGATCTGTGAACCTTTCTCTATATATATATATATATATATATATATATATATATATATATATATATATATATATATATATATATATATATATATATATATATATATATATATATATATATATATATATATATATATATGTATATATATATATATAATATAAATATATATATATATATATATATATATATATATATATATATAAATATATATATATATATATATATATATATATATATATATATATATATATATATATATATATATATATATATATATATATATATATATATATATATATATATATATATATATATATATATATATAGAGAGTGGCCAATGTTCTCAATGGCCTTCTGAAGTTTATCAATATCATATTTGTGAAAAATCTTGAAGATAGAGCTGCCGCATGGCTTATTTTGGAGTTAAATCGTAAATGGCCTCTACTACAGGCTTCCCCGGGGACGTTCCGGTGGTACGAGAGTGGCCAATGTAACCAATGGCCTTCTGAACTTTAACAATATCATATTTATGAAAAATCATGACGATAGAGCTGCCTCACGGCATGTTTTGGGATAAAAGCCTAACTGGTCCCTACTACAGGTTTCTCCAGGGACGTTCCGGTGGTTCTGAAAGTGGCCAATACGGTCAAGGATCCACTTTAGATTTAAAATAAGGTTTTGATGAAAAACCAAGAAGAAAGAGGTGTCACATGGCATGTTTCGAGTATAATAAAGAGTTAACCGCATCCACTTTATCAGAACCTATTCCACGGAAATGGCCATATCTCGGTCAATTTAAGGCCGATTCTTGTAATCAACATTTTTAATCGCTTGGTAAATATGCTAAAAAAAAAGTTTGACAACGGCATCTCGTTCAAAATATCATCACAAATTCAACATGTGAGATGGCCTCTCCGGAAACCCGGAACAACTCCGGTGTCCGGGGGCCATGGCCAATTATGCTACCAAGATATAAAACTGCATTAATTTATCAGTCGAATGCATTTTGGCGAATTTAAATCGAATAATATTTCATGAAGTTAGAGCACTCCAAAGTTGATTAAAAATTTGCCTGTCCCGATCATTTTGTCTATACCCTATAATATATAAATTTATATACCATTGTGTTTCCATTGTTTGTTAACAAAGCCGTTGGTTGTGTTTTTCTACTAGCTTTTGAAAGTTCGGATTTTACGTGTTTTTGAGCTCTTTTAATTCGTGAATTTGTGTTCTGTGAATCATTAAACTGCCAATACACCCGTGCCTAGCGAAGTTATTCAGAAATTCTGATTTGAAGATCTAAAACTCGGTAGTGCAGGATGGAGGAGCGTTGTCATGGCTGTGCAGTTTCGATTACCGATGAAAATGATCTCGTCACTTGTCAAGGATTCTGCAAGTCTACGTTCCATCTCAAATGCTCACACCTCAGTGCGAGTGTTTGGGCAGATATCAGATCTAGTTCGATAATCTACTGGATGTGCCCATCGTGCAGAAAATTGATGAGTAGTACCCGTTTCCGCGGCGCACTGAGTGGTACGAATGATTTGCTACAAGCAGTTATGAGTCAACAAAGTCAGATGCTGGAGGGGTTGCGAGGGGAGATAAAGAAGAATACAGAGAGGATCAACGAGATCGGAAAGCAGCAAGGGCGGGTTCTGTCTGATCGCTCACCTTGGCCTAGTATTCAACCAAGGTCAACAAAGCGCCCGCGCCTCCAAATCGATCCGCCACAGACCGAAGAGGATGCACCTCGCGTGCTTTGTGGTAGCAAAGAGCCAGACCCCGCTTTGTCCATTCCAATCATACAAGCCGTTGCACGAGAGCCTAAATTTTGGCTGTTCTTGTCGAAATTTTCTCCACACGCCACAGTGGAGGAAATTTCTGGTCTAGTACAGCGAAATCTCGAAATTGATGAGCCTGTCGAGGTTGTGAAGTTGGTCCGTAGGGGCGTTGATCTCAATCAGCTCTCCTTTATATCGTTCAAGGTTGGTGTGGGACTGAAGTGGAAGGAAAAAGCAATGGAACCAGCAAGCTGGCAAAAGGGAATTTATTTTCGGGAGTTCGTGATCCAAAAAGCGGGGAAGCACTGTGTTTCGTGATGAGCGGGGAAGCACTGCGTTTCGTGATGAGCGCCAGCGTGGGGGCCCCTCACAATCAAACGATTGTTTCTCTACGCCGCTCGCACCTCCTAGCAAACCAGTTGTTGCAATGCAGCAGTAACGTTGATCCATGCGAGGATTCTGAAATATTATAGGAAACAAATGTAAGAAACTCTGAATGTCATGAAGTCACTAATTCACCTACTTTCTCCCGTACGGAGGATGGAACGGAGTCACAGCCTGTTGCATCGTCGAATGTAGGAATTCCTGTGGAAGAAAAAAATGCAATCAACATCTACTACCAAAACATGAACAGCATAAGAGGAAATGACAGACAAAGGAATCTATATTTAACATCGCTTGAGATGGACTACGATGCCTATGCATTTGTTGAAACTTACTTGGATACTGATGTACAGGACAGTATGTTATTTCCTTCGTGCTGTGCCGTTTACCGATGCGATAGAGACGCACTCAATAGCGACAAACAGTCCGGCGGGGGAGTGCTTATTGCTGTTCACCGTCGTATTATTTGCACCGAGTTCGCAAAAGCTGAAAACACCGAAGCAATCTGCGTTAGGATGGACACAGTGAATGGATCTGTGTTTCTGTGTTGCGGGTATATTCCACCTACCTCAAACATTCATCAGTATCATTCGTTCGTCAATTATGTGGAGTCCGTCGTCGAGACTGTTGGAGCGGATGACACGGTGCTCGTGGTTGGAGATTTAAACCTGCCAAATTTGAGCTGGAATCAGGGTTTACAGGAGGGAAAAGATTGTTTTCTCTTACCTGATCGAATAAATTCGCAGAGCGAAATCGCCATTGTTGATGGATTATTGTCGGCCGGGCTGATGCAAGTGTGTGATCTGCCGAATCAAAACAATAGATTTTTGGATCTCGTATTCACCACTGACACCGAGTCCTGCAAAGTTGTTGTGACTGACCCGATAATAAAGCACGAAATTCACCACTACGCAATGCAACTGACGATAGCTACGGATGCACTACGCGAGTTGCAGATTGGGATGTCCAAAAAGCACTTGAACCTTGAGTTAATGAATACGGCGTCGGTTAAAATGGCATTAATGGATATTTTGTGGGGCGACATTTTCATTTCCCAAGATGATTTCGACCACGATTCAGACACGTACAAGCAACATGCTGCGTTAATGGTGGATTTTCTCAACTCAGTCGATGTTTTGAATTGTGGACTCGATTCTACAATTGTGGAAAACAACATAGATTTCAACGTCCTCTCGTTTTACTTTGTGTTGTTCACCATGTTCACACGTTTTGCACCCTTTTACAAGGAACGTTCAAGGGAAAACCCGTACCCAGAATGGTTCTCGCCGATATTGATACAAGTTCTCAAAGATAAACGAAAAGCACTGAAGAAAATGCGACGCAATCCTACCCCGGAGAACAAACAACTACTGGGAACTTTCAAAGTGCTGCACAGAGATGCGTATCAAGTGTATATCACAGGGATTCAGAATGGAATTAAAGAAAATCCTAAATCTTTCTGGAAGTTCGTGAATAGCAGGCGAAAACACATCGGGATACCGGAGGTGATTAAGTATGGAAACAGATTTTCTGCTAATGGACAGGATACCGCTGAACTCTTCGCTGAATATTTCAAAAATGTTTATCGAAACGATCACTCCACTGAAATCAACACCCCTGTCGGTGCGGCCGTTGACTTTTTAGAGCTACCAAGTGAAGAAGTAAGAAAAGGTTTGTCGGATTTAGACTCAAGCAAATCAGCAGGACCCGACAGGTTGCCAGCTAAGGTTCTGAAGGAATTCAAGGATGAGCTCGTCGAACCCTTGACCATTCTTTTTAACGCTTCTCTTTCGTCTGGTTATTTCCCGCCTATATGGAAAATATCTCATATAACGCCTATTCATAAAAAAGGATCCCGTTCTGACGCTGAAAACTACCGGGGCGTAGCTATTCAGTCCGCGATGCCAAAACTGTTCGAGCAACTTGTTTACTCCCATCTTTATGAACGAATCAACGATCGTGTTTCAACTGCACAGCATGGGTTCCTGAAAAGAAAGTCAGTTGTGACGAACCTGGGTGAATTCACTTCCACGGTGACTGATTATATATCAAAGGGGTATCAAGTTGACTGCGTATATACGGATATGAGCAAGGCTTTCGATGTGGTGGGAATAGATAGCATAATGCGTGCTGCAGCTGATTTCGGTATCGGCGGCATGTTGTTTGAATGGATCAAGTCATATCTTCAGGAGAGAATACAGTTCGTCAGAGTGCTCAACAATGCATCTGGTACTTTTGTCGTACGTTCAGGAGTTCCACAGGGTAGCCACCTAGGCCCGCTGCTTTTTGTCATGGTTATGAATAAGCTGCCGTCATTCATGACAAAAGCAATAGTGCTCATCTATGCAGATGATGTGAAAATTTTCCTACCGGTGAAAATAGCCGATGACTGCCTTTTGCTCCAACAGGATTTAAACAATTTTGTTAGGTTTGTCGGTGAAAACGGACTTAGCATATACCCAAGCAAATGCTCCGTTATGACGTACACCAGGAGAGTTCAACCAATCATTTGCAACTACACATTGGAGAATTCGATCCTGCAACGAGCTGAGAGTATTCGGGACTTGGGAGTAACGATGGACCAGTCCCTAACATTTAATGATCACATCAACAATGTTATTAAGGAATCGTTGCAGCTCTTTGCACTCACTAGACGTTTCGGGCGAGAATTTACTGATCCCTATGCAATCCTTACAATATACATCAGCCTCGTTAGGACTAAACTCGACTTCGCGAGTGTGATATGGCGACCACAGTACGAAGTGCATATCCAAAGGCTAGAGGGAGTTCAGAAAAAGTTCCTGAAATTTGCTTTGAGGAATCTTGGATGGAGTGGAGAACGGTTGCCAGCATACGAAGACCTCTGCTGTCTGGTTGACATTGACACAATCAGTAGTAGACAATCGCCGACACAGTATTTTTCTGCAATATATTAAGTGGGCGGATTCAGAGTTCGTTGCTTTACGATCGACTCAGCTTCAATACCAGCCCGGTTTCTCTACGTCGACGAAGGGTATTCGATCCTCCATTGCGGTCAAGAAACTACACGCAGCACGAGCCTACAAGCAGATTTATGAATGAGTTCAACAGACTACAGGATGTAATTTCTATTAATATGACAACAGAAGTAATTCGTGGTAGACTAAGACTATATTTTAGAGGCCAACTAAGTGTATAATGTGTAAAATATGTATGTCGTATTCTAATTTTAAGAAGGGTAACGGGCTTACAGCCTATAGTTCAAATACAAATACCAAATACCAATACACCGTGTCCAATATATTCTCATACAAAATAAAATTATATATATTTCAAATCGATGATCCAGATTTTATTGATAACTTTACCCATTATGTTGCAGTATAATACTGATCAACTACAGCATATGTTTTGGAATAACCCCGCCTTTAACCTTCTTAACCAGCTCCAGACGTTTTTCGAAACCGTCACAGGCATGCCGAGGACTTCCATCGGCATTTCGTCCCAAATTCGTTTGATTACGGTTTTGAATTGGTTCATATTTGACGCCCTGTGGTCATTTACCTTCGCCAGCATGTATGACCATACGAAATAATCCAAGGGATTCAGATCTGGTGAACTGGGAGACCATTCATTCTTGTCCAAAAAGTCGGTCAAATTTTCTCGACACCAGCCCTCAACGAGACGCAGTATGCGATGGCACTCCGTCCTGCTGAAACACATAGTGATCATCTCCAAACACCTCTTGTACATATGGCTTGACAACTTTCTCCAAAACTTCTGTTTTATACTATACGGCATTGAGTTTAATGCCTTTTTCGAGTGGTAATTTGTCTCGCTTGCAAATTCCTACCCGAACCATCACTGACGCAGCACTTTGGAACCGTGGAATATTCCTATCACTCTCTGGAGCAGTTCTCGAAGAGAGAGCCCACAATCTGTCGTTCTGGACATTGTGGGATTGTTGCAAGACGAATAACTTTTCGTCGGAAAATATAAATTCTTCCCCACCGTGCCGCGACAAAAGCAGACTTGCTCTTTCGAGTCGTTTCTGCTTGGAAGGTTCCGAAACTCCGTGAACCTTACGTTTCTTGAAAGTTTGGAATCCGAGGTCATTTTGCAGTATATTGTGCATTGACGATCTCGAAACATTCAGAACTGCGGCCATTTTACGTACAGAGCGCTGTGATTTTCGTCTAATCCGTCCCCTGACCACTTTAACAACTCGTGCAGTCCGAACGTACGAGTACGACCGGATCTCTTCCGGTCATCCAACCAGCAGGTGTCACGGTACCTTCGGATGGTTCGGTACACAAAATCCCGCTTCACTCCGAAGTTTTTCAAATTTCTGAAAATAGCGCCCGGGCGCTCACCTTTCAAAAACTTTTTTATCACCACAGCACGAAACTCCTTCATCGCTGGTAAAAGATAAACACCGAATGAAAACAATCGGACATAACCTAAAAGGGTTTGTATAAACATAGTGTAAAACTACTTCAAGAAGTACTGCATAGTATTAATAATGCATACAGCGAACCGTATTTCCGGAAAACCGTCAATTGCAATTACAGCATTCAACTCTTGAAAACCGGACTAAACACTCGTTGTCTCAGGGTAACTCAGGTGTACATGGTAGAGATGGACAGGAGAGGAAAAAGAATAAATGCAACCGTGATTAGTTGATTGACATTGAATTGAACTTGAGTTAAACTGAAATGGAACCAAAATTACACCGAAATGGAACCGAAACGGAATTGAAATGGATTAGAAACGGATTTGAAACGAAATCGAAACGAAACCGAAATGGAACTGAATTGTAATTGTAACGGAACTACCGCCAACCTTAGTTAGCCAGATAGTTAGTTAGATATTAGATTTTCATTGAGGACTCTCCGCGTTGATTTCGTAATTATCAATTTGTTGTCTTTGTCAGTCTTAAGTTACACTATTCTGTGACAAACTGATTTAATTCGAAAAGTCGGGTACCTAACTAATATATATGTTATTTAGAGTAAACGCTCTAATCATAACTATACAACTCTTTCGACGAACTCTATTATGATAATAAATTACCAGGCATAGGTACTGTAAAATCGGTAAATTACAACCCACAACCATGATTAAAATAAGGCTTGTTCGCGACAAAATCTGGACAGATTAAATTTGGAATAACAAAATTTGCTGTTCGTTCAATCCAAGATGCATTTTTGATTCATCTAATTATTAGTCATCTTATAACTAATTACAGTTACTTAATTAGGCTGCATGAAGAAACTACGAACTTTTGAGCTGACGCCAGCCATTAGGGTCTGTGCAGACTACTCTGCAACCGATTTAGCTGCTTTTGTCCAAGATTTGCGAAATGTTTCTATAGTTGTAGCTTTTTGTTTATATTGAGAGAGTTCTCTCTTCACGAGAGCCCAATACCGCTCGATAGGTCGCAACTCCGGGCAGTTAGGTGGATTCAGTACAACATGGACTCCATTCGCTTTATACCATTCCAAAACATCTTTGGCGTAGTGCTAAGTTGCCGTCACATTCTGTTTATCATTACGGTTCGGTACAGTTTTCACATTGAACGACTTCATACTTTGCCGGTGCTAGGAAGTATGCACGAAAGTTGAGGACATTTTTATTTTTCTAGCCACAGTACGTACCGAAAGATCTGGTCTCTTCTGCAATATTTGCTTCAACTTCGCGTCTTTCTGGCGGTTCATGAGATCCGTTTTTGTTCCGCTCCCAGGCTTCCTGGCTGTTGTCAAACGTGTATCGAAAGATTTAAGAACGTTATGGACAGTGCTTGCAGGAAAACCAAGCTTTTTTTGCAAGTTTTCTTACTGACAGATCCGGATTTTCATTGCTCTTTGACTTCATTTGGCTTTTTGCACTTGCTCTTCTTTCGACGCCACCTCGATCTATAAGCTTGTAATATCACCAACAATTGATTTAACACAATGAACAGACACACGTTCATCAGTTTGCGAAATATTTCACGCGTTAATGAAGTATTTGCAGAGATATACGTATTTAGGGGTGTCCAGATTTTGTCACGAACAAGCCTTAATAACCCTATTTCGATAACGAAGTAATAAATAAGATTATTTATGATACCCACAGCAATAAAGGTATTTTTAGTTGTTTAATTAAGTTCAAATTAGTGAATCACAAACAACGAAATAGAGCGCGGCTTGGATGATTTGCCGTGACCAAACTTTTTAATAATGAAAAAAAAACAAAAACAAATATAACACTTTCTATATACCGCTTAGGGCAATGCACTGTTTTACAAAGTTGTAGAATAAGTCAAAAGCTACAATTTTATCATACACCATATTCATAAATTCAGCTTCTGAAACAAGTTAGCGGTAAATTGATCCAAATGAACAAAATGACTAATGCTAAAAACTAATTCCATGTTTGAAGCTATCCAAACTGGTATTAAATTTGCCAATAATATTGTCATGACATTGAAGTTCAGTAATGGATTTTAAGTCATTAAATATTTTGAATTGGAATGCTCGATCCATCAGAGATAACGAGGATGAGCTATTTAATTTTTTAAGAGTTCATAACGTGCATATTGCTGTTATAACTGAGACTTATCTCAAACCTGCCCATAAGGTCAAAAGAGATCCAAATTATTTTGTCTACCGAAATGATCGCATTAATGGAGCTGGTGGTGGCGTTGCCATCATTGTCCATAGGCGTATCAAACATCACATTCTTTCTTCATTTGCAACCAAAGTTTTTGAAACTTTGGGGGTTTCAGTTGAAACAAAATTTGGCCAATTTACTTTTATAGCTGCCTATTTGCCTTTCCAATGCACTGGTCAGCAAAAGAACTGGCTCAAGGGTGACCTCCAGAAACTTACCCGTCATAGGTCTAAATTCTTTGTTATTGGTGATTTCAATGCAAAACACCGCTCATGGAATAATTCGCAAAGCAATGCCAATGGTAATATACTTTTTGATCATTGTTCTGCAGGCTACTACACTATTCAATACCCAAACAGTCCAACTTGCTTTTCTTCAGCCAGAAATCCCTCAACTATTGATTTGGTCCTAACTGATTCATGTCAACTTTGTAGTCAATTGATTACCCATGCTGACTTTGGTTCTGATCACCTTCCAGTTACATTTGAAATATCTCAAGAAATCATTTCTAATTCCATCAGTTCTACTTTCAACTACCATAGAGCTAATTGGGATCAATATCGAACATTTATGGAATACAACTTTGATCCTAATGTTCCATTGCAAACAAAAAATGAAATTAATAATGCTCTTGAATCTCTGGCTTTCTCAATAAATAGAGCAAGAGCTGCTTCAGTGTCAAAATGCGAGGTTAAATTCGATCCAGTTATAATTGATGACGATCTTCAGCTCTTGATTCGTCTGAAAAATGTACGTAGGCGTCAATATCAAAGAACACGTGATCCCGCTATGAAAGTCATATGGCGAGATTTACAAAAACAAATTAAAAAACGCTTCTCTGCCCTGAGGAACAAACATTTTGAAAATAATTTGTCAAAATTAGATCCGAGTTCCAAACCTTTCTGGAAACTCTCTAAAATATTGAAAAAACCTCAAAAGCCTATACCAGCGCTTAAGGAAGGTGATAAAATTTTGCTCACAAATGCGGAAAAAGCTCAAAAACTTGTTAAGCAGTTTGAGAGCTCCCATAATTTCAGTTTGGGTCTTACAAGTCCTATTGACGATCAAGTTTCCAGGGAGTATCTGAATATTTTCTCACAAGAAAATATTTTTGATGATTCTTGGGGAACTGATTTGGATGAAGTAAAAACAATAACTAAAAAATTTCAAAATATGAAAGCACCAGGTGATGATGGAATTTTCTATATCCTAATCAAAAAACTCCCCGAGAGTACTTTTTCTTTCTTGGTGAAACTATTTAACAGATGTTTTCATCTGGCATACTTTCCAGATAAATGGAAAAATGCAAAAGTCGTACCTATCTTGAAGCCAGACAAAAATCCGGCTGAAGCTTCTAGCTACCGACCAATCAGTTTGCTTTCTTCAATAAGTAAGCTTTTTGAAAAAATAATTTTGAATAGAATGATGCTTCACATCAATACAAACTCAATTTTTGCTGATGAACAGTTTGGATTCCGCCATGGGCATTCAACTACGCATCAACTTTTGAGAGTTACAAATTTAATTCGTTCAAACAAAGCTGAAGGCTGCTCCACTGGAGTTGCTCTTCTAGACATAGAAAAAGCATTCGACAGTGTTTGGCATGAAGGTTTGATTGCGAAACTGAAAAAGTTCAATTTTCCGCTTTATATCATGAAATTAATTCAAAACTACTTAACTGATAGAACTTTGCAAGTAAATTATCAGAATTCTAAATCTGATCAATTGCCTGTCAGAGCTGGTGTTCCTCAAGGTAGCATTCTTGGGCCAATACTTTATAACATTTTCACTTCAGATCTCCCTGATTTACCTCAGGGCTGTCAAAAATCATGCTTTGCTGATGACACAGGCATTTCCGCTAAAGGAAAAAGTCTTCGTGTTATATCCAGGAGGCTACAAAAAAGCTTGGACATTTTTACAGATTATTTTCAAAAATGGAAGATTTCTCCTAATGCTTCCAAAACTCAACTTATAATATTCCCACACAAGCCTAGAGCTGCATTTTTGAAACCAAGTAATAGTCATATGGTCACTACGAACGGAGTTCCAATTTCTTGGTCAAATCAAGTAAAATATCTTGGACTGATACTTGATCAAAAATTAACTTTTAAAGATCACATTGAGGGCATTCAAGCCAAATGTAATAAATATATAAAATGTTTATATCCTCTTATAAACAGAAAATCCAAACTTTGTTTGAAGAACAAACTTCTAATATTTAAACAAATCTTTAGACCGGCCATGCTTTATGCTGTGCCAATATGGTCTAGTTGTTGTGCTACTAGGAAAAAAACACTTCAAAGGATTCAGAACAAAGTTCTGAAAATGATTTTGAAGCTGCCTCCCTGGTTCAGTACTATTGAATTACATAGAATTTCAAACGTTGAGACTCTAGAAGAAATGTCCAACAAAATAATTCATAATTTTAGACAAAAATCATTGCAGTCTTCAATTGCAATGATCAATTCTCTCTATAGATAAGAACTAGTTTTAAGAAATCAATAATTATTCTTACACGCAGGCAAAAGGAACCCTGTTAAAAAATACTGAATAGACAAAGTAAAAATAATATTAACACAATTAGATATAAATGATAGCATATAAGGTTGAAATGTTAATTACTTAGCAGGATCACCTAGGTTAATATATGAATGTAAAGTAATGTAAAATTTGGAATAAATAAAGAGTTAAAAAAAAAAAAAAAAAAAAAAAAAAATATATAATTTTGCTTTGTTTGTTTTGGTTGTTTTGGTTGTAATTTTTGTTTATGTTATTTGTTTAAATTTTTTATTTATATGATTATTGATGGAAGTATTGGTTTGTGTTTTTTTTTTTATTTTTATTGTGTGTTGTAAGTATAATGTAGTGTTTTTTTTTTGTTTGTGTGGGGGGGGGGGGATGTTGTTTAATTAGGTGGTTTTATTATTTATTTTATTGTGGGGGAGGGGTAAGGAAAAAAACAAAAAATAAAATAATAAGGGAAAATCTGGACAGATTAAATTTGGAATAACAAAATTTGCTGTTCGTTCAATCCAAGATGCATTTTTGATTCATCTAATTATTAGTCATCTTATAACTAATTACAGTTACTTAATTAGGCTGCATGAAGAAACTACGAACTTTTGAGCTGACGCCAGCCATTAGGGTCTGTGCAGACTACTCTGCAACCGATTTAGCTGCTTTTGTCCAAGATTTGCGAAATGTTTCTATAGTTGTAGCTTTTTGTTTATATTGAGAGAGTTCTCTCTTCACGAGAGCCCAATACCGCTCGATAGGTCGCAACTCCGGGCAGTTAGGTGGATTCAGTACAACATGGACTCCATTCGCTTTATACCATTCCAAAACATCTTTGGCGTAGTGCTAAGTTGCCGTCACATTCTGTTTATCATTACGGTTCGGTACAGTTTTCACATTGAACGACTTCATACTTTGCCGGTGCTAGGAAGTATGCACGAAAGTTGAGGACATTTTTATTTTTCTAGCCACAGTACGTACCGAAAGATCTGGTCTCTTCTGCAATATTTGCTTCAACTTCGCGTCTTTCTGGCGGTTCATGAGATCCGTTTTTGTTCCGCTCCCAGGCTTCCTGGCTGTTGTCAAACGTGTATCGAAAGATTTAAGAACGTTATGGACAGTGCTTGCAGGAAAACCAAGCTTTTTTTGCAAGTTTTCTTACTGACAGATCCGGATTTTCATTGCTCTTTGACTTCATTTGGCTTTTTGCACTTGCTCTTCTTTCGACGCCACCTCGATCTATAAGCTTGTAATATCACCAACAATTGATTTAACACAATGAACAGACACACGTTCATCAGTTTGCGAAATATTTCACGCGTTAATGAAGTATTTGCAGAGATATACGTATTTAGGGGTGTCCAGATTTTGTCACGAACAAGCCTTAATAACCCTATTTCGATAACGAAGTAATAAATAAGATTATTTATGATACCCACAGCAATAAAGGTATTTTTAGTTGTTTAATTAAGTTCAAATTAGTGAATCACAAACAACGAAATAGAGCGCGGCTTGGATGATTTGCCGTGACCAAACTTTTTAATAATGAAAAAAAAAACAAAAACAAATATAACACTTTCTATATACCGCTTAGGGCAATGCACTGTTTTACAAAGTTGTAGAATAAGTCAAAAGCTACAATTTTATCATACACCATATTCATAAATTCAGCTTCTGAAACAAGTTAGCGGTAAATTGATCCAAATGAACAAAATGACTAATGCTAAAAACTAATTCCATGTTTGAAGCTATCCAAACTGGTATTAAATTTGCCAATAATATTGTCATGACATTGAAGTTCAGTAATGGATTTTAAGTCATTAAATATTTTGAATTGGAATGCTCGATCCATCAGAGATAACGAGGATGAGCTATTTAATTTTTTAAGAGTTCATAACGTGCATATTGCTGTTATAACTGAGACTTATCTCAAACCTGCCCATAAGGTCAAAAGAGATCCAAATTATTTTGTCTACCGAAATGATCGCATTAATGGAGCTGGTGGTGGCGTTGCCATCATTGTCCATAGGCGTATCAAACATCACATTCTTTCTTCATTTGCAACCAAAGTTTTTGAAACTTTGGGGGTTTCAGTTGAAACAAAATTTGGCCAATTTACTTTTATAGCTGCCTATTTGCCTTTCCAATGCACTGGTCAGCAAAAGAACTGGCTCAAGGGTGACCTCCAGAAACTTACCCGTCATAGGTCTAAATTCTTTGTTATTGGTGATTTCAATGCAAAACACCGCTCATGGAATAATTCGCAAAGCAATGCCAATGGTAATATACTTTTTGATCATTGTTCTGCAGGCTACTACACTATTCAATACCCAAACAGTCCAACTTGCTTTTCTTCAGCCAGAAATCCCTCAACTATTGATTTGGTCCTAACTGATTCATGTCAACTTTGTAGTCAATTGATTACCCATGCTGACTTTGGTTCTGATCACCTTCCAGTTACATTTGAAATATCTCAAGAAATCATTTCTAATTCCATCAGTTCTACTTTCAACTACCATAGAGCTAATTGGGATCAATATCGAACATTTATGGAATACAACTTTGATCCTAATGTTCCATTGCAAACAAAAAATGAAATTAATAATGCTCTTGAATCTCTGGCTTTCTCAATAAATAGAGCAAGAGCTGCTTCAGTGTCAAAATGCGAGGTTAAATTCGATCCAGTTATAATTGATGACGATCTTCAGCTCTTGATTCGTCTGAAAAATGTACGTAGGCGTCAATATCAAAGAACACGTGATCCCGCTATGAAAGTCATATGGCGAGATTTACAAAAACAAATTAAAAAACGCTTCTCTGCCCTGAGGAACAAACATTTTGAAAATAATTTGTCAAAATTAGATCCGAGTTCCAAACCTTTCTGGAAACTCTCTAAAATATTGAAAAAACCTCAAAAGCCTATACCAGCGCTTAAGGAAGGTGATAAAATTTTGCTCACAAATGCGGAAAAAGCTCAAAAACTTGTTAAGCAGTTTGAGAGCTCCCATAATTTCAGTTTGGGTCTTACAAGTCCTATTGACGATCAAGTTTCCAGGGAGTATCTGAATATTTTCTCACAAGAAAATATTTTTGATGATTCTTGGGGAACTGATTTGGATGAAGTAAAAACAATAACTAAAAAATTTCAAAATATGAAGGTGATGATGGAATTTTCTATATCCTAATCAAAAAACTCCCCGAGAGTACTTTTTCTTTCTTGGTGAAACTATTTAACAGATGTTTTCATCTGGCATACTTTCCAGATAAATGGAAAAATGCAAAAGTCGTACCTATCTTGAAGCCAGACAAAAATCCGGCTGAAGCTTCTAGCTACCGACCAATCAGTTTGCTTTCTTCAATAAGTAAGCTTTTTGAAAAAATAATTTTGAATAGAATGATGCTTCACATCAATACAAACTCAATTTTTGCTGATGAACAGTTTGGATTCCGCCATGGGCATTCAACTACGCATCAACTTTTGAGAGTTACAAATTTAATTCGTTCAAACAAAGCTGAAGGCTGCTCCACTGGAGTTGCTCTTCTAGACATAGAAAAAGCATTCGACAGTGTTTGGCATGAAGGTTTGATTGCGAAACTGAAAAAGTTCAATTTTCCGCTTTATATCATGAAATTAATTCAAAACTACTTAACTTATAGAACTTTGCAAGTAAATTATCAGAATTCTAAATCTGATCAATTGCCTGTCAGAGCTGGTGTTCCTCAAGGTAGCATTCTTGGGCCAATACTTTATAACATTTTCACTTCAGATCTCCCTGATTTACCTCAGGGCTGTCAAAAATCTTGCTTTGCTGATGACACAGGCATTTCCGCTAAAGGAAAAAGTCTTCGTGTTATATCCAGGAGGCTACAAAAAAGCTTGGACATTTTTACAGATTATTTTCAAAAATGGAAGATTTCTCCTAATGCTTCCAAAACTCAACTTATAATATTCCCACACAAGCCTAGAGCTGCATTTTTGAAACCAAGTAATAGTCATATGGTCACTACGAACGGAGTTCCAATTTCTTGGTCAAATCAAGTAAAATATCTTGGACTGATACTTGATCAAAAATTAACTTTTAAAGATCACATTGAGGGCATTCAAGCCAAATGTAATAAATATATAAAATGTTTATATCCTCTTATAAACAGAAAATCCAAACTTTGTTTGAAGAACAAACTTCTAATATTTAAACAAATCTTTAGACCGGCCATGCTTTATGCTGTGCCAATATGGTCTAGTTGTTGTGCTACTAGGAAAAAAACACTTCAAAGGATTCAGAACAAAGTTCTGAAAATGATTTTGAAGCTGCCTCCCTGGTTCAGTACTATTGAATTACATAGAATTTCAAACGTTGAGACTCTAGAAGAAATGTCCAACAAAATAATTCATAATTTTAGACAAAAATCATTGCAGTCTTCAATTGCAATGATCAATTCTCTCTATAGATAAGAACTAGTTTTAAGAAATCAATAATTATTCTTACACGCAGGCAAAAGGAACCCTGTTAAAAAATACTGAATAGACAAAGTAAAAATAATATTAACACAATTAGATATAAATGATAGCATATAAGGTTGAAATGTTAATTACTTAGCAGGATCACCTAGGTTAATATATGAATGTAAAGTAATGTAAAATTTGGAATAAATAAAGAGTTAAAAAAAAAAAAAAAAAACAATTTACAGCACTGCCTATGATTGCTTTGGTGATATTTGCTGCAAAATTTGGTGATGTATTTAAAGTTCTTTATGATATGATGAAGGTGTTTTTGGTTTTTTAGTAATTTTTTGGGTGTAAAGTTTTTTTTTTTGTTGTTGGGGGGGGGGAATTTTTTTATGGTTCTTAATATTTTTTTTTTTTGGTGGGGTAGTGGGGGGGGGGTTAATGACTATTTACAGCACTGCCTATGATTGCTTTGGTGATATTTGCTGCAAAATTTGGGCAGTTATTTTAAAGTTTTTTGGGATTTGAGCAAGCATTGTTTGTGGGTTTTGTAGTATTTTTTATTGGGGCGTAAAGGTTGTTTTTTTTTTGGGGGGGGGGGGGGGGATTTTGGTGGAGTGTTTATTTTTTTTTTTTGTGGGTGGGGGGGGTTATCTTAACGTTCTTTTATCTCATCACTTCACATCAATGCGTCCTGTCTCATTGTTTAATTCCATGCAATGAGATAGCGGACTCACTTGCAAAGGACTCACTTTGCAGACAAATCGCCTTCAATGATTTTTTTTCTTTATTTTTCGTCAGAAATCACTCGTTAGAAGGCAGCATAAATGGAAAAAAGGAGATTTGGAGCTACATGGATGACTACATTTTATCACTTCCAAGGTGACGAAAAAATGTTGTTGGGGTTTGGATCTGTGTCGAGACTTCATTCGTGTGATGTCTAATCATTATTATCGTGTTGGGCTGGGAGACAGCAATATCTGTTCATGTGGACAAGGTTATTAGTTTCTGATTCATTGAAAAATATTGTTTTGTTCATAAAACAATTTGATTTTGTAAAAGGTGATTTAGTTTCGAATGATTTTTGATAAGTTCGTATGTGGTTCAAGTTTTTTCATTTAAAATATATTCTTCTACTTTTGATTTAAAACTGTGTATGACTCATTTGTCAGTGTTTGATTTAGTAACTTCTGTGATTTGATCTTTGGAAAACAAAATTGATAGGGTAAGGGGATGTAATGTTAGCCTAGCTCCTTCATTCGGCCTACTTACCAAATATGTCATTATTTCAGCAACAATCAACCAAAATTATGTTGCTATCAATATGACCGATTTAATTCGAATCAATTGTGACATAATTAATCAATTTATAGTTGTTCGCTTCCGTTTAATTTATGATATTCTCAACTTTCTAGACATCATGCTTTCACTGGTAAAGCTGAACAGATTATCACCATGATCGTCGAATGATCTAAATTTGGCTAAATTGAACTGATAAACCGAATAATGCAGCGTAGATGTACAGATAATATTCACACGTTATAAACTAACAGTTCACACAGTTAAAATTATAATGATTTAACAAGAAAACCGTGGATCCAATATTAGGGACATATTTTTTTCTTTGTGCTCTACTATGGCCAGTTGTCTGGATAACTTGGTATAAATATTGTTATTGGTAAAAAAAATTCAATGGAAATGTATGAGTTTCGGTTGTATATTTTCCAAATAGCTCATCTAAACACAATCCAAAGGAATTAAACCTGTGCAGAGTGAACTATTATTTTTTCATTATCGAAGAGCCAATAAATCATATGTGAAAATCTCTAAGCAGTTTAAGTTTAGTATGTTTCCTGAAATTTTATGCTGGGTAAAGTGAATACAGCTGGCAATGCCTCAAATCATAGAATCGGAAGAAAAAAAAAACAATACGTAGACTGTATTTAATAATACCAATACCTTTATATTGGTATCGTGCAGAAAAAGCACCACTCTGATGTTACCTGTGCATAAGGATGATTGTGTTGACAAATTGAATGGATGAAAAATGGGAATGAGCACATAAACATTACCCTCCGCAAATATGCAAAACATTCATCAAACACGTATTTCGCCTTGGATTGTAAAATGTTTTTCCGTTTAGACTCATTTTCATCATTAGGTTTACTAGATGATTTTTCATAAGAAACCGTCATTTGATTTCATGTTGCATTGAATACAAGATGTAAACAAAAGTTGATTTACGAATTAATTCGAATCGAGATGATTCACTACCAATGAATGATTGCAAACATCGTCTACAAGTACTTTTGTATCGAATTCCTGTTGGTTGAATGAAGTTCGGATGTATATTCCTTACCAAATGTTTGCTTTTAAATGTTATTTTGAATCAAAATTGAAAAATACTATCATAGAAAGCCTTTTCTACACTATCTCCGGCACGACATAAGCGACCCATAGAAAATTCAATCAATTTACACAGTCATCAACTTATTTCCAAAGTGTCAAATTAGAGTGAGCATTCATCAAATAGAATATCCCTCTGTTATTGATCCCTATTTTCGAAAAGATATATGGTAAAATTTATTTCTCATATGTCAAAAATAAGTCTTCTAGGCTCCAATTCCAATTCGCGAATTAGTTTTAATTTTTCACTTAAACTTTACAGATAGAAAATAATCGATTATGGGCCGATTTCTTCACCTCCGCTTAAGTTGTAAACCAGGTTTACCCATATAGTTAAACCTGGTTTAACGTTTAAGTGGGGGTGAAGAAATCAGCCCTAAGTCTGCTACTCGAGCTGACTTATTTCTGACAGGCGGCAACTAAATTTTGACAGAAACATAATCGAAAGTTTGTTGATCAATAACAAGGGGATTTTAATCGATTAATCCATTATTTTCCATCTTTCAAGTTTAAGTAAAATTCAAATTAAATCGCCAATTGGAACACAGCTCTAGAATATCTGGGTTATATTAATAATGTACAATTGGCACTTTGTTACTTTCATACATTTTCGAAAAATTCAAAGGCGATTTGTCCCGTCGAATCAACTCGGATTGCTAAAAGCTATCGTTCTACAAAAAAATTGAACCTTAAATAAAAATTATTTTTAAATCGTCATATGGAACATCCTTAGAATAATTTTTCCAAAAAAGGGCTATCAAACTTACCAAATTGCAATGCTGCTCTCAAAATTTTCTTCGTCGTCCTCGGTGTGTGAATTGGGGGGTTTTTCATCATTTTATGATAGTATAATTTACGCGGGGTGAGAGGAGGAGTGTGGGGGTTTTTTTTTTTATATGTTTTTTTTTTATAAAATACCGTCAAACGGGGTGACTTGCAACAGTGGGGTGACTTGCAACACTTACGTTGATACGCAGTTTTTGTTCAGCTATGGTGAAAACAAACAAAAACAACAACAACTGTCAGTTCGCGTGCATTGTTTACACTCTGTTCGTTATGTCTGGTGACTAATCGGATGAAAAATATTTCATTTTGTTGTTTTTCTGCCGGAATTAGATAAATCCGCATATTCAGCTCGTATTTAGGCACCGAAAATCGTAAGTTATTATAAGATAATTAGAATCAATGTAACAAAAACGATCATTTCCCAAGTTTTGGCATCTGTCCATAGATAGAATCCAGCATAAATAATGTAAATAATAAATTTCACTCTATTGGAAAAAACATGTTTTCTAATATGTGCCTCATTGAGGGGTGACTTGCAACAGTTGAAGGGCAATTGTTTAAAGACACTAAAATTATTTGTTATTATCCAATATAATTATTTTTAACGATTACTTGTTACAGAGTTCGTTAACATCGAAAATCATGCCCAGAACCTATAAGCGGCCAGCCGGAAATCGCAAGTATGCTGATTTCTCGAAGGAAACTTTGGAAAAAGCAGCGCTAGAAATTAAAAAGAACAGAATGTCCATCCGGGAAGCGGCAAAGCGATACACATTGTGTCCATCAACAATTTCGCGGTACTTGAAGAAGGAGAGACCTGAAGAAAGAACTTATGGTGGACAAACAGCGTTGACTCGCCAAGATGAGCAGATACTAGTTGATGGTTTGCTGCTCGCAGCGGAGTGGGGAATGCCTTTCCAAAAAAACGACCTTAGATTGATCGTTAAAGGATATCTAGACAACCAAGGGAAGAAGGAAAAGCGATTCAAAAACAATCATCCTGGAAATGATTGGTGCACATCATTTTTGAAACGCAACAAAGTGCTCTCCAATCGTCTGTCGGAAAACATTAAAAGGTCTCGGGCAGCTGTTTCGGAAGAAACAATTTCCAATTATTTCGAACACTTGAAGCTGTCAATTAAGGATGTGAAATCAGAATTCATCATCAACTATGATGAAACTAATCTTACAGACGATCCAGGACGAACTAAGGTCATTGTTCGACGAGGCGCGAAACATGCAGAGCGTATTTTAGATTCCACAAAAACAAGTACTTCCGTAATGTTTGCTGGAACGGCATCGGGTAGACTGCTTCCGCCATTCGTCGTATACAAAAGTAAATTTTTATATGACACCTGGACTTCAGGTGGACCTCAAAATACTGCATCCATATGCAGTATGTGGAAATGCCACTTTATAAAACTTTTAAATTTTGATGCTCAAAAAGCGGTTGGTTTGATAACAAGCTTTTTAAAGAATGGTTTTATAAAGTGGCATTTCCACATTTTAAGAAACACGACGACAAAGAATGTCAGAGTCCGAAAATACTAATTGGAGATAATCTTGCAAGTCATCTGTCCATGCGAGTGCTACAAACCTGCAAAGAATACAATATAAGATTCGTATTTCTCCCACCGAATAGCACGCACCTTTGCCAACCGCTTGACGTAGCATTTTTCCGCCCGTTGAAAATCAAATGGAGAAACGTTCTTTTGGAGTACAAGGCGAAGTTCTCTGGTACAGTACCAAAACACTTGTTTCCGGGTCTTCTTAAGAAGACTGTTGAAAAGCTTGACAAAGCTGCTGAGAGTTTACGAGCTGGATTCCGTACAACCGGTATTTTTCCGCTTAATCCACAAAGAGTGATAAGCAAACTGCCAGGTATCACAAGCACAAAAAACACCGGACCTGAAAATTCATGGTCCAAGGTTTTTGTCAACGTTCTTAAGGAAGCGCGATTCTGGAAATCTCCGGAAGTAGGACAGGCCAGAAAAAAACGAATCCTCGCTGAACCTGGGCAGACCGTGACTTCCCAAGACGTGGTGGAGAAGACTACTTCGAATTCGACATCAACAGCAAAGCGCATGAAGAGAACCAAACTCGACAGAAACAACAGGAACCAGTCTAAAGCACAAGCCACCACACCTAAACCATCAGAAACGCCTCAGAACAACAAAATAACGATGATAAAACTGTTTTAAACAACTTTTTAACTCATATCGCAAAAGTGTTGCAAGTCACCCCGCAGAAGGGGTGACTTGCAACAGGCAACGTTTCGTCATTTGGTGGATAAGTGTTGAACTTCATATTTGTTTATATCCTTGTATTTAGTAGTAAGAACAGTCATTAAAACATTCATGGAATACTAGAACAAAAAAGCTTTTAATCGAGAGAGATAAGAAGACATAAACCTGAAAAGTGTTGCAAGTCACCCCGTTTGACGGTACCGTAAATTGCTACAGTAAACTTGACTCAGATCAATGTGGAGTGTTTCATAACTTTTAGAATTTCGTCAAGAAAAACTTCCACCGTATTGCGGCCAAACTCCACCATAACCCTTAGACTACCATCTCAAGCACAGATCTTCTCCTACGCGATGCTAAGTCCGCTTTTATGCAAACTATGTGACACGTGAACTCCGGAAGCCTGAATGAATTCACAAATCTTAGAATGCACGACATCCAAATGTTGCACTATGTTTCTTCTTCCGATATGTGATAACTTCAGTGCATTTACAATAGGGTGCAACATTTTGTGAACTCATTCCTTAGAAAAAAAAGTAAGAGTGGGTTATATCAGGGACATTACCGCAAGGTTCACGTAGGACCGCGTTGGTTTATATTTACAATGGTATCGTCTAATTTATACGTATCATTACACATATGGTTGGTTAAAATGTTAATAAAATAGTTCTATAATTTTGCTTTGGACCTGTCTCTTCTTATCTCTTCTTTTGCTCCATACACTGAAAAAATATTATTTCACTTAGCTACTACTGGAAACACATGTAGATATTTTCCAATACTAAAATAAGAGACTTTTACATGAATATCACATAAACAAATAAATTTCTTCTTGTCTAATCATGTACATTTCACTGGACACATAAGATTCACTTGATTTTGCCAAGCATTTTCCCCTTCCTGAATCACATGAAAGTTAAGTGAATTTCTAGTGGATATTTTCCACTGATCGTGTGAATTTTTTTTTTTTTTTGGTTTTGGTTTCATCTATCTGGGCCATGCTATTCAACGCTAGTATACAGCTCGCGAGACGAACCGAAATGATTTCGTAAGAGACGAATGGCCAGTTTTCAGTGGCCCGAAATTTTATCATTGCATTGAGTAGACATGGAAACCGGTAACTGTCCGATTAGCCAGTCTTGCAAGACTCTGTCCCCCATATCACAACCGGGTGGACTGTGGCGGGTGGACAAAGCCCTGTCCGAACCACAAGCTGAGAGCTCGGTTCGAAAACTGAAATTGTTTTGGTTCATCTCGAGTGCTATATACTAGCGTTGATAGTATAGCCCAGAATGAAGAGAGGCACAAAAATACAGTACGAAGCAAAATTCTTAAGAGGTGATGAGTCTCAGTTATAAAATCAGACACCAGTACCAGAGCAAAATAATTTTGCAGCTGAGGGGTGTGGCTATTTCTGTATTCGACGTGGAATGAAACGAAATGAATTAAAAAGGAGCAGACAATTCGAACCATTTGTTACCCGTTTTTGAGGACCCGGATAAGGAAAAACATATTTTCAACCTGTTCATACGGAGATTTGTATGGGAGCAAAAGAAGGTCATTTTTAAGTAAAAAATTGAACTACTTATACTAATAGCACTTAACTGTAATTTCAATGCAAAAAAAGTTTTTAAATGTAAGTTTTTCTAATCAAATGATGTATGAATGAAGTCGTTGGGTTCAGTTGAACGAGAGTTATTAGCGTTCAAAAACCTTTCACTTTTGCGTAACGCTTTTATTTTTCCAAAAAAAAAAACGAAACCCGGATAGAAAAGAGAAACGTAGTTAAACGTTAAAAATGAGCGGATGTCCACACTCCGTTATCCTTCGCACAATACTGGTGATATACACATTACGGTGCATCGAAATAAACACTTTCCCTTGTTCTCCGTTAGAAGGCCGCACTCCACTGCTTTTTCCTTGTGAACGGAAGTAATATGCCGCGTCGAATTAAATTTCGAGCCGCACTGCAGCGACCGCCCTTTACACAATGAGCATATAAAGACTGTGTTTGCGGAACCATTATCACGATTATTTTTTTTAGAGAAAAAACTCGACACATCCCCACTTAGCTTCCTTTCGTCAGCTATCCTTCAAAAACAATACAGGACTCAAGAAAAATGTCTACACTTCATGAGATACGACCGCGTACTAACGCTGACGAAAGATTTCCGAAATCCAAGAGCACGGAGCATCTTTGGTTTCCTCCGTGTCTCTCTTTCTGCATGTTACACGCTTCCGATATGCAATGCTCTTGCTCCGTTTTCAAGTTCTCGTTCACGGCGTGCAACCGATGTTCTCACCGCATGAATCGAGTTTTCTGCTCGGCGTGTGGTTCAAAACGTACACTTGCTGGCTACACGTGCGAAGAGAAGCCAAGCCGGGTTGCATATTAGGCTGAGTTAAGGGACACATACCCTAGTACGTTGGTTTGTCCTATGTAGAGCTTTCCATAATATTCCCAGTTATTTTGTTAACATCTAATTTTCAAAGCTTTTCAATGAGGTCTTTAGCAGATCTCAAGAGAGTTTGTAGTTGGTTAATGGTTATTTTTACAAGTTAATACTGCGCATGAGCATGAGCATGATTGCCGACCGAGGTTGCTACTCTGTTATTGCATCAGCGTTATTATCAGCTGTAATTACACAGATAACCAACAGATGATGCTTGGAACAAATGTACATCCTCATTGTGAAATAACTGGTGATCCCAAGCTAAGGCCGGCCCCAAGCGAACGCAAGAAAAGGGTAGGAATATGTTTACGTGATACTCGCTTTATGAGAAGTCCTCTGCACTTCCACGAGAAATTACTGAGATATTGGATAACAGGACTGGGTGACAGCAGGGTTCGTTTTGGTAAACAAAAAGCTATCTAGTGAAATATGTATTAGTATCGATTTCCGATTTGAACCGAACTATGCCAACATTAAAGCCAAAGTCAGTCGCGCACGCTTACGGTTTGTCGCGCATTATTTTGCAATTTTAAACATATTTGATCTTTTTGGAAATTTTATTTCCACTTGTTTGTTAAAAATTGAATGAAGAACATTTTTACATAAATCCACTTTTACTGAAAAAAATTGCCAAAAATATTTGACATTTCCTTTATTTTCAAGTGCCATGCTCCGTATTACTCAATCTTTCGGGAATTGAGAGAAGTCCGTCGATAGCAAATCCTTCAAGGAACAATTTTGCTACAAAACATTTATAAGTTTTATTCATCATTATTAATGAATGAGATTGCAAGCCAAAGTCAAATTAGCATTTTATTTCATAAAATTTGCCTTCAGTATGAACAGATTTTTGTTAAAGAAAATGAGCAATCTAATATTACCAACAAATGTACATAAAACAAAAGTTCATAGCATACTTTTTGAATTTCCAAAATAACCTACAGCGTTCCACGCGATAGAAATTGCGAGCAGTGTGAGGTGAAAGGACAAAACAAAATTTTAACCACGGTTTTGCTTATGAAGAATAATTGTACATCGTAGAGGGTTATTTTGAAACGCCGACAACGTGGTATCTGTATTTTTCAGAATGAGAATTTTCAGGGAAGATGTTAGTTCAATTGATACAACATTGTTTATGCTTCTATTCTATCCAAGCCCAACTTTAGTACCAACTTGGTCCTGTACTCCAATCCGCTCAACCAATCGTAATGTTTTGTGATTTAGTGGGCGGAATATTATAATTTGAGATAACTCAATAAAGACGTCTTCCAAATTTGGCAGATCGACAGGCAATCGATGTGTAATTCGAAAATTTGATCAGCTACCTCCCCCAAGTGTTTTTACTAGTGAATACTATTTCAAAACCAAAATTTCGAAGGACTAGTCGTAATTTTTCAGTAAGGTCCCCTTACCAATCAGACCAAGGCCGGTGTGGCCCTGCTGTACACAGAAGCGGTCTCCATTGTATTCGGTCCATGGCTGCACCTCGCCAGCCTCGCTGTTTGCGGAGGGTCCTAGATCGATCCATCTTGCTCGTTGCGCGCCTCTTCTTCTTGTACCAGTCGGTTCGTTTTCGAGAACCATTTTAACTGGGCTGTCGTTCGACATTGTTACGAAATGCCCGGCTCCATGTTTTGTGGTTGTATAGGACGACCGGTCTAATCAATGTCTTGTAGATGGTCAACTTTGTAGTTCGGCGAACTTTGTTTGATCTTGGCGTCCTTCTGAATCCATAGTTAGTGTCCTTCGGAGTAGACACGATTGTCAGCGATAATGCGCCTTTGCATTTCTCTGTTTGTGTCGTTATCGGCAATCACCAGATTGGTTCAGATACACGAATTCGTCTACTACCTCGATTTCATCACCGTCGATCTGAATTCGTGGTGGGAGGCTAACATTGTCTTTTCGTGAGTCTCATCACTTGATGTATTTTGTTTTTAACGCATTAATCACAAGCCCAATCCTACCAGCTTCAGCCTTAAGTCTGATGTACGTTTCCGTCATCGTCCGAAAGTTACGTGCTATGATATCAACGTGGTCGGAGAAGCAAAAAAAAAGTCGTGCCACTCGTGTCTATCCCAGCTCTTCGAATCACACCCTCAAAATATTCGCAAGGCAATCGAAGTATTTTTTCGCATACCAATTCAGCTCCAGAACAACCTATGTCAAGTACAGCGCGCAGACCAAGCATGATCAGGAGCAGGTGGTCGCACCAGAGTGTAAAATTCACTGCAATGATCGCAGATTTCGACTAGTCCATTTGCCTGTGGATTGTATGCTGTTTTTCTATTTCTATCCAATGATTCTAGAAAGTTCACGAAAGAGTTCTTATTCGAATTGTCTAGGTTGATCCGTTATAATAGTTTCTGGCACTCCAAAACGACAGATCCAAGTTTCGCACAGGGCACAGGCAACGGTCATATTAGGCAACAGTGTTGCCTTAGACCATCGAGAAAAACGGTTGACAATAGCAAAAAAGTAACAATTACCGTTTCATGGTGGCAACGGACTAACTAGGTCGATGTGAACGTGACGAAATCGACTGCCGGGGAAGCAAACTGAAGTGGTGCATTCGGTATAGCAGGGCTGGTATCAGGTCACTTTTTAGAGACTTAGACACTATTTTGAGTCTAGTCACTAAAAAGTCATTATTTGCATCCAAAAGTCACTAAAGTCACTATTTTTCAGAAAATGGTCACTTAAGTCACTATTTTCGCACCGTCGCAAAGTTTAATAAAATCTCTTGTACCTATTGTACAATGGTCAATACAAAAATATTTAACGTTTATCAACGAGAATTTAATAATACGTTTGCGTATGAACAATATTCTAAAACAACGATTTCCACAATTAATAAGGCATTTATTTTTCTTCCTAAACGTCTTCATTTCAGGATGATGAAGGTCGCCAATTAGGCCATAAACTCATATGTTTTTTTTAAATATTTTCCACAGAGAAGAATTGATAGAAAACAAATTTGCTGAAGACAGTGTGCACTTTTATTCAGTCTGTGTGATTTTATACAGCCATTATCCTTTTGGAGTCATATATGACCACTTAGGCCTGAAGGAGTTAATATCCTTTTTAAGACAAGGTTTAAAATTTATGAATTTTTCAATAGAATGTGGCCGAAATCAACAATGTTCTCTGATGAAATAGATGTGTAGAAATATTTCCGATCGATTGTTGTAAAATTTTTGGAAATCTTTTGAGAAATGGCTGAGATAATAATGCTCAAAACCTGACCACTTTTCATGACGGTCGCAATGCGCAATTTTTTTTTTAAATTGAACCCCAGTATGACTTGTAACTTGTTTATAAAATATTGCCAATGCCTCAACCCACCAGCCGTTGCATCCAGTGAAAGCTCCAAGTATGTTGTGAAAATCGCCAAGTTACCTCCGGTTCAAGTCAACTATGATCTTCTTATTGACGAACGGAACTTGTTAAAATGCTAGGTGCTGACCTTGAGTACAGAGTACAGAATTGAGGAGTAGTGGAACCAGTTTTTACCCTTCTTACACCAAAAGAAGGGTATTAAGATCGCTTGAAAATTCGACTTTTTATCCGAGGCCCAGAGGGCCGAGTGTCATATACCATTCGACTCAGCTCGACGAACTGAGCACATGTCTGTGTGTATGTATGTGTGTGTGTGTGTGTGTGTGTGTGTGTGTGTGTGTGTGTGTGTGTGTGTGTGTGTGTGTGTGTGTGTGTGTGTGTGTGTGTGTGTGTGTGTGTGTGTGTGTGTGTGTGTGTGTGTGTGTGTGCATGTGTGTGTGTGTATGTGTGTGTGTGCGTTACAAATAATGTCACATCGGTTTCTCAGCCATTTGTGAACCGATTTCAGTTCTGTTGACGGCAAATGAAAGCTACAACATTCCCATAGAACGCTATTGATTTTTTTTATTCGGACATTTCGTTAAGAAGATATGAACGAAACAGTACTTGACGGCCTATTATAATAGTAATCAAACAGTTTAGTCTCCGATTACATACTGAGCTATTTGTGTACCGATTTTAGTTTTGTTGGTGTCAAATCAAAGCTATGAAATCCTGAAACTGGTCAAAATTTCATAATGAGTGGATAATCCCTCATGGAGATATGACCAAAACAATACCCGAGAGCACATAATTATGAGATGAAAATATACTCGTTGCAGTTCAAAACCGAACAAGACCACTGACCCCAATCGATGTCGCTTGCATTCTATTGTTCTGCATCTGGTGCGTTGTATATCACATACAGCGGACTAGCCACACTATGCGACTCTATAGAATTAGAGCAGGATAGATTGGCTCGAGTGGTCCGGTTTTGAACTGCAACGAGTATTTTCGAAAATTACACAAAGTCTCCATTTACTATTTTCAACGAACATGTACTTATTAAGCATCTTGAATCCATATCGATTATCATAATTGACGCGCAGGATTGTCTAATAATTCATTCTATGGACTGATTATATGAAATTTCCAATATTTATGTAATTTCCCCTTTTATATACCTAACATAAACAGGTCGCTAAGCACTATTAATGGCAATATTTTAATCACATCGATGAACAATGCTTTCAGGACTGTCAAATAGTTCATTTTATAAACTGAGAATATGACATATCGAATATTCCTGAATTTTCCTGGAATTTCTGATGAGAATATGTATCCAGTACAATATTGGCCACATTTGAGTTCGAAATTCTGGTGAAGTGTAAGAAGGGTTCAGTCTCACCATCGGTGGATTAATTCAGGTTTTTACTAAGAAAACTGCTGCAGGTGAGCCTAAATACCCTCAAGTGATTAAGGTAGTGAAAACAGCTTCACATGGCAACGGTTCAAAAAAGGAATTGTAAAGCAAGATATGTCAGAAGTAATTCTAGCACAGACCATGCTGGAAGGCGTTTCAACCGTGCGTATAGACCCGCACGACGCAAAAACGAGCTACGCACCAAGTGCAGGAGGTCGTGGAGAAAAAAAAGTCGCTTGATTACAGGCTTCTTTACAACAAAAAAAAACCCCAAAAAATGACACTGCGCTGCAGTATTATTAATTTTTGCAAACAAGGGTAATCACTTAGTTCATTTTTACTGTATTATTCAACAAATGTTTTAAAGATTAAAAAATACCAAAATTTAAAAATCACTTTTTAGTCACTATTTGGTCACTATTTTTATTATTTTAGTCTCGAAAGTCACTATTATTTATCCATAAATCCGCTACCAGCCCTGGCATAGCGATGAAGTTTGGATCGCTGACATTGTAGGCACCATTTAACGTACATTTGGATGTCCTTATCCACATGTGTCCAAACAAAGCGATCGGTATTCCATCGGCGTGTTGATCTTATTCTCGGGTGAGCCAGTCCGTGGATGTGCTTAAATACTATTCGTTGATGTTGAGATACTTCGTATGGTTTTACCTTGCCGTGGGAAGCATCGCAATTTAACGGCATTGTCGTTAATGGTGTCTGACGAAGCTCGAGTTTCAGTCTTGCAGGTGGTCGTAGTAGATGCTGTATCTCGGTGCCATTGGTATGATCTGCGAAAATCCGATCGTAGTAAATTGGCGATGACACAGTCACAACGTCTACTCTGGATAATGCATCCTAGACGACATTGTTTGCTCGCTGATGTGCTGAATATCGTTGGTCAATTTTGAAATGTACCGTAAGCAGTTTGCTGTTAATGCTGGACGTCGGCGCAGTAGTGAGTGGGTTGTCTGTCTTCCCTCCAACATACGACGAAAATATTGCACAAACTATTTCATTGCTGTGAGTTCCCGACCGGAAGTGGAGTACTTCTGCTAATATATGGATTCCAGCATCGTAATCGAACTGTTATTGTTCGGATTTTATTCAGAAACACTTCTTTACAGCAGCCTTTTTCGAGTAACAGCTTGAAGCTGAAATTAAGTAACTTTAGTATAGGTTACATTAAGGGATCTTACAATTTTAACGTAACATAACGTCACAATACTATAACATAGCCTGATACACAATATCCCCCCATAATGCCCGATTCGTGGCTGCTCCGTGGCCAATCCATTGGGCACCTTGTACCCCCTAGGTCTTGCTCCACCTGGTCTGACCATCTTGCTCGTTGCGCCCCACGTCGTCTTGTACCAACCGGATTTCCGTCGAACACCATTTTTGCAGGATAGTTGCCCGGCATTCTCGCAACATGTCCTGCCCAGCGTATCCTTCCAGCTTTTATGCAATGCAGATATCATCAACGATTACCACGACGATTTGCATATCGCCGAACACTTGATGCATCAATCTTTGAAGGGTATGACTGGCGTTGAATAAGCCTCATACTAGTTAACTCGAAGAGTTCAAATGGAATGATTATGGCCGTTTTCGGAATGTTTGCATCCTCCACCGGAATTTGGTTGTACGCCCTTTCTAGATCGAGTGTGGAAATTGATTTATCCTAAAAAGCGTTTAACTGATCGTGAGTTTGCGGGGCGGGGTAACGATCTGGAACAATCACCTGATATAAGGCTCGGTAATCTCCTACAATGAACAATGAACTACAATGAAAATTGATTTATCATGAAAAGCGTTTAACTGGTCGTGAGTTTACGGGACGGGGTAACAATCTGGAACAGTCACCTGATATAAGGCTCGCTAATCTCCTACAATTTCCACTGGCCTTTTATGCACCTACAGTGACGGACAATACAATAAGACCGAAGCCTGATTTTCATTAAAAATTGTCATTTTAGGGAGCTTGCCTTTCATTTTCTCGAGAACCAATTGAGCTGACATTTCGGCTGTGGTCCAGAAGTAGCCTAAATTCCCATCTGCATTAAATCCATCATTCATCATCATTTCATTCCCACTTTAAAAGTTACAGACACCGCATACGACAAAACAATAAGTCCACTTTTTGATTTCCATGAAGAATGCTCGAATTTGAGGATCTGAATTTTGATTATTGATGCACGGGTCATTTTAATATCGGTATAATATAGATTGTAATTCACACTCATCAACATGGCCCAAACTATGGATATCAAAAGGAGGTCTTATTGTTTTGTCGTAGGTGGTGTCTGTAGTCGGAAGTGGTGAATGAAAAATGATGAATTTATTAAAGATGAAAATTCAGGTTATTTCTAGGCTGTTGCCAAAATCACGGGAAAGTGAAAGACAAGCCTCCAAACATGACCATTTTGTATGAAAATCGGACTTTGGTCTTATTGTATTGTCCGTCACTGTAGTTACTTAGCTACTGCTAGAAGGGCGACAGATTTTCAGTTCTCTCATAATCTGAAACTCTTTTCTAGCGGCTTTCATCTTGTCAGGTGCGTTGACATTTGGTTGATGCTGGAGGTCTCTTCGTTAGGATGTGGTGTCTGACGTCATGATGATCCGTAGCATCAACTGTTACACTATAGATAGCTGGGTAACGTTGCAATACATTCTTGCGCTATTCGATACTATAATCTTTGATTTGGTTTGGATTCGCATTGTTATTTTAAAAGAATATATGAGGGATTATTCGTTTTTAAGTTAGGTTTTAGGGGCTTGCACTTCTATATAAATTTTTTTCATGACTTTCCAGCCCCTGGTAATACCATCGATTAGACGGCGATGTTTCAGGTCTACGATGGTACCGTAGGCTGCCACGAAGTCGGCATCAATAATAGCCATTCTGACGTCTGCGACTAGGAAGAGTCAGTTGAATCTGCGTCTGTTTTTGGCAGGAAGAATTGAGACATCGGAACCTGTATTGAACGAAAATTTTGTGCGGCTTTCAGTTAACGACCGTATAGCAAAATTCGGTGACTTTGTGTAGTCTCGTCCACCTCTGCCAACTGTTTTGAACGTAGTGCTAGTTTTTTTAAATATCCGAATTGGCAAAGCTCACGACACTTGGGGGCACGACCACCGTATTTCCAGTGGAAACATCCTATTTCGTGTCCCGTTATGTCGATACTACTTGATCTCGAAGCAGAATGGCTTCGAGTTAAACCTTTGCCTGTTTATACGTTGCATATTTCTGCGGTAAAAGCGGCGATTTGGTCTCGAATATCGGATGTATCGCCACTGCGGGTAGCGTTGTTTGCGGAAACTTTGTGTGTCGGGGAATATATCATTTTGTCCGCCATTTCAGCTAACTGCCCAATTGGTTCGTCACTGATTGTATGAATAGCCTTCACATTCGGTGGCATTCGCTGTAAGAACAATCCGGCGGCCAGTTCTGTCATCTTCGCGAGTAAGTGGGTATGTCTCTGACGTTCTGGAAGGGTGTTCTACAATGCGTATTAATGCACCACGACAAATCTATTATCCCCGATGGTACTTCGAGCCTAATCAAAACTTCACCTAAACCAATTATTCTTTCTCTAGAGCTATTCTGATTGAGTTACAAAACTCTTTCATTGCACGTCTAGCTACTAATATATTCGGTATGATCCCTAATGCAAAATACATTAAAAATAGATACTCTAATTACGTTTCTGAAAAATAATCCTAGAGTTCTAGTTTTTCCTTTGGTCCTTCGTTTACTATTTCCGGAAAATGTCTGTCTGGGAATTTATTTTTCGAGAAATGTCTTTCCGGAAAATTTAGAATCATAATTTCCAACTATTGACAAGGATGGGATCTGGTGGTGAACCCGTAGGGGTCAGCTACCATAGTGGTCAGCATCCATACCCGCACAACAAACTCATATATAAAATACCCAAAGTGACTCGACATTCAACCAGCCCGATGCTGAAAAAGTCCCAATAGTAAAAAAAAACTAAGGAATTGGTGTGAAGCAACCAGTAATCTCAATAATTTTCAAATTTCAAAGCAAAGAAAAGTTTTAATACGTCCCCGATTTTGATGCGTTTTTTTGCAATAGATCAAAAAATTGTCGTAGTTTGTAGATCTGTATTGGTTATTCCGAAAATTTCCGTAGTTTCGGGTTCCAAGGTGGGAGTACTGGCGTAAGTACCTGTCCAGGGATGGTGGACAAAATATTGTTTGATGCGAAACATGGCATGCGGCATATCAAACATCATGATTTAGCAAAACTAGGTCATCAGAAAAAATTTTTAGGATTTTTGTCCATACTGGCCAATAAAAGCGGCCCTGCAGGATCCGTATTCCTCCGAAAAAGTGGCAAAATTCAAGTCTTTTCCAAAACCTGGCTAGCGACACATCAAACTTCATGATTATGCAAAACTTTATATTCAGAGGACATTCATAGGGTATCTGACCATACTGGCCACTTGGGGAGGCCCTGCAGGATCCGAGTTCCTCCGGGAAAGTGGCCATATTCAAAACCTGGCTTGTTTGAATTTCCTCCGAAGAACAAGTTGTGCAAATTCCTGAAGTTTGATATGTCGCAAGACAGGTTTTGGAAAAGATTTGAATATAGCCACTTTTCCGGAGGAACTCGGATCCCGCAGAGCTTCATTTAGTGGCTTGTATGGCCAGAAATCCCCAAAATGTCTTTTGATGACCTAGTTTTGCTAAATCATGAAGTTTGAGGTGCCGCATGCCATGTTTCGCATTTAAAAATATAATTTAAAAAAAATTGGAATAACCACTGCAACAAGGATAATTTTGTGATCTATTGCAAACCGCATCTATTAAAAACCGCATCAAAATCCGATGACTAACGATGGAGTATCATCAATTTTAGATTTGAATTTCTCTGTCTTAGAGGGGTTGGGGACGTACGTGTTAAAAATATTTATGATACTTTTCGATCGATTCAAACTTAACTATGTACACTTTGATTGTTGTTTGTTGTATTTGTTATCTAATGATGAAATTTTTCAGAAGCAGACAATTTCCCATCAACATGAGAGGCTCTAGAAGTGGACAGTAATTTATTGCTAGAACTAAGAGAATTGAAGAGAAAGCATTGATTAGAGTAACGGCAGGTTATGAGTAGTGGTTTAGAGTAACGGCAGGTTATGAAAATTGAAAGATACAAGTTGAAAACGAGCGGAGGGCATATGAAGGTAGTATACAATCGGGCGCATAATCTTCTACCAAGCTACCCCAGATGCGGGGTAGGCAAGGGGGAGGATACCCCCTTGACTGGTAAAAGAGTATGCGACCGATCGTCCTCTTATACTACCTATTGCTTTGTTCTGGTTCTAGCGATCTGTTTATTTCCCTCTCTCAATGCCTAACATGGATGAGAAATAATCTCTTGCTGTTGGGTATATTTTTCCCATGCCCGACTATCTCACACATTTATTCCTCTCGTCATACTACTACTTGTAGACCTCGGAGAGGAACGACGGTGAGTGGTGCAAATACTGGTCTCCACCAGGCTTGCTGATATTCGCATCATTTTCCCCTTATTCGCTCATCGTGTACGAAGATCTTCGAAGCATCGATATACAACCAATCCTCTCTAATGAAGAGCATACCAACGTAAAAGCAAACTGCGGTGAGTAGCCCAGCTGAGAAGAATATTAGTGGCAATGCAAAACTAAAGCTTCATTCTTCGTACTCTTCGGCTTTGACTCGTTCATATCTTGACTAGCAGAGTGTTTTGATCGACCCTAGTATTATTCGGTCTTGTCGCTCTTCTTCACAAGCGTTGATCTTCATGAAGAATGAATAATGAAGATGCAACACGTTTATTCTTCGACGCGAACCAGGAAAGTTGATCGTCACAATGAAGAACGGCAAAGTTTGAAACAGCAGCCTAGTGGTGTGATTTAGGAAGTGACGGAAGCTAGTAGTGCGATTAAATACCGCTGCCTGGCAGAAAAAAAAAGATAGAAGATGTGATTATGAGCCGAATACGTTTGTGGCCGAGAATTTCAAAATGCATTTCATTTCTTTATATCCCGATGTGGCTCGGCGGTTGGTTTTGGGAAAAGATAACCGTAGTTTTCGTAGTGATAGTGGGGATGCACAGCCAAGTAGTAGCAAAACTAATAAGGCTCTTATGTTGCTGAAAGCAAATGAATCCCAGTTGTCGACAGTGTTTGATGTATTGGATGCAGAGTTAAATTAAGTCTGCATGGTTTTGAAGATTTTTTTTATCGTTATATTGTTTTATTTCTTTCTTATTCTACTCTTATTGATACTGAATTGAAACTGACCAGAAATAAGATTTGTTATACTACAGATAAATACTGCAAAAAATATAATCTACTCTAACAGTCACTAATTAAAAAGAAAAACCTGAATTTCTCCACCTAAGGCAAGAGCTGATCCTTCTTACACTTCCCTAGTGGTGTCTGGAATATGAATGTGGTAGTGGACTCTTGATCTTATCACCATTGCACTTCTTTTTGAATTTTCATGTAACTTGTGCTGCCGTATTTTGGGTTTTAGTAGAGTAAAACGTGCCCCATGCTTATGAATCTCCTTAAAAATCTTCGAAACAGTCTCTGTCGATAACATATCAAATCTCCTAGAATTCATGTTCAGGATGAGAAAATAATATCAAAATATTTGGGAAACACATTGTAAACATTGTTAACTTCATGGCTCGAATTTTCCTCATTTAATGTTTAAGTCCCATGTTTCGTGGTAAGCCAAACACGCTACACGATGAAAAACGTTTTTCATTGTTTCTCATTTAATATTTTAGCTGTTATTAAAATTTAGCGTTTTAAGGAGATGCTTATCGTGTCGTTTGTTATTAGACACGTATTTTGTGCCATGTCTCTGTGCATGTTAGGGTGATACAAAAGTTCATTTTTGTTTAATACTTATTGTTGGAAGATATTCGTGTCCTTAAAACTACAGGATCGCGTCTCCATTTCTATACCAAATGGAAGCCTTTTAACACTGACTTTGAAGAAAAATATGAACATAATTACAAATTGCTGAAATTTTGAGCCATATTACATAACTGATCAAAAAATCAGCGATGTTTATTTGTTAGCTTTTGAAACACACTTTTTAAAAAAAAATTTTTTTTTTTTTTTTTTTTTTAAAATTTTTTTTTTTGAAAAAAAAAACCCTTTTTTTTTTATTTTTTAAAAAAAAAAAATTTTTTTTTTTTTTTAAAAAAAATATTTTTTTTTTTTTTTTTTTGGAGGGGTTTTTTTTTTTTTTTTTAATATTGTTACGTTTTAGTTTGTTTGGATAGTTTGTAGCTTTGCAGTACCAAATTTTGTACAACTATAGCACGTAAGCAGGAAAATACGACATCCCCAACGTCGCCAACGGGCGATTCAAAACACCTCCTTTCAACCGGCACAATGAATGCCTGCTCGAAAAAAAAGGCCTCTCGGAAAAGCGACGATGCAAAAGCCTTAGAGCAAAATCGCTGCGCAGCAGCGCGTGAAAATTGAAAGCACACATACCCATACAATCACCTCTGGTTCGAAGGCGACGAAAAGCAGATTCACTCCATGTAAAACCGCCATTGTGGCAACAACCGCCGTTAAGGGTTCCGCGAGTGAAGGAAAACCTGTTCGCCTGTTGGAAGCAGCAAACCGAAGCCGGAATTTGACTAAAAGAAGGTAAGAAAACATGCAGCATCAGTCAGACGTCGTATCTCGTGCCGCTAATCCCAAATTCGGCAGGCATCCGAGACAGAAAACTCCGAGTATCCCGGAGGAACGGAAGAAAACCGATCTCGTGGGGCGAGAAAACCACCCGCACCAAGAAGGAACACCAGCACCAGGAGCAGCAAACGACCCCACAACGGGTTAGTACCATTTCACCATACTTTGCTTCGCAATTGGTGACGGTGGGTGCCCTTCAGGGCCGTTTTTTCCTATTTTTCTTTTGAGTGCTTCCACGTGGTGAGAAACGAACGACGGACGGCATTGGATCGGTTCGTTCGGAGATCGCGGCCAGCGAGACGGAAACGGCGGAAGCCACATCGATCGGAGGCAGCGGGAACCGCCGGCGAATATCTCGACGGCAACGATGGCGGCGTGCTGCAATTAACAGAGTCCGGAGTGAGTACGTTAGGAGGCGAGGAATTTCACCGCCGGAGAGAAAGAACAAGATGAAGGGTAAATAAGAAAGATGTTAGAGAAGAATGTGAAGAGAGAAGAAAGAGGTGTAGAGTAGAGGAAAGAGTTAAGAAAAAGCTGGCCATAGAGGGAGAGCGTGAAGAAAGGAAAGGAGTTAGGAAAGTGGGAAGTGTATAGGGGATGTGGGAGCAAATAAAACCACATTTGGATAAATGAGAGATTTGTGTTGGTGCGTTATTACTTTAGTGTCTGCTTTGAGATTCCTCTGTAGTGATCTCTCTACCAGCCATCCGGAACTGCAACACTGGCGCCCAACGTGGGGCGAAAGAAGAAAGAGGTGTAGAGTAGAGGAAAGAGTTAAGAAGAAGCTGGCCATAGAGGGAGAGCGTGAAGAAAGGAAAGGAGTTAGGAAAGTGGGAAGTGTATAGGGGATGTGGGAGCAAATAAAACCACATTTGGATAAATGAGAGATTTGTGTTGGTGCGTTATTACTTTAGTGTCTGCTTTGAGATTCCTCTGTAGTGATCGCTCTACCAGCCATCCGGAACTGCAACACTGGCGCCCAACTTAAAAATCCACACATTGTAGCACTACCCTTTAGCGAATGATTTGATGGTTTGTCGAAATTTTGGTTTTGTGCTCTTGATTACCAGGCCGTTGGTAAGTTAAATTCAACCCTTACGCATATAAGTTTAATATTGGTTACACACACCTGACTGACGAAGAAATCGATTACGAGTTGGCTCTACGACATTTAGTAAACTTAGGACCAACCACACATAGAGGGAAGGTTCTACGCCTCAAGGCACTCACTCAAGAGGAAATCTTGAGAGATAACAAGCCCACTAGCTCAGATCATGTTTCGAGCTCACAGTCCAATATTGAGCAATGTGAATTTCAAATTCATCAGCTGCACATTAGTACTGAATCGGCAATTCGCACAGCCGATGCTGGGGCATTAAATACTATCCGAACGCGTCTTATCCACTATCGCGACCGGTTAAAGTTGATCCGTTCTCCGGTCGAATTGAGAAAGACCCACGCGATGCTCACCATGCATGTGGGAGCGTTACTGAACAAAGTAAATGACGAAAGTGTAGTGAACGAGGAAAGAGGTGAAAGTGTTTTGAACCAATCACGGTCATCTGTTGCGGTGAGAAGAAGCGGCGGAGCAGAAGAAGGCGCAACTGGAGGGGCAGTCGATGAGACGATTCCGGTCGGCAACTCGAATCAACAAACGCCACCATCGGTAACAAATCCACCAATGATGACATCATTCTCTGCGGGACGAGGGCGAGGATTGCTTTTGTCAAGCTCCTTCGCAGCACGTGATGTTGAAGACAGGAGGCAATATAGTCCAGGACGGCGAAACAGTTCACCATCACCTCCCAACGTCCCACGGCAACACGAAGATGGGAACCTTCCAGCAAGACAGCTCCACGCTCGAGAAGATCACGTGTGGGAAGCGAGAATAAGGGAAATGCAAGAGAGGGAGAATCGCATGCGAGAAGAATGCGACAGACTGCGTGAGGATCTGCAACGTATGATGCGTCAGGAAACGCCGGCACCGGAACGAGGGGAAGAGAGAAGAATGCAAAAGGCGGTGCACAACTGGCCGTTTAAATTTCGAGGCGACAAGGACACCACGTCACTCAACGTTTTCCTGGATCGTGTAGAGACTTTCGCCAGATCGGAAGGAATGAATGACGCTACTCTGTTGAGTTCGATTAAGCATCTGCTTCAGGAGGATGCCATTGACTGGTACGCCACCTCGCAGCGACGGCTTCGGACATGGAACGACTTCAAGCGGGAGATCAGGAAAGAGTTCCTTCCAAGTGGTTACTCACAAATCCTACATCTGGAGGCTAGCTTCCGATTTCAAGGAAGAGACGAATCGTTTGCGAAATATTATCGCGACATTTCAGCGCTATTTCGCTTTGTGGAACCACCCATTCCGGACGATGAGAAGTTCTTTCTGGTGAAGAAGAACATGAACGAGAACTATGCGGCCATCGTGACGGCGGCAAGGCCACTATCTCTAGAAGAAATGGTCGAGGTATGCACTGGATTCGACGAAACGAGAATACTCTTGAACAGGCAGCGTAGGATCCCGATTCCACACAGTGCGCTACTGGAACCGAACTTTGCCACGCCGGTAGCAGTTAACAGACCAGCACCATTTGTTCAACAGCAACAACCACATCGCTTCAACAGAGTACAGGTAGTGGAAGCTCTGGAGAGTGTTCCGGAATTCGAGACAGAGGAAGACCGAACCAACGACACTTGGCAGCACAGCGTCGATGAACTTGTCGAACAAGTCAACGCGCTGAAGATGAACATGGAGAGAAAATCGTTAAGGCCAAATATCCCGGCAAGGAATGATCAGCAGTCTCGGCCAACCGAAAGGCTTAACCGATTCGAATACCCGCTGCAGTTTCACCAGCAAGACAGATACGCACAACAAGTTCCACAGCAGCAACGAACACAGACTGCGCCAAGACAAACACGTCAATCGCAACAGCCGGATCAGTCGCAGAGGGCACAAGGTTGGCAATCGCGGCAATGGAGTTCAAGTGCAATTGGAATGGCAAACGATATCAACCAACGGAGCATTCAACTGCAACAACAGCCAGTAAAACAGGTAGAGAACCAGTACGAAGAGCAGCAAGGAGCGCCGTATCAGAGACATTCACCGATGACTTGCTGGAATTGCGACGAGGAAGGTCATAGGTTCACCGATTGTCCGAAGCCGCAAGCAATTCTGTTTTGCTACCGATGTGGACGCAAGGGCTACTCATTACGTAGTTGTTTCACGTGCCGCTCAGATGCGGTAAACTGCCGAGCGGAGAACCAGCAATAGAAGGGAGCAGCTCTCCGCACATTCTCGAACACCCCTCCGATATTTCAGAATTCGAGAACCTGAACTCCGTCATCATCAATCCCGGAAGCGACAATCGACCGCACGCCGTCATATCAGTACTAGGAAAAGAACTGACTGCATTATTAGATAGCGGAGCAAATTGCTCTCTGCTAGGCGGAAGAAGAGTTAAACTCGTAGAGGAATTCGGTCTCCAGAAAGGAACCATCAGCGGCGGGATAAAAACGGTGGACGGCACAAAACATGGAATAATAAACTTCGTCTATCTTCCCATCGTGTACAACGACCGCAATGAAGTTCTGCCTGTGCTTCTAGTACCTACGATTCCGGACTGTATTATTCTCGGAATGAATTTTTGGGCTAAGTTCGGAGTAAAAGCGATATGTTGCGCAATCGAAGCAGGACAGGAGGAACAACTCGCAGAAAACCAGGAGACGAAACAACTTACACCAGAGCAGACAGAACGGCTGGAACATGCGATTTTCAAGTTTCCGAAAGCGCAAGACGGCAAGCTAGGACGGACAATGCTGTACGAGCACCGTATCGACGTGGGGAACGCACCACCTCGCAAGCAACGATATTATCCCATGTCGCCGTATGTACTGCAGGAGGTGAACAGGGAGATCGATCGAATGATCGCTCTCGATGTCATCGAGAAGGCACAGTTTTCTCCATGGAATAGTCCACTGGTGGCAGTAAAGAAGAAGACTGGGCAGTACCGCGTCTGCTTGGACGCTCGACACCTAAACTCCGGCATGGTGAATGAAGGTTACCCAATCCCGCAAATCGCATCCATTACCAACAACCTCCGAAGCAGCAGATTCATTTCGTCGATCGATCTCAAGGATGCTTTCTGGCAATTACCACTCCATCCGGGCTCGAGACCAATGACGGCATTTACTATTCCGTCCAGAGGCCACTTCCAGTTTAAGGTGGTGCCTTTTGGGCTGTGTACAGCTGGTCAAGCTTTAGCGCGGCTTATGACACACTTATTCGCCGATCTAGAACCGCTGGTGTTCCATTACCTCGACGACATAATTATATGCTCAGAAACCTTCGAGGAGCACATCGCCCTACTCGAAGAAGTGGCTCGCCGACTACGTCAAGCCAACCTTACAATTTCCTCCGAGAAGTCAATGTTCTGCCGGAAGTCTATGAAGTATCTCGGTTACACAATAGACTAGCAAGGTTGGAGAGTAGATGATGAGAAGATCCAGGCTATCGTACAGTTCCCAACTCCGTCAACACGAAAAGAAGTACAGCGATTCTTGGGTGTCTGTAACTGGTACCGACGTTTCATCGCCGGATTCTCACAGCTGGCGGCACCATTAACAAACCTGACATCAGGCAAGACAAGATTCCGTTGGAATCGCATCGCTGAAGAAGCCTTTCTGAAACTGAAGGCAGCTCTAGTTTCCGCGCCGGTACTAGTAATGCCGGACTACCACAAACCGTTCGCCATAGCATGCGATGCCAGCGACGCAGCAATCGGAGCAGTACTAACGCAAGAAACTAACGGGGAAGAACATCCCATCAGCTATTTCTCGCAGAAGCTGTCCGCGTCGGAAAAGAAATATTCGGTTACGGAGCGGGAGTGCCTCGCAGTTATCAGAGCGATCGAAAAGTTTAGAGGATACGTGGAGGGAATCAAGTTCGTTGTCTACTGCGATCATGCCGCACTAAGCTACTTAAAGTCAATGAAAAACCCGACGGCGTTGATGAGTCGATGGCTATTGCGGCTTAATGCCTTCGATTTCGAAATTCGCTACAGAAAGGGGTCGATCAATGTCGTTCCGGATGCTCTCTCGAGAACGGTGGCAGCAGCAGTATTCGCAGTGCAGGTGCAGGATCCGTGGTACACAAAAATGGTCGAGAAAGTGAAGAATGAAGGCGATCAATTCCCGGACTTCCGACTGGCGAATAACGCCCTTTTCAAAAATTGCCGCTGCAAAGACGTCGTTGGCGCAACACATCACAAGTGGAAACGGGTCGTTCCGAAAGAGGAAAGGTTGGCTTTGATCCGGAGATTCCACGACGAACCAGCAGCAGCGCATCTTGGCTTCTACAAGACGTGGCACAAACTGCAAGCCCACTACTATTGGCCGAAAATGCACCAGGAAATCGGCGAATACGTGAGAAGTTGTGCGACGTGCAAGGCGTGCAAAGCTCCTGGAATGAAGTTGATGCCGCAGATGGGGAACCCCAAACCAGCAAAGATTCCATGGGAGATGGTATCAGTGGATTTTGTTGGTCCACTCACACGTTCCAAGCGGGGGAATACGGTGCTTTTGGTGGTAGTAGACTGGGTCAGCAAGTATGTAGTCGTCAAGCCAATGCGAACAGCAGACTCTCAGAAAATGGTTGAGTTTCTGGAAGGGGAGGTGTGCCTGAAGTTCTCGCGGCCACGGCTAATAATGTCGGATAACGGGAAGCAGTTCGAGTCAATGGTATTCAAATCGTGGCTAGCGAAGCACAAGATAGGACATATGAAGACAGCCTTCTACTGTCCGCAAGCCAACAATGCGGAACGCGTAAATCGTGTGGTAGTTACCAGCATTCGAGCATTGCTGGACGGCGATCACCGGGAGTGGGACGAGAAATTACCGGCAATAACATCGGCGATAAATGGGGCTAGGCACGAAGCGACGGGTGTGAGCCCACATGAGGCAAATTTCGGGCGAGAGTTGTTACTACACACGGACCTCTACACGCAACAGCAGCTAAACATGCCAGAAGACGCGAAGGTAGCGCAGGATATTCGACTATCAACAATTCGCCGAATTCAGAAGCTGATCATCGAACGCATCAAGAACAGCCACCAGCGAGCGAGCCAGCGGTACGACCTCCGCAAAAGGATAGTCGCATTCAAGGTAGGCGATCTAGTTTGGCGACGATCGTTCATTCTCTCGTCAAAAGCGGACCGGATCAACAGCAAGCTGGAACCAAAATTCAAGCCGGCAATCGTGAAAGAGATCATCGGGACTAATATGTACTTGTTGGAAGATGTGCTGAACGGCAGGAAGGGCAGATTCCACGCGAAGGACATCAAGGCAGATTAAAGCAACACTTTCAAGCTATGTACACAGGCGGTGCCTGTCAACCACGAAGCAGCAGCCATCAAAAACACCATTTGTTGGGAGTATTGACGACGAGCGAGGGGGAGAAGCTGCAATAAGTATGCTCCGCCCAAGCAACACCGACTGAAGTCGACAAACAGGATTTCCGTTCATCCGAGCGGCGTTCCAACTGTTCCAGCTATGTCCACAGGCAATGCCTGTCAACGAAGAGCGAAAGCCTCGAAAAAACCGTACGCTACAACGGGTTTAGAGACAACTTCCGTCAGGTGTGATGAACAACAACTAAATATAAGATACTACCTCTCCACCTTGACTAGTGCAGCCTTGATAGATGTCAGCGCAACCGCGCGTGCCGTTAGTCAGGGCGAGAGAAACTGACCAGGTTATGCTTAGCGCGGACATGCCGTTGCCAGACGTGACAAACTATGCACAGGTACCACAAATCTCACCACAAGCACATAACAGGTGCCGTCAAGCCAACTACTGATAGAGGCAAATCTAGCCCATCATCCAAAACACGACCACACACTACACGAGCTATGAGTGGCCCCAACTACGATTTCACGAAACACGATCTCGGTATTCCAAACACAGCCAGGCTGGATTGGTGTACACTGTCCCCTCTGGTGTTTCCAGTTAACTCGAATGCGTGGCCAAGGGTTGAAGGTCTGAGGGTTGTTATGAAAACTTCATCCCAAAGGAACGCGATTCAGGGCGCGGCAAATCCCTATTTTCGGACTCATAACAATTAGGTGGCGGAAATGCTACTTTTCTCAGTACTCCGCACAAACCAAAACAAACTAAGTTTATCCTTGTAAATATTATGTAAATTTTGTTTCTGAATGATTCGTGTGGATTAAGCCCATTTTAGTAAATACAATAGGCTAAGAATCCATTTTGTATGTTTTGCCGTAATACAATTCGAAGAAGCTGGACAAGGACTTTGGGCAGAGCCGTTTAGCGAGGTCGAAGGTTTTGCCAGGTGCAGCTGGCGTAGTTCTAAGATTAAGATGAAGTTTAAGGCAGTTCAGATAATTGTTGCGATAGGATTTGGCAAGCAGTCGAGGCTTGCGTAATTATGTTCAGTTATGCAGTGAACCAGCTTGAGGTCTGTTCAAGATTTAGTTGACCGAATCGTCTCTGTCCATAATCCAAAAGGATGTGTTTTTGATTTTTTTGTGAATCGGTTGATCATCGATTCACAAAAAATTCTTCCGCTACGGTAAAGTTGTGTTACGTTTTAGTTTGTTTGGATAGTTTGTAGCTTTGCAGTACCAAATTTTGTACAACTATAGCACGTAAGCAGGAAAATACGACATCCCCAACGTCGCCAACGGGCGATTCAAAACACCTCCTTTCAACCGGCACAATGAATGCCTGCTCGAAAAAAAAGGCCTCTCGGAAAGCGACGATGCAAAAGCGTTAGAGCAAAATCGCTGCGCAGCAGCGCGTGAAAATTGAAAGCACACATACCCATACAATCACCTCTGGTTCGAAAGCGACGAAAAGCAGATTCACTCCATGTAAAACCGCCATTGTGGCAACAACCGCCGTTAAGGGTTCCGCGAGTGAAGGAAAACCTGTTCGCCTGTTGGAAGCAGCAAACCGAAGCCGGAATTTGACTAAAAGAAGGTAAGAAAACATGCAGCATCAGTCAGACGTCGTATCTCATGCCGCTAATCCCAAATTCGGCAGGCATCCGAGACAGAAAACTCCGAGTATCCCGGAGGAACGGAAGAAAACCGATCTCGTGGGGCGAGAAAACCACCCGCACCAAGAAGGAACACCAGCACCAGGAGCAGCAAACGACCCCACAACGGGTTAGTACCATTTCACCATACTTTGCTTCGCAATTGGTGACGGTGGGTGCCCTTCAGGGCCGTTTTTTTCCTATTTTTCTTTTGAGTGCTTCCACGTGGTGAGAAACGAACGACGGACGGCATTGGATCGGTTCGTTCGGGGATCGCGGCCAGCGAGACGGAAACGGCGGAAGCCACATCGATCGGAGGCAGCGGGAACCGCCGGCGAATATCTCGACGGCAACGATGGCGGCGTGCTGCAATTAACAGAGTCCGGAGTGAGTACGTTAGGAGGCGAGGAATTTCACCGCCGGAGAGAAAGAACAAGATGAAGGGTAAATAAGAAAGATGTTAGAGAAGAATGTGAAGAGAGAAGAAAGAGGTGTAGAGTAGAGGAAAGAGTTAAGAAGAAGCTGGCCATAGAGGGAGAGCGTGAAGAAAGGAAAGGAGTTAGGAAAGTGGGAAGTGTATAGGGGATGTGGGAGCAAATAAAACCACATTTGGATAAATGAGAGATTTGTGTTGGTGCGTTATTACTTTAGTGTCTGCTTTGAGATTCCTCTGTAGTGATCGCTCTACCAGCCATCCGGAACTGCAACAAGATTTTTTCTTGAAAACTGGACCCTTAACTCATACTGGTGGGGACGAGTATTTGCACCACTCACCGTCGTTCCTCTCCGAGGTCTACAAGTAGAAGTATGACGAGAGGAATAATATGTGTGAAATTGTCGATGCATGCCAAAAATAAACCCAACAGCAAGAGATAATTTCTCACCCATGTTAGGCATTGGGAGAGGGAAATAAACAGATCGCTAGAACCTGAACAAAGCAATAAGTAGTATAAGAGCACGATCGGTCGCATACTCTTTTACCAGTCAAGGGGGTATCCTCCCCCTTGCCTACACCGCATCTGGGGTAGCTTGGTAGAAGATTATGCGCTCGATTGTATACTACCTTCATATGCCCCCGCTCGTTTTCAACTTGTATCTTTCAATTTTCTTAACCCGCCGTTACTCTAAACGGAACTATCAATGCTTTCTCTTCAATTCTCTTAGTTCTAGCAATAAATTACTGTCCACTCCTAGAGCATCTCATGTTGATGGAAAATTATCTGCTTCTGACAAATTTCATCATTAACTATGTAGTTTATTGAACCCCACTGTCTCCTCTATGCTAAGAAAATAAATTATTATTATATACTTTATACCTTCAATTTCAGAATCGACTCAATATCTGCAGACATGGAAGCTCTGCTTCAGCAAATCCTGCTAATTATACCGGAAGACTGTGATGTTACAATAGACGTCGAGTCAATAATGGACTATATCAACGGAAAAGTAAATTCTATTCCGAAAATAACTCGAAAAGATAAATTCAGCTTTAAAATCAGACCGATATACTACTTCTTAGCGGACTTCTACTTCAAGAGTAGAGATTTCAGCAAAGCCATCAAGTATTATGCTATGGATTTAGCTGTTGAACCATTAAGGTTTGATTCATGGGCTGGAATCTCATTATCAAAAGCCAGCAAATGTGAAACCACAATCAATTCTGCAGAGGTTCTAGGGTAAGTATACAATTCAAACAAATACAACAAAGTCTTAATCCATATGAAGTACTGCTCGCACAGGGGTTAAGAACTACATTGGCCTAATCTCCAATGCATATTCCAGAAAAGGTCATGTATATCAGTGATCTTAAGGTTGCCAATACAACAAAATGTTTGGTATGATACTTCAGATCAAGAGGAGCAATCAGTTGTTTTGAAGAGAAAAAAATATATAGGTGGGTTATATCAGGGATATAACCGCGAGGTTGACGTAGTACCGCGTTGGTGTATAGTAATAAATATATTTAATTTCATAAGAAGGGATGGGTCAAACAAAATTTAAAAAATAACATTTTAATAAACCGTATGTGTTATGATAAATATATATATTATAATATAACATAAATAATTTTAATATTTTGCTTGACCCGTCCCTTCTTATGAAATTTTCTACAAACCGAGCCATTGCTGTTTCGGTTCAGTTTAATGAAAAAAAAAATCAGTTCGGGTTTAGTGAAAAATCTCGGTCGAATTTACTACTCTTGACTACATGCCTCAAACAATCTACAATGTACTATTTTTGATAATACGCAAAGGTTGTTCAGGTTAAATCACGAATATTTCGCTTAAACACTAACTCTTCCATTGCAAAATAAATGTTGTCGTCCTGAAAAGGAGGATGGTTATGATAAGCCTAAGAAATTAATTCACATTTTCGGTTTATTTGGCCAGCAGGACACCATAATGTGCCTTATTTAATCCGGATAGTAGTATATTAAACTCTTCGTCGCTGTGAATGACTGACGATAAGATAGTTGGGTTGATTCTATTAATCTAGTTGTCACAGACATCATTTTGCGCTGGGAAGTACCCGGCTCCGGTAAGGCTTCGGAAGCGGATGCCGCCCGCTTGGATTATTGATTTTTACGACCCATTGCCACGGCAATAGGTCGAGCGGGGAAACTTGAAAAACTTTGCAGCGCTTCCTTCTGGTTTGTAGATGAGGAAGCGCAGGCGATAATTTGCGAGCCATACGCGCAATCGCAAAAAACGGATGAGATAAAGAAAAACCGAGAAAAAATCTTCGTAACGAGAGAGCAAAAAACACATCTATACGTGCCGCTCAATTGAACTGGAATATCACAATGAAATCATTTTGGTTCAAATCGTGTGCTTTATACTGATGTTGATAGCATTGCCTACAAAGAAAAGAGACATGAGAATGCAGTACGAAGCCAATTTTATAAGAGGGGACGGGCTTAAGTTATAAAACCAGAAATCGGCAACAAAGCTATTGCTGTAATAACATGGAATGAAACGAACTGAAATAAAAAGAAGAAGACAATTAGAACCATTTTTTACCCATTTTTTAGGACTCCAAAACGGGAAAGAATATTTTCAACCCGTTCATATGCAGAATTTATGGGTGCAAAAGTAGGTCATTTTTTAAGTAACATTTGTAACTTTTTCTGATCAAATGGTGTGTAATTGAAGTCATTCTGTTCAGTCAATCTAGAGTTATTAGCGTTTCACCTTTCACTTTTGCGTAACGCTCTCATTTTTCAAAATTTTGAAATGACACCGAGTATAAAAAAGAGAAACGTAGTCCTGCGTTAAAATGCTATCGCACCAATTCTTTTTTTTTCATAACTTTTAAATTAGTAGGTCAAAATATGACATCAATCACAACTAGTTGTGACTCGTCAGTTGATCTGTATGTACGTATGTAATGGTAATTAATTACATTAATTGATTACTAATTAGTATATAACTAAAACTAAATTAGTATTTCAATGTTTATTTTCAATAACTGGGTATCTTACAAAAATTTAACAAATTAAATTACCTGTTGAACAACCATTCAAATAAATTTAAAAAAAAAAGCTTACAAATTTATAATTATGTTTGTTGGAGCGAAACAGAATGCTGACGGTCAAATGATCCACAATACTCGTTGGTAGAAAAGTCTATTTGAAATCCGGATATTCACCGGTGGAGACCGCCCTATATGTCTGAGAATACTCACCTAATGTGGAGACGTCCGTTCGCGGTAGCAGTTGGGATGTGAAAGAGGGCGAGTGACGGTGTCGAGCATACTTGTCCCTCTACAAGAGCGAACATACCACTCTTTCCTCTCTTTTCATTCATGCCGGAGCGCTGCACGCAGCAGCATAGTCACCACATTCTTCCTTTATCTGTAGTTTTTTAAATGAACTGCGCGGTGAGAATAAATCACTTGCCCCTTCAAGCCACTGGCGAGTTACCAAATAGCCTTGGCTTGGATGCAAAGCAGGGGGAGGTGGAAGTAGGTGAGTTTCGGTTTTGTTTAAATCACCCTGTAATATTCGCGATGTTTTGAGGATGAATCGATAGTCTTATAATCAAGCCAAACTGGTTGTTTGAAAGATTAAAAAAACCTAAATTATTTGAAAATTTAGGTTAGCTTTTTTGGTGCGTTGGCCCTCTTCAGATTGTATCATAAACATCGCTTTTCATCACGTTGTTTGCGGACCCAATGCCAATCCCCGTATCCATGCGCTCGTCGCAAACACACAACCCTTCTGTTTACAGTCAGTCCGCGGCCCGCGCTGCTAGCTGGGGAGTTGCCCGCGAACTTGGCACGGGGTCCGCAGTTGTAGAGAAAGTCATAACCAATCAGTTTGTTTAGTTTACTTTTACCGGTCGGTTCGGAAGGAAGGTTTGGTCAGTAAATATGAGCCAAACTTATGTGTATTCAACGCCATATCTCGGTAATGTCACCCAATACGATGAATTAGATGGCATATTTGAAATCAGACCAGCTAGGCGTCCACTACGGCCTAGGGGGATGATCCGGCTTAGGCCATCGGATCTGGGACTTGTAAATGGGAACAGGTGGCCTACTTACAGGCGTAATACTCCTTGCTCGCTATCGTTTGTCTGGCAAACCAGCTAGGCGTACACTAGGGCCTAGGGGGTGACCCGAGCATAGGCCATCGGGCCCGGGACTTGTAATATTTCTTGCTCGCTGTCGTTCGCCCACCAGCCTTGCACACCAGCCAGGCGTGCACTACGGTCTGGTTCTCTGCTATGCCATAGGCCATCGGGTCCGGGACATTTTTTCATCCCGATACAACATCTGACGAACATCATCTCTTTATTCGTGTGTTCAGCAAAGACCAAAGAATTGAATAATGTTTTTACTATTGGGCTCTGTGGCCCAATATCCTAAGGCTTCTATCAAAATAAACAACAACAAAAAAAAAAATCAGTCAGCACCGTTGCTGTAAGATTTTGCTACCGTGAATTAGCTGATTTAGACAAAAAGTTTCATATCAATTGGGTTTTGATATCTGCCCGTTTATTCATAAATTTTTATTTTGTGTATTCAGTTGAATACAAAAAATCCCATAGATACAAAGGATGTTTTTCGCAAATTTAAGGAATTTCTCTTGAACTTTACCCAAGTTCCTTGGAATTTTGAGGAACCTTCTATGGGCCGATTGGCCAACCGTTCTATTTCCAAGTACTCAGCGCTCTGAAACATACTGCAGTGAACACACAGAATCGCACCCCAGAGAACTCTGGATTGCGCGAACTGGTCACATACACTGATATTGATTCACTGAATAAGTAGATTAGCAAGAGTATTTTTTTACTCCATTCGGTTATTATATGTTCGTTATAACGTATGAATTTGACCTTGGGATTGCAGATTCTTGTGAGGGAGCGTGTAGGAAAAAAGAAGCAATTTTATTACCTATGAACATTATCTTGCATAAAGGAAGCGCTGCAATAGTTGCGGTATCTTTAAAGCGTTAGGGCATCTTCAGCGGCGGTCTATTTTTAGATCAACTGTATACTTGATTTGTATCAGCGAAACTTGAATAAAACTAGCTAAAATAGACCAACTTTGCGTTCCCCGCACCGGTGTTGTATTTCTTGTTGTTAAACCCACCAACGCCTGTCATCCTGTCGATCATTGAACATCAGAGATCAGAACTGTTTTTTTTTTTTCAGAGATCGCAGATTTTTCACGAAAATTTTGCCATTGATTGGTTTGACCAAATAATTTTTAATGCCAGTAGTGCGTCGTTAGCTGACGACTAGGAATACTTGTTCTTTCGTTTGGCTGAAGGTGAGTGTGTGAATGCATGCATTTAATTAAAACGATATTAGATAATACTTGCCATCGGATAAACAAGACCGTTCCGGTCATCAGAAGCTGTTCCATGACTACTTTAGCGACACGCAAACCTACAGTGAGAAGCACTTTCTGCGTTTCCGCATGCCAAGGGAAGTGTTCCTGGACATTATGCGACAACTAGAGTCGACTAGAGGCTTCTCCAAAATGTATCTGTATGAGCTATTTGCAAGTGCTTATCATGACCAATCCATCAATATACCGATTGTTTACTTTAAAGACTCAATAACTTTTCATTTTCGAGCAATCAAAATACTATTCGGAATCTCGGAACCTCCGCATTTCGATCTAGTCAGCGTTTTCCGGAAAATGCAGTGGCTGTAAAAAAAAACTAAGCCTAGCATTCGTTATTTAGGAATGAAACGAAAAGGCAATTCACTAGCACCGGGAGCAACTTGAGGTAATAATAAGCATCCGAGGCGAGAAACACAAACTTCCGTCCGCCGACAGCATCACACGCAGCAAACACAGTTACTTTTCGGCTCACAAATATACCTCAGAATATAATCAATGAAATTGAGTTATTGTTTAGTAAAAGCTGAAATTTTACTCAATAATTGGTATTATCAAGTAGCGTGTATTGTAACGGTATTTTTTGTTTCGTTCCAATTTGCTGCAAGAATAGATCAAAACCCTCTCGTAGGTCAGATTTGTCACCTTGTCGACGGTGAGAGGGCTTATGTCATGCTATAAACATGCATGTGAGACCAAGAATTTGACCAATAGTGAAAGTATCACATTTTCTTATCATTTTTTCTTATCATTTTCTCACTGCCACGTCGTAGAACGTTTATATAAAGGCACTAACATCAGGTGTGATACTGGCGGGCTATGCCGCAATTCACTCTTAGACTTCTTACTTTCAATCTAAGGGAAACGACTAAAAGTACACTTTTCATTTTATTGACAACTTATGTTGTTATTCATCAATTTTTTTTATGGAATGAATAACCGAAATACCTGATTTGCTTATGGTATAATAACTAAATGTAATTGCAACATTTTCGAAAGGGGTGAATGTTTTGATCAAGGTAATTATCTGACTGTTCGAAATGAAGCACATAGTCATTAAAAAGTGTTACTTGAGACTGGCGATGACAAGCATATTAGAGATAGGACGCGGAGGGCCCGCTTAGGGAACACCATTGGAAACAATAGAATAAACCTTTCCATGCAAGAATCCTGGAAAGTGTGAGCTTTTTAGTTGAATACCTGTAACTGGAAAATTAGAGGAAGAATTGGTAGTTTCCGCTTGATCCCGGCTACATTTGTTGCTTGTCTTGACGGATACGGTGTGCGGACTTCTTCAGTGTCGTGTACTAATACCGACTCTCGAGTATTGGTGCACGGCACTGGGGGGGGGGGGGGGGTCTGCGCATTGTGGGCGGGATGCGCGTGTCTGTCGGGATAGGCGGTGGAGGTGGTTGGAGTTGGATGGTGGTTGCTAGTCTTTCTTCTTATTTTATCGTTACCTTTCCATGTAGCTTATAGCATGTATACCAGACAATAAATAAATACAAAAAAAAACTAGATAGGAAATAGAACTGTTCTTTTCCAAGTGTCAGATTAGTTAGTCAGTCATTTGAAATATTGTTAAATTTGGGATGGGGATGGTAACTAGATCCAAAGCTAGAGAGGAAGCTAGAATTTTAAAAGTTGTTGTCTAAATTTAATCCAGTATTTTTTTTTCAAATCCTTTTTGATTCAAACATCATTACTTCTGGTTGGTGCTTTTCAAGTTTGGTTAGATTAGGAATTCGGAATTCTTAGTCAGAGAAACGAAAATATCGTCGTGAAAATATCACCAATAATCTCTCACCTGCATGCCATGAAATACTAACACCCTCTTCTCTTTTCTTTTCTTTTTCTTTTTTTATTGACTTCATGGTCGAGAACAGCTGTGAAATGGATCGATTGAAGTGCGAAGGATCTGCTCAGCCCTAGGCTACACGCGGTTTTGATAAGAAAGTGATCATATCAATTTCAAGCAAAAGTACCTGGAGAGCATCCTCGAAAAAATCAAAGACAGCACACAAAGAAAACAACTATGGATACATTTCGAAATCAACCTAGGACACAGGAGCACATGAAGAGAAGTATACCCAGGACCAAGTAAGTATATACTCAAAATTATTAAATCAAAATTATATTATTCACAAATTGCTTTAAATAGATTTATGGTAAAACACTCACTACTATTACCGAGTAATATACAAATTAAACATTTTAGTATATACTAAATCAACAAATTGCTTTAAATAGATTTATGGTAAAACACTCACTACTAGTACCGATTAATATACAAATTAAACATTTCAGGCCATTTTGTAGCAGCGTAATCATCTCAATCCAAAGACACTACAAACCTCTTCCCCAACCTCATCCTTATCCCCATCCATGGTGATCATGTAGCCTGCATGTGGCGAGTCAGCCATTACCCCTCCTTCTCTAACAGCCTTGGATTGCCTTGCGCTCTTACTGCCCCACCCTGTGCTGCAAAATGAAAATGAAAATGAAATTTGCTGCAAGAATAGATCAAAACATATACCAGTTTTAAAATGATGCAAAATAGATCCAGTATAAAACAAAATTTACAACACCAGTGCAGCCATGTTTTTGCGTTTGGTCTAAAAAAATAAATCCAATCCACGATTTGGATCGCCGTTGCAGATGCCCTTTGATAGTTAATTTTACCATTATTGACTATTGCAGTATAGTGATTTTGAACCGACTATGATCATGGTCAAAACGACCATTAAAAATAGTTTATCCAACATGTGCCATAATATCGGAATAGTCCTTGTTACCATGATCATAGTCAAGAATGCGATGAACGTGGTGGATTCGTCCATTTTCATGGTAATTTTTACCATTATATGCGATAGTCATACTGACCATGATTTAATAGTCAGTATAACGATAGAATTTTTCTCAGAGTAGGAACCTAACACTTGAAGTGACCGCAATTATCGGAGCGTTCACCCTATACAGTAAAAATAGATTACTGTTTAAGGCATGGAAGTGTGGGTGTCTGGTGCGTGGTTGAACGCGCCACAACCCTAACCTTAATGTATTTCCTGGCTACGACGGATAAAACGCTCTGCGCGCTGCTAAACCATTGCACAATAGTACGGCTTTATATAAAGCAGTGGCCTAAACTACATACAACATGTGAATTTTAAATTAATGCATTAATTTAAAATTCACATATTCTTGGGGAGAGGGGAGTAGCTTTTCTTGCGATATTTCATATTTTTTGTGAACGTCACAAAATATCCTGAAATTCATCCTAGTTTGTCATTTGGGCATCGAAGCATCATATGAGATTGTTACAGGTGTGCGTTTATCCAATTATGAGTTGTTTGTTTGCATTTCAGAAAATATTTTTTTTGTGCGTGTGTCCTTCGTGGGGGGGGGGGGTCGGGCGGGGGGGGGGCCGGGTCGGGCAAAGAAAAAAAACTTATATTTTTGATGTTTTTTTTTTTTTTCTTTTTCTTCCCCCCCTCCCACAATAGAGTGTGGTCCGCTCCACTACAAAAAAAAAAAATTATAAAATAATATTTGAGAAGGGAAAAAAAATATAATGTGAAAATTTCTTTGTGTGTGAGAATTAGAAAAAATTTATAATATTCTCAAAATATAAAATTTTTTTTTTTTTTTTTTTTTTTTAATTAGTTCGTTTATTTGTTAGGCTCAGGCATGTGTAACACTTTACGGAGCCGATATTCAATATTGTTATTTACAATGTATAATTTTTCAATTTTAGTAAAATGGGGTGCCAATTACTCGTGGCTAGCTCGAGGTTAATGGGTCACAATATCGTTTGGAAGGGGCTAGGTAGGTAACTTATTGAAGGTATTATTTGCTGCTCATGGTTGCGACATCTACGAAATCCTTGGTCCCTGTATTCCCTTTCAGGAACTAAGCTGCAGATGGGTGACCACTGCTTGCTGGGCAGGTACAAGTAGCACGGAAACAAAAGGATAATATAACTGGGACACAATGGCAGGGAATTTACTAGAGTGGAGGGGAGGGGGTGATGACATTACACTCTTAGATCAGACAAACAAAGGAATTCGTAAATCGCTTGCATGTAGGGGAGATCACGCATTCCCAAAACATCTCTTACCTCCCGGGAGGGATGTCTACCTCGGGCCACAAGGGTATCCAATAGTCGTGCTCTGGAGGCATCATTACCCGGGCAATGCCAAACTGCGGGATCGATGTCATCATAACCGGTTCCGCACCTACATATGTTGTTATCGACGAGGTTAATTCTGTAGAGATGTGCGTCTAGCGAGTAGTGGATGGACATAAGTCTTGACATCACACGAATGAAACCGCGACTTACATCCAGACCTTTGAACCACGATCTCGACGAAACATTTGGAATAATGGAATGTAACCACCGCCCAAGAGAATTACTTGTCCAATCGTTTTGCCAACTTTGAAGAGAACTCTGACGTACTAATGGGAAAAAATCATCATGTGAAATTCTTCTTTCAAAAATCTCGCCTTCTTTTGCGCCCACCTTTGCTAGAGAGTCCGCCTTCTCATTGCCTGGAATTGAGCAATGTGAGGGGACCCATGCAAAGGTAATTCTAAATGATCTTTCGACCAACGCACACATCTGCTCCCTTATTTTTGAAAGAAAGTAAGATGAGTGCTTCACTGCTTTCATCGACCGGAGGGCCTCAATAGAACTGAAACTATCCGAGAAGATGAAATAATGGTCTATGGGCATGTCGGAGATTATCCCCAATGCGAAATTGATTGCTGCCAGCTCAGCAACATATACAGAACAAGGTTCCTGAAGTTTCCGGAAGGCAGATGAGTATTCATTGTAAACACCGAAACCAGTGGATCCATCAATGCGCGACCCATCAGTGAAAATTCTTCTATTGCAATTGACATGTTGGTACTTTTTAATAAAAATATGGGGAATTAAAATAAGTCGAAGTTGATCTGGAACTCCTTGAATAGCCTGTTTCATGGAGAGATCATAGTCAATGGAGGAACTGTGATAAGGGAAGCGTACACAAGGTTGTTACTGATTCCACACTTGATCAGTATTCTAGATGAGAGCTCCCAGAAGCGGTTCTGTAAGGGTTTTACTCCTGCCAGAACCTCCAGGCTCATATTGTGCGTTGAATGCATACAGCCAAGAGCAATACGTAAACAACGATATTGAATGCGTTCCAATTTAATGAGGTGGCTGTTTCTTGCCGAGAGGAAACAAAAAGAGCCATATTCGAGAACTGAAAGAATAGTTGTTTTGTAGAGTTTAATGAGGTCTTCCGGGTGAGCACCCCACCATGTCCCGGAAATTGATCTTAGAAAATTGATCCTTTGTTGACATTTCTGTTTCAAATACGCAATGTGAGTACTCCAAGTGCATTTCGAATCAAACATGACTCCAAGGTATTTGAAGGTCAAAGATTGGGTAATGTCTCTTCCCAACAGCTTGAGACGCAGTTTGGCAGGGAACCGCTTTCTAGTAAACACTACCAATTCGGTTTTATGCGGTGAAAACTCGATCCCCAAATTTCTGGCCCAGATGGACAGATTATCTAGGGAATTTTGCAATGGTCTTAGCAAGATTTCCGCACGTGGACCTCTAAAGGAGATCACAGCATCGTCTGCAAGTTGTCTTAGCGTGCATCTATTTTCCAAGCAGTTATCAATATCTTTAACATAAAAATTATAAAGCAAGGGACTTAAACATGAGCCTTGGGGTAAGCCCATGTAGCTAATTCTGGAAGTTGTCAGTTGACCTAGATTAAAGGTCATTTGTTTTTCTGACAGTAAATTATACAAAAAGTTATTTAAAATTCCTGGTAAACCACTACTGTGCAGACTATCTGCCAGTATATCTATGGAAACTGAATCAAATGCGCCCTTAATATCCAGAAATACTTAAGCCAATTGCTCCTTGTGTGCAAAGGCCAGTTGTATATCAGATGAAAGCAACGCTAAACAATCGTTTGTTCCTTTGCTCTTTCGGAAACCAAATTGCGTATTTGATAGTAGGTTGTTTGATTCAACCCAACGGTCAAGTCTTGATAGGATCATTTTTTCTAACAATTTCCTTAAACATGATAGCATAGAGATCGGACGGTAAGAATTGTAATCAGACGCTGGTTTCCCAGGCTTTTGAATAGCTATTACTTTAACCTGCCTCCATGCGGGTGGAACTATATTTGATTCCATGAGAGTGTTATACAGGTTAAGTAATCGTCTCTTAGCGATATCGGGGAGATTTTTTAGAAGGTTGAATTTAATCATATCGCTTCCCGAAGCAGAGTTATTCGATGAAAGAAGTGCCATTGAAATTTCCAACATTGTGAATGGTTCGGCCAGAGAACCGTTATTTCGGGTAGTATCCCGTAAATTCGGTTGTGTTGGGACAGAGTCTGGACAAACCTTTTTAGCGAAGTCGAATATCCATTGCATGGAGTATTCTTCACTCTCATTGGAGGATGAGCGGTTTCGCATGTAACGAGCCTTTCTCCAAAGCGTTGTCATCGAGGTTTCTCTAGATAGTTGCTCTACAAACGAACGCCAGTAATTGCGTTTCTTTGCTTTGAGTAAGTTTTTAAGCTTTTTTTCAAGCTTGAGGTACTTATCAAAAAGCTCACATGTTTCATGTCTACGATAATCTTTAAACGCATCGGACTTCTCAAGATACAACTTAGTGCATTCATCATCCCATCCAGGGGTGGCGGGTCTTCTTTTGAGGGATGCACTTGGAACACGTCGTTTCTGAGCTACTAATGCGCTTTTGTACATCAGGTCGGAAAGGAAACGATACTCTTCTAATGGTGGAAGAGGATCGGTAGAATCAATACCAAGGGTTACCGCCGATGCTAAATGTTGCCAATCAATATGCCTCGTGAGGTCATAAGGAACATGGATTGACTGGTCTGTTTTGTGAAAACTATTTGTGATTGAGATAATAATTGGTAAGTGATCACTACCATGGGGATCATTGATTACCTTCCACAGACAATCTAATGATAGTGAATTAGAACACAAAGATATGTCAAGTCGACTCTCCCTGGCAGGAGGTTTTGCTATTCGTGTCGCTTCCCCAGTGTTCAAGATGGTCAAGTTGAAATCGTCGCATAAGTCATAGAAAATACCCGCTCTATTGTCATCGTATTGTTCGCTCCAAGCAGTACCGTGGGAGTTCAGATCGCCCAGAATAAGAACTAGAGATGGAAGTAATGTAATTGAACTCGAAAGTTGACGGCGGTTTATTGATGCCCTCGGAGGGACATAGACGGAAGCTATGCAAAGATCTTTATTCTTTACATTTATTTGGCAAGCAACGATTTCAATGCCTGGGATTATTGGGAGTGAGATTTTATAGAAGGGGTAGCACTTTTTGATCCCCAAAAGTACGCCACCATATTAATCATCTCGATCCAGGCGAATAATGTTAAAATCGTGGAAGTTTAATTAATCTTCAGAAGAAAGCCATGTTTCACAGAGAGCAAATATATCACAATCAGAATTGTGAATCAAATACTTGAACGAGTCTAATTTAGGTATTAGACTACGACAGTTCCATTGTAATACGGTGATCAAATCTTGATCCTCACTCGACGAATTATTCATCGAAAGATATGAATTCACCAATGAGGGGCCATGATACAGTCAATTGCTTGAAGTAGTTTCCAACTATAGGAATAAGCAGGTCAATAATTCCTCGGAGCGGTGAAGCATCCAAAAGGCCAAGAGCATTTAAAATGTTATCCACAATGTCCTTAAAATTAATCTTATCTCGCTTGGACGGGATATTCTTAGAATTGCGAGAAGACGTAGTTTTTGGCAACCTCTTACGGTTACTGTTATTAGGTAGCGGCGGGTTGGTATAGCTACAGCTAGGAACGGATGCATCAACTATTACCGGTTTATTCGGTTTTTTTTATTGACCCCCGCTACCTCCATTTTTTTGCAAGCTTTTGAAAGTGGGTTTAATAAGTTTCCGGCGCACACCCGGAGAACTAGTAGGCTTTCTTTTACCGGGGGCGTGTACCTCCGGAAATCCACTCTCATCGGCTTCGTCAGAGTCCAGTTCATCGGAAGACAAAATCAAAAAAGGATTTTCATTTTGAGCGGCTGATACAGACGATGCAGACGCTCCGTTTTGCGAATTTAACATTTTTGCATACGTCTGCTTGGAGCGTTCTCTTATGGAACGTCTCACGTTACCAGTGCGCTTCTTGTACACGGGGCAGTTCTGCAAATCGTGGAGAGGCTCTTTGCCACAGTAAGCACACTTTGTTGCTTCCTGTTGACAAGCATCCTCTAGATGCCTTTGGCCGCATTTGCCACAACAGGGCTGGTTGTCGCAAAAAGTAGCCGTATGACCCAACTGTTTGCACTTGGTACAATTAAATACCCTTGGTACAAAAAGGCGCACTGGGAAAAAAAAACTTTATCAATTTCAACAAATTTTGGGAGATCTGATCCGGCGAAGGTCACTTGTAGCGAGTCCGACGGTGAATACGTCTTTTTTCCATCTACCATTTATCCTGCATGCAATTGTTTGCATTCCAGAATTTCAATGGTAGACGAAGCAGAATTTGGAAGTCGCCCCTTACCTTCCATAACGTCTTCACACGTCAGGCTCGCTGCAGAAACCACACCATCTTTCTCCACATCTCGAGATGGGATTTAGACGTAGTACTCGACATTATAACCTGCGTCACTGGCAATTTCATTTGCAATTTTATACGTAGGTGCAGTAACACGCAGTTTTTTTCGGTTGTCCTGATGAAATTCGGTCCCCGGATAACGACGCGTCAAATTTCTTTTAATGCCCAAAAAATCTATGGCTTTCACTTTCTGCCGAAAGTCGACAACCCAAGGAGAGGCAGAAGACGGCTGATAACAGCGTGCCCTCAAAACTTCTTTGGGAGGCAAGTCGCCCCCCGTAGAATCATCCATGCAAGAACAAATTCAGCGAACAGAAAAAAAAAAATAATAAATTAATAAAAATCAGATGATTTTTTTTTTGGACCACCCTATGTAGAACGATTTACTATATGGGAGAGAGATACACAAAATACTAGCAGATGGGGGAGAAAAAATGAACATGTGCTACTTGCCCTTTGCTCGCTGCTGTTGTGTAGGCTATTGTCTTTGCCTATGTGCCTCTGTGCTATAGACAGAGCACCGGTTGCTGATCGGCTATGGATGGGGCGATGACCGTCACTGCTGCGATAATGCTGCTGGTGTTACCCTTTTTCCTCCGGGTGTGAAATGAGTGCACCGGCTGGTACCTGGACAGAACATCCGTCGGGCTCGGCCGGGGATGTCTGCTTCCCTTAAGGAACGCTCGGCTGGGTTTCGGCGGTTGAAAACAATCCACTATATTTTCACTAAACGCAATTACCGCGTGGTTTTATACGGGTTTGAAAATAATCGTAGTGCGGAGTTCGAAAATCAAACTCGATCGAAGCACTTCAGCGTTCGATGCGGAATGATTGTTTCTTATCTTAAAATTAATATAAAATTGAATTCCTAAGTTCATCTTTATGGTGCATTGAGTTATTACATCTGGTCGAAACAGTGAATTTTAATGTTTTCATAAGCTTAAGCGTGGAGGAAATCACTATGCTTTTTGCCAATATATTAATCAGTTGTGTGATTACCAGTCATCGGCTGTACCGACTGTATCGACTATATACAAGTGCCCGAGTACGACCCAGGTGGGCTGTAATGTCAAATCTTTCAAATAAAATCGCTATACGGTATACCGACTGCGTGTTTTACGAGCTGACGATTGTACTCAGATAGAACCAATGTTGTCAGAAATATTTTTGCATGGTGTGTCTGGAGTGAATCGGCCCTAGTGCTTTACTTTATTATTTTTGTATTATTTAGTCAAGTCCGTTTCATTTGACAGGTATCCACTATTTATTTCACGAGTAAACAACAAATAAAAAGAAATCTCTAAATCTCACAAATTTTATGACAGGAGAGCCAGAGTATTAAGTCTCGGTCGGTGAGGGTATTTATGGGGCGTAACACTAGTGTAAAGCTCCAAACGCAATGGGCCCCGAAGCGGAATGGTAACGATGCGAAAAATACCCGTTCCAAATAAATCTGCTTGCCGGATAAAAAATTATTAATCATCAAATATAAACCGGTTAGCCATGTTGGCGTCATTTGTAACGTCGTTACAAAAGGTTTGGAAAAATTGCAAAAACAAAGAACTATTTACTCCGTAAAAAGTTTGTTTTGAAGCAGTTTGGATGAGAAATGTTGAATCTACCGCTCCTCGGAATGCCGAAAGGCATTAGGCATTCACTTCTAACTAGGTGATTTTCGCATACGAGCCCTCTTTTAATATCGCAGCGCCAAGGGTGGCGAGAATTAAAAACACCCATTTGAATCTGATCGCTAAGCAAGACACATCGCTTTGATATGATCGCAATTGTATCGCCAATGTTTTAAAACCAAAAAAATGATATGCAAAATATTGAAGTAATAGTATTAGAAAGAATCCCCGCGTTGCGTAATTCGAAAAGATGTTGGCCATCTTCAATTACAGTACTTTCTCGATTCGATCGCAATGGTTGGACGTAGTTCCGAAGTGTAGTGGAAAGTTATTAGTTTGCAGTTGCTAGCCAGTTGAAAAGTTTTAGTGAGTCCTCTTTTATCAAGAAAACTATTGTTATAAGTAAGCCTAATCCAACCGACTAAATTTGTATTCCAGTATCGGGAAATTGTCTAAGGAAATCTATAGTGGTTGAGCCTAGTGAGTTATTTTGTAAATTGTATGGAATGTAGCCTAACCTAAAAAAGATTGTTCTTAGCTATAGCTAACAAAAACCAGCGACACACCAAAGCACACAATAACTCTGCTTGAGGTTCAGGCAACTATCCGCCACATGAAAGACCAAAGTGAAAAAAAAAAAACAATATTGTAATTTGGTGCGTTCTTTTTTACTTGGAGGACCTAATATCTTTCAAGCGAAGGTGTTACGTCCGGGTAGCTGTAGGGGATTGCGTACACCACGCGGTTTCTGGAAAGGTCCGAAGACTCGCCAGCTTGTAGCTTTGTCTCGTTGACGGGTTAGGGATATTCCTCAGCGCATCTACGGACCATCGGAAGTTGTCACTCTTCCGAGGGGTGCATACCAGTCGCCAATTGCCGGATCCATCCCGAATTCGACCTCGAAGCAGCACTCGAACGAACGAGTATTACAGCGGGTTCACTAGAAGAAAGAAGTCCAAACGTGTACACGTGTGGTGGCTACCGTCTCGAGGAAATAACCGCCATTAGATCTCTCCGTTTTATTTTTAGATAAAAAGCAAGAATGCACAAAGGCACACACACACACATACGAGTGAAGAACACAGATAGAGCAGAAGTAGGCAACTAAGCGAGAATAGGAATAAATGGGGCAATAAGAACGAAACCGAGTCTGGACTATTATTTGTGGAATCTGGTCGCAAAAGAAGAGCCGATGGTTATAATTTTAACCCTCTCAAACCCGATTACAATAAATATGAAAATCTACTCCAGCCATTAGTTGTCGTGAGTGAGAGAATGGTCTGATAATTAAAATTTTAGTTCGTGCGATAAATCTATAAAAATGCCTTCAGCGTTGGATGCGGTACGATTGGTTATCGGTTAAGATTGTTTTTGAAGGACTCGCCTTGAGGAGTTCTGCCGGGCACGAGCTAACATAGCCTCTTCACATGCCAGTGGATGTTTCCTTGCTTGGCGCATAAGTGGAAAGATTAATATAACTAAAATCGACCCTTTCGGCCAGTGACTTGTAACACATTATTGACAAATGTCAACTTTTTCCTTTGTCGCCGGTTTCCTGTTGCCGGCCTATTGCGTTCGGACATATCAGGACGCATGATTCTTTTTACAAAACATCACAACATTTCTTTAATGATTCCAGTGTTACATGCTAGTAGAGTACTCTAATAATAGAGATATAAAGATATAGAGTGAGAATGGCGATGCTGTTACTCCCTAAACATCTTTTACTGGCGTCTTATAGGGATGCAACTGTCAAAGCGAGCAAAAGCTATGGGATTTGACAGATCTATACCCGACATGATTTCAAATCAGAACAAAGGGAACACCACTTCAGCGGTTTCTGGATATGATGATTTTGCAATTACGCCCATTTCAAATTTTAATCTAGAGTTTTTCATTCTATTTCATATTTTTGTGATATTGAATCTCTTTGCCCTGAAAACCACATTGAATTGATTTTAATTGGAGATAAAAAATGTGGTAAATTATTGAACAATGTCCGAGTGTGCCCCATCACCACCCGAAACGAATAACTATTTTACTAAAGATACAAGATCTTTGTTTCTCCGTTATTATCACGTTTTTCATTGCATTGTAGGTTACTAACTTAGGTGGTGTAGTAACACATCTAAGTCATTCACAAAGGAATTGGAGAAATGCTTACAACTTTGGACTCATACGTTTGGAAACATGTATAAAAAAGGGCACTGAAGATTTTCTGAAGATTTGGCTCTGCCGAGCGGTCTCTCAAGAGGTAAACCAACGAAAACTAGGTGGGTGAGCTCGAGAGCACAATTCAATTGACGAAGTAAAAAAGGGCCTTAGACCGTGCAGTTACCAGTCGACAAAAAACTAAGTTTCCGCCAACCAACTATTAACGAGGTGGGTGGCAAACAGTTATGACATCGTCTTCGTATTTTCGATAGAACGTAGCATATTCGATTCCTCATCGACACCGGGTCTGATGTGACCATTATTCCGGCAACCTGTAGAGAAAAACGTAGAATGGCTCGGGATAAACTACAAGCAGCGAAAAAGGAATTCGAGATTATGATGGAGATCGGAATCTGCCGGCCGTCTAAAAGTTACTGGGCTAGTCCCTTGTACTGTGTCCCCAAGACAAACGAAAAATGGCGCTTTGTAGGGGACCACCGAAGCCTAAATCGTGTCACCATTCCTCATCGGTACTCCGTTCCCCACATCTACGGCCTTCTGAACAATTTCCTGGGAAAAAAGGTCTTCACCACTCTTGATATTGTTCGAGCATACTACAAGGTTATTCGAATTTACGAGAATGCAGGACTATGCAATGCAAGCCAATCCTTCCAACGTTTCATGGATTGAATTTTCGGTGATTTAAATTTTGCTTTTGTTTTTGTCGACGATATTTGCATTGCATCCGCGTCTGAAGAGGAGCATCAGTGACTCGTCATTATCTTTTTTGATTTTCTGAGAAAAAATAGTCTCGTATTGCATTTTACCAAATGCAAGTTCGCACAAACGGAGGTGTATTTCTTAGGGTACCGTGTCAACGAAGAAGGCGTCAAACCACAATCAGAAAAGGTGAATGCTTTTGTGGTATATTCACAACCTAGCACTGTCAAGAAACTGAGGCGTTTCATGGCACTCGTTAATCGTTACAAACGTTTCCTTTCTGGTGCCACAGAAATGCAAAAAGTGTAACAGGATCTGATTCAAGGAAATCGCAAAAACGATACTCGAAAGCTGGACTGGAACTCTACAAGAGAAGCAGCATTGTTACAATTGCTTCAAAGCCGTTGGCTCTAATGGTTAACGCTTCGGATTTAGCAACAGTAGCAGTGCTACAGCAGTACTCGAGCGGCGGTTGGCAACCGCTGGAATTTTTCTCGCAGGCATTTTCCGCTGCGAAAGTATTATGTTTTTGGTCGGGAGCTAACAGCAATAAAGCTCGCCATTAAATATTTTCGACACTTGAATGAAGGTAAGAATTTCACAATTTTCATTGATCACCGTCCACTTACCATCGCTCTCGATTCCAACTCTACACACTTGCCATACGAAGAGCAATATTTGCAGTACATCTCCATCTTCACAAAGCCGATAAGGCACATCAGCGGGTAAGACAAATTGGTTGATGATGCACTGTCTAGAATGAACGCGATTGGTACACCCTCAGCAGTAAATTTCAACGATATTGCTGAAGACCAAACAAAAGATCCTGCGTTGCAAAAACTTCTAACGACCAAAACTTCTTCCCTTCGATAGGAACTCAAGAGTGTCGGTCATTCATCTAAGCAAACCTATTGTGATGTTTCAGCCCACGACCACCACGGCCGTTCATTCCAAAGAAGCATCGTTTGATCATCATTCATACCATCCGCGATCTGTCCCATCCTGGCATTCGTGCCACTCGAAAGCTCGTTGTTCACGCCCGAACGTGAACGACGATTTACAGCAGTCAGCCAGCGATCACGAAGACCATGCCACACCATTGCTAGTCAATAGCTCCACCCATCTGGTATGCAACGACTGAGTGAGACGACGACGATGAAATAATAATAAGAAGCAAACAGCATTTTTGACACTATAAAAGCGGCACAGAGAGCGGTGCTGGTATCAGTATTTTTTCAACCTTTGTAAATTTAAGAGCGAAGAGCAATAAAAAACATGCAGTAAATTAAAGTGTTTGAGTTTCTTCTGGCGGCCTCCGAGACAGCAGCGGTCCACCCGACGAGGAGAGTTTGGTGTTTACAGTCCACTGGCGACCAAGTTGTTGCCTTGACGGAGTTGTGGAACCTAATCCGTCCTTTTCAGGGCAAGAAGAGTTACGTGTTTCTCCACAAGCTCCCAAAGGAACACTCGTCTTTCCCCCGGCTTCCTGCTTGAGCGGCACCCTTCCCTTGCCTGACGTGTCAGGACGTATTTTATTATGTCGCAAGACAGTAGTGAAGCCCATCGCGTCGTTTATTCCCCGGAGCCTGGCATGGCTCCAACACTCGTTTCTGCCAAATTCTTGACGGTTCCGATCAGACTCTTCAGTCTCTTTATATTTCGCTTTGAGAAGGTCTCAAATAATAAAATATAAACCCCGGCGTAGAGGTTAACATCCATACCTCTCACGCCAAAGTTACGAGAACCAGACCAGAGCTGAAAGTCTCGATAATCAAGGAACTAAAAAAAAACTACATGTTATGTTTGAAGTTGATATAATAAGGGTACTAAGCTCGAATGCAATTAAAAATTGTTAAGTCTTATTATTTTCTGACGCAATCTCACCCTACCCTAACGTTTAACTTAAATAAGATATGTCTTATCCTATTCATATTACTTATTCATTGTTTTTTTTTTCTTCAGATTTACACTATTCCTAGATGATACAAAAAATACCATGCGGTGTTTCGAACAGTCTTTGATGTTAAGCGAGCACGATTCTCAACTTTGGGTAGAATATGGATCATTTGCGTATAATGTAAGTTCTTATTGTGCACGAACTATGAAGTCGATAGTTAAATATAGCGACAGGTATGTAACATTATTTATCGGAACAAGCATTTCATTTCAATTAGTTTCTAATATACTTTTAGCTATCTAAAATCCCAACAAGAGTATTATATAAACATTGCATATAAGAGCTTTGAAAGAGTGAACTCACAAACATATGCCGATCAAAAGCAGGGACATGACTATAAGGGCAGTAATGAAGATGAAAAATGGTTGTACCATTACATGCTTGGAAAAATAGCCGAAAAAAAAAAAGTACAACCAATGGTTTATCTTGCACATTATCTTAAAGCAGCGAAGTGTTTATATGAATGCAATGCTACCTATCCAATCAAAGTTAATCATAGTAATCCATCTCATCTTTCTATAGAAACATTAGAGCTATTTTACCGAGCTAATGCAGCTATTATTAAATACACCGAAAACCATTCTTCGATTAGTAAACACGAAGCAGGGTTATTTAAAAAGATATTGAAAGAGCTGTCAGTAAGTCCTTTTGCGGTAAACAGAGCTAAAATAAGCGACGCTACATTAAAAAAAAAACTAGTGGGGCCTAGCGAAAAAGTTCAGAATGTTATTTCTTATACTTCGTCAAACATGGGAAGTAGCTTCTATGTCACAACTGCTGATGATACACTTCAGGTCGTGCATTCCTTGGCTAAAAATAGATTTGCAGGATATGAGGGTTTAAAAAAACAAGAATGCTCATCAAGAAGATTGTCACAGGTAATAAGTGTGAACCTCTGTTTTGTTCGATCAGTAATAAATAAAGTAGAAATTTCTTCTTACAATTGTTAATTTCAGGAAAGCATCTCTGTAACGAACACAAGTACTACAACTACGAGCTCTTCAGGAACGGAATCCCTTAGTGATGACTCTGAAAGTGATAGTTCAACAGATGACGAGGTAATTATAGCGGGACTAAAATTTCGTTAATCGTTAATAACTTGCTGTAAGATTTTGCAAGTTCATTTATTTGGTAGGCTCGCAAGGCCCACAACCAACCCCACTATCTCGCAGAAGGACCATCGTGACGCTACTGTTTAACAGTCCCAAGCACCACCATGACTTTCGGCTTTTGTATTTAGAGTCCTGGCCGCACTAACTAGACGGTGACTCAGCCGCTCCTAACATGGAGAACAGACGCTATTTTGAGCCGCCCCTAACATGGAGAACAGACGCTCAAATGGGTGAAGGCTTGGACTTTTACCCTTATTTTTAAAAAGCGGGGTGGCTTGCTTTTGTCAGGGTTGCTTTCGGATATTTGTGGGTTTTTGGAAGAAACTCAGCAGAGTCCAAAAACTGCTCAGTCCCCCCACATCCTAAACAGTCCCCACCGCTCGTCCGGGGCTACTTATTCGTGTATTCAATAGCTGTCCATCATATCTGATGGAACCCCACCATCCGCGACCCGTGGACCCGCCGGGTTGCTTGCAGCTCAGTCTTCCCGGTGTCCAGGAATACTGAAGTGTTGTAATATTAGCATTGATTGCTCCCCCGTCCATCGAACAGTGACAGTGCTACCAACTTTCCAGTGCTAAACGCGCAACCTTGTTGGCGTGTTTTTTCATTCAAGTACCGACAGTTAGTATCGTATTCTTGAATAAAGTTAATTTTCTCTTTCGATCAATAAAACTAGTGTGAACTTTTAGTGTGAGCTTTTTTAGTGCTTATCTTGACAGATACGCGTATTTCGTCTGCATGTGCAGACTTCTTCAGTATCGTGTACTAATACTCGACTGAAAGAAAACCTTCGCCACCTGCCGTATATATACTATTTTCTTAATAAAAACTTTTATATTGTAATATATTTTATTATTATTATGTACCTACTAGTACCTACAGCTAGCATTTTTCCTAAACTATCCTGAGTCAAATACTAAAATTATATTTTATATCTACCTCGCCTTTTCCCTTGCACCTAACCTTGTTATTCATCAGCCCCTGCTCCTGAGTATTAAGAACTGTAATTTTCAGCAAGGTGGACTCAAATACTACCGAACTAACAATCGCAAAAACTAACAATTATTTCGGATCACTTTCAGAATAAAGGTCTACTGCGTATGAGGTTTAGAACACAAAAGCCACCGACAAACATCGGGTTATTTATTCGAGGGTATCAGTCGTTTTTCCATTTGCTATAAATGTGTGTGTTTTTATTTAGAAAATAGTATACATACGGCTGGTGGCGAAGGTTTTCTTTCAGTCGAGTATTAGTACACGACACTGAAGAAGTCTGCACATTGTAAATGAAATACAGCAAATGTTCTATAATGCTTTGTTCATACTACAGCGTTGTAACATGATACAAGGCTATCTTGATGACGTTTTCCTTGTTGATACTTTTCAAAACACCCTTGTATTATGTTACAACTCTGTATTGTGAACAAAGCATAACTGAGTGCTGTTTAACTAGGCTGCTTTCTAACTGGGCATCCGCTAACCCAATTTAAAAACAAATAACCTTGAAAAATCAGCATTTGACATTTTGTTGTCGAAATCAGCAAGGAGCATGTAAAAGGCATATAAGATTCGTGGAGGAGTGAAAAATTGTTAAATTGCACGAAATTGAGTCGTAATTCCATACAAACTGTGTCAAATATTTTGCACAATGGGGTGCACAATAAGCTACATCGCAATAACGTATAAAGCATAAAAACATTATTGAACTTATGTATTTTGCAATGAAATATCCCTACCGAAATCTGATCTAAAGCCCCCTCGAAATTTATTTACATTTGAATGTGCAGCATTCGGTTTACCGAGCAGCATTCGCTAACTGGGCTGTGCACTAAGCCCAGTTAGCGAACGGTTGCTGTACGCGTATCTGTCAAGATGAACATAAAGGTATTTGGAATTAAATGGAAATTACTAATCCTTCTTCTCATTTTCTAGTCAGTTGGGATATTTTTACAATCATACAGATTGGGCCAAAGGGTCTCAGATTGTTACGAAACTTTGTCCACGCGTGAAAAAAAAAACAAAATCAGAATTGTTACTTTAGAAAAAAAAATCGACTTTCTGAGTCTAAGCCAATTCTCGAGTTGGGGGAGAGAATTGAGTTTGACTTGATGGATTTGAATTCAACTGCTGAGACTATTATGGCAATAGTATTGAAAAATATCCTATATCCTCGTTGGCTACTTCTACACTGAGAAAAAAATTGGTAAACGCAAACATATTCTAGTTTCATTTAACCGGAATTTCACGTTGAATTGGGCACAAACATCATATTAGTTTGATTTGACTACATATGGCGGTTAAAACAAACTAAAATTTTGATTAGCTGTTTCGGGAACTGAGCAGTTAAGTTCAACTGCCATCCGTTTGAATTTACCATTATGTTGGTTGTTTCGTTTTGACAGCTACGAAAACAAACAGATTTGTTGGTTGATTTAGTTTAGTATGATTTAAACTTAATTGGTTTTAGTATGATTTAAACTTAATTGGTGTTTAATACAAACAAACGAAAACGGTTGAAACTACACAAATTTCCGTTCACAATCAACTACATTTTTTCTGTAATTTCAAAATGTTTTATTTGAATGAAATGCTAACAACCATTAGAAAAGTGCACATTTAATTTAAAGACTGCTCTCAGTCTAAGAGAAATGTAAACGCGAGCCTTTCTACTATTTTTTTTTTCTTGTCAGAGTAAAATTTTGTTTATTTCAATATTTTTAATTAATCGTACGCTTCCATTCCACGTATTACCGCAATCGATAATCGTGGCCCTAATCATTCAATACACTTCCGGAAAGTCCCGAACCGCAGCCAACATCCAAAAAAGGCGCTTTTCATCCTCTGGCAGGGCGAGCAACTCTATTGCGCGTTCACACACCTGTATCAGGATGTCGATGATCCGGGTATTGTTTGTGTTGCGGGCTTCATCTTCGTTATAGAACTGAAAGGAAAAAAATGTGTATTATTTATGGGCTTAACTATTACTTTACCGGAACCGTACGATTTCAGGAGGAGGCAGATGTTCTGGCCTTTGAACCATTACGTTTTATTGGATTTTTTGCGGTAGAATAATTAGATATTACGAATGAAATGATTTTTTATATTAAATTTTCATCTGCGATGAAATCTTCCGCGAAAATACATGTTTGAGTATTGTTGAGTGACAGCGTCAGAGCAAACTAAATTTTTAGTTATTTTTTCTCCAAACAAAATATCAGTTTGATTCAACCACCGCTTTGGTTGAATCAATCTAAAATTTTAATTTGTTTCCCTGGGTCAACGCAGTCTGCTTTTTGGTAATAATAAACCCCTTTTAAAGTGGAAACAACAAAAATATTAGTTTAGAACAACCATAATATGTTTAGGTAGAAACAACTAACCTGCCTGCTTGTTTCAAAACAAAATCGTTGGTTTAAAACAACAACACGGATTTTTGGAACAACTAGTTTTATTATTTGGATGTCAACAAGCAAGTTTGTTGTTTCAAATGGGACTGTTTTTTCTCCCTGTAGCATTTTATATGAGATATTTCATTAGGGTAGTTCACTTATTTTCCATTACGGTGGTCCTTTTTGTTGAAAAATTAAAAAAATATATCAAAAAAGTTTCATTTGAATGGAATTCTGAAGATAATAAAATTTACACATCGAAAGCCATGGCCTACATTTAATATATGATATTTTATAAGAGTGGCCCACTTATTTTTTTATTACGTAAAATCGAGCATTTTATTAGACAACTGACAAACTGATAATTTCATGTACCATCCACCATTAACAATGAAAATGATCATCCATGAGTAATGAAGCAGGATCTGGCAGAGCAAAAGGGTGTTTAAATAAGTATTAGAGTTTCCTTACAAAAACCTTTTGAAGTGCTAAAAAGTATTACGTAATTTTCAAACGGCCCGGCTAGTTTGTGAATTAAGATTTTAATAAAATGTTCCCTCTATGAACACCTACAATGCCTTTTTGTTACTAAAATCTTTTTTTTTTTAATTTTTATACCATTATCCAAAGCACGAGCCAAAGCACAGTGCATTGCGAAACTTTATCTCTGAAAGACAAGTGCATGTGCGGCTTTCTGTCTCGTGCTGCTACGAAATCTCTCGCACGTTCGTTTTGTACGCTCTTCTAAAACAGGAGACGCACACTTGAAATTGGGTGAAGCACTTGTCTATTTTGCACTGCTCTGTGTATTGCGACAATCCCTGCTCATACCCCTGAGTCACACCAACACAAGTTTGCATCATTTAATTACTTGATACTGAGATCACAGACATTACCCCTAAGTCCAAACGGCATAACTAAAGAACTTGTATATATTTTTGACACAACAACAACAACACAATACAAACAATCACTTATAACATTGACAGAAACACAACCTCAACTCAAAAGAATAGCAATGACATATGCCATACACACTAAACAATTACGACCAATCCTTAGAAATTTTGGTTTTTAAATAGTTTTCACTAGTAAAAATAATCAACTTCAAACTCTCTTAGGATCTGCTAAAGATCCCATTGACAATCTTGAAAAATTCGTGGCCTATGAAATAACTTTTTTTTTGTTGGGGCGAACACTGCGTCCAATGAGTTGAACTTTTGTGGTATACCCCTGTTTATTATTCGCATCTTATAGGTTGATCACCATTTGTCAAGTGAACAGTCTAACGCGTCTTCTCCCAGTCAGGCAAAATTGAGTTTATAAAACCCACCACCTTTTCAGGATTCACAGTCCAAATTTCTTTAGGATGCATATAGCCACTGTACAGAAATTCAAATCTGCGCTTGTTCCGAGGTTTCACGTTCCATTTTGCAGAAACGACAGATATCATTCTCAACATGGCCAATGTTTTTCAAATGATATCTACTCGGGCAGTGTCCGGTTACTAGGCCAGACAAAGAACTCTCTTATTGAGCTCCAGGAGCTTTTACTTATTGTGACAATAGGAATTTTCTATCTTCGATTGAACACATTTTTTGATAACCAACCAGTTGGTCATCACGCTCTGTTCTTCCCATGATTTTAGTTCCATTTTTATGGCACACTATGATATACCGCAGAATGGTTCAGGGCCAATAAACTGTGCATTTGAACTTTGTTGAGCAAGCTCGTCTACCCTTTCATTACCTTCAATGCCACAGTGTCCTGGAACCCAGAATAAATTCCCGGAGTTCTCTTGGCACACCAATCGCATAGAAAGAATGCATTCCCAGACAAGTTTGGATGTACATTTATAATTACCCAATCCAAGAGTGCCGCTTTGCTGCCTGTAAAATTACAAATATTTGCAAATCTATATTTCTTGCTCAGACAAACTTTAACGCATTTTATTATAGCAAAACCTCCGCTTTGAACACTGTTGGAGAGCTTCCCATCGCCACTGAACTGTCTACTCCAGGGCCGAAGATTCCCGCTCCCGTTTTTGTTTCAATTTCCAATTCTTTATGTGTAAAGAATAGTATGGAACCATGACGCACAGTGGGACCTCCGACTTCCCAATCTTTACGTGACGATTCACATATTTTGTAAGTGATGTCATAGTTTTCCACAGGCTTCATCCAGTCTCCATTCATAGACATCACTGGCCCATTTTGAAAGCTTTGCGAAATACTCAAGTGACCTACTCAGTCTCCATACATGAAAGTTTCCAACCGTTTGAGTTATTTTCTTCTTTCAACAAGACAACTAAACCTGGAGTTAGTGCCTCGGAGTCGTGTGGATCATTGGAATGAGAGAATAAGGGTCTGGAATTCAAGATTGCCCGTTTGACATAAGAGAGTGTAGAGCTGGAAAATTGTGAGGGACGCAGATTGGTAAACCTTCTTGAGGACAGATTTCACGCTCTTCACTCCTGCCTCTCAAAGCCCACCAAAATGCGGAGAGCCAGGAGGAATGGTTCGCTAAATAATCTCCTTGGTTTGGCACAACTCGAACAGTTTTTGCTGGGTAACTTAAGCCTGGATCGTAAAGTTCGTGGAGCTCTGACTTGGCCACAATAAAATTGGTACCATTGTCGCTATAGACAGTGTGAGGAGTACCTTTTCGTAATACAAAACGTTCGAATGCTGCTAAGAAAGCTTCGGTCGAAAGATTTTTCACTGCTTCAAGATGAATTGTTTTCGTCACCATTCATACAAAAATGCAAATATATCCCTTGACTGGAATCGACTTCCTAGCCGTCTGTTTAACAAGAATGGGTCCTGCATAGTCGATTCTTACTTCTGCATAAACTGGTGCCACGTTAACTCTGTAGGAAGGAAGATCTCCCATTTGCTGATCTATTGTAGTTGGATTAATTCGGAAGCAATGGACGCAATTCTTAATAACTTTACGAACGGTCGATTTTGCCTTCAACAACCAAAACTGTTGCCTCAGGATGGTGATCACTCCACAGAGACCCAGGTGCATGTTCTCGCGATGAATTGAGGCAATAAGGCTCCGAGTTACTGGACTCTTGTCAGGTAGAATAAGTTGATGTTTGGTTTCATAGGGCTGCTGAGCGTGACGAATCATTACTCCTCCCACTCGTAGCAAGTCGTTATCGACAAAGGGATTCAAGCTGATGAGTCGATGATTGCTTTCACCTACTCTAATCTTTTCCATCTCGCGGGAAAGCTCCTGTTGCTGAATGGCGTCTGCAATCTTCTTCATAGCTCGTCGGAGTTCAGGAATGGTAGGATAATGAGTTAGAAATTCGATCCTCTTTTTGCTTACGAGAATTGGACAGAAACCTCAGGACATAGGCTACAATTCGCTGTGTTTTCCGAAAGCAACCGAACTTTGTTAAGACCGGAAACTCGTCGTTCTTCATTACTGTGTGGACTGACACAGTTGGTTATATACCCGGAATCTCATTGTCACTCGGAAGGTCTGGTACGTCAGCTTCATACATCACGGAGCGCAGGAATTTCTGCCCATTCTACCACATGTCGTTTCTGGCCAATTCAATGCCAGTCTGTCCTCGAGAAACTGTATCTGCGGGGTTATCTGACGTGCGAACATATCTCCACACAAATTGATCATTGGAAACAATCTCTGCCACTCGATTGCGGACAAACTATGTCAGACTGTTTAATGGTTTTCGCAGTCACGCAAAACTACTTGGCTGTCGGTTCATAAGTTGATCGATGTATACTCGATTTCCATCGTGTTCTGGATTTTATTGATCAAACGGAAAAGGAGAGCTGCGGCTAAGAGTTCCATTCTGGGAATAGTCACGGGAATAGTCAATGGGAGCTATCTTGGACTTGCTGGTAATTAATTTCATGGTAGCGGTGCCGTTAGCATGTATAGAGTGAATATATATATATATATATACAAGCACCATACGCCTTGTTTGACCCATCCGCAAATCCATGTAGCTCATATGCCACAGCTTCTGGGAAAAAACAAGTCTAGGGATTCAAATTTGCTCAGCAATTGGTAAAACTTCGATAAAAGATTCATACTCGGCACAAAGATCACTGTCAAGCTTATCGTCCCATGCCAGTTTACAAATCCACAGACCTTGTATAAGGATCTTAGCTATTACTACTACGGGAGAAATAAGTCAAAGGGGATCATACACTTTCGCAGTGGTAGATAAAACATGACGTTTCGTAGGGTTTTCTATATTCGCAGGAGGAGTAGCTATGAATAGAAAAAACTCATCGGTAATGGGGTCCCACATTAATCCCATGACTTTATGACTTCATTGGCACCACTGTCCCCAATATTTACAAAGGTGTCTCTATCAGAGGGTGGAATGGAAACAAGAAGACGGGCATCGTCTGAGGACCATTTATGAAGGTGCATTCCTTCGGACTGAAGCATTGCAATCAGCTGACAGTGGATCTCTTCTGTTTCTTGGAACTGGTTGGAGCTAAACAGCACGTTGTCGACGTAACAGTTTTCCTCAATCACGCGAGCTGCCAACGGAAAATTTTCCTTCTCATCTCGTGCCATTTGTAGAAGGGCTCTTGTGTGCTGTTCCATATGTCACGATGGTAAGTTCCAACACACGAAGCTTGTCAGAAGGAGACTTTCGCCAGAAAATTTGGTGCATCGGCGTGTGCGCTCAACACGAATGGTCGGAACATTTTACCGATATCTGCACTAAGGACGTACTGGAACGTGTGGAATGGGAGAGTAATCGTTGATAGATCAGCTTGCACAGTGGGTCCTACCAACATCACATAATTTAGGGAAAGTCCATTGTCCTTCGCAGAGGCGTCAAAGACTACGCGACATTTGGTTGTGGAGTTCAAAGGGCGGATAACAGCGTGGTGAAGAAGATACCATTTTCTTAAACCTGGCGGATTGTTGAACTCTTGAATTTCCTTGCAGTGATTGAGCGACTCGTACTCCTCAATGAACGCATCATACTGGGCTTTCAGGCCCTTGTTACGAGCTTATTTTGCTTCTTAACGGTAGAATCTGTGCAGTGCCAAAGAGCGAGAACCGGCCAGCTGCACGACACTATCTCATAAAGGTAGTTGAACCAAGTACCGTCCAGTTTTGTTTCGACGATGGGTTGCCATAAATTGTTCGCACTCTTCCACGTATGTTGTTGGAACTAACTCTGGGGTGACACTCTCAATTTCCCAAAAATTTTACACATGCTTGTCAACAGGATCTGCACATACGGTAAACGAACGTATGGCTGATCCAGAGAATAAACCCTCACAGTAGGTTCCCCCTACCAGCCACCCAAAGTGGAAATCATGCAGACCGGGAAAGTTGTCAAATAACCTGATTTCAGAATGTCATAGAAACTATCCATGCCAATAAGCATATCAATCGTGTTCGCTTTATGGAAAGTGAGATCTGTAAGTTGGATACCCTATGGAATTTCCCAAGAGTCAATATCAATCGTGAAGGAAGGTAGAAGACAGGTGATTATGGCGATATTAGGATAGACATTGATAATATATAGTTAATGCATCAAGCGCGGACCTGGACGGTTAGCTTAGTGGATTTGGCACTATCAATACTAGTTATAGGAACACTCACCTCTTTGGTCGATAATCTCAACTTGTTAGCCATGGATTGCGTGACGAAACTCACCTGCGACCCACAATCCAGAAGTGCTCTACACGGATTCGGCTGTTGGTCTTGATCCATGAAGCTGACTACAGCAGTGAGCAGGAATACTTGTCTTGGTGGCTTCACTGGAACATGGGAATGACCGGCATTCGTAGACACGCCGCTAGTGGATGGCTTGCACACTGGAAATGGTACCAGAACTTGAGCTGCTGACACTGACGTTGGAACTGGAACAACTGAAGTTGATTGTGGCTCGGGTTGATTCACTTCACTACTATCTTTCGGTGGCTGCATCGTCTCTTCCAGGGGTAGCAGTGAGTGATGTCTCCGGTTACATTTTGAGCAGGACTTCTTTAAGTCAATTACTGGGCGGTGCACAACGTAACTATCACGGAACGGAACGAGAATCCTCTTTGGCATCAATAAATTTCGGCGGGGACCTGCGATAGGTTGTCCGTGTGCAGTCGAACCGGTGTCCACAGTAGATTACCACGGGAGGGGTATAATTGTGGATCGGAACGATTGGACCAACGTCTATCGCCTCACAACGAATGGATGGACTGCTCGGTAGCAGGTTCAGCAACAGCAGCAATCGGGTGCCTCAGCTCAGTAACGGGAAATGGACGGAACTTAACTTCTACGCATTTACAAACAAAACTGATGCGCAGTGCGCAAAACGGTTTACTTTTATAGCAGTAGCTACCTCTCACACAACTACAACCCACTGCGACGAAAGTGTGCAACTCAAACAAAACATGATAAAGGGGCCGAGAGAAATTTGCTGGGATGATTGAATTCGACTACCTTTTTACATTTCGATATTCGGGAATGGTATTGCACTAAGACAGTAACAAACAGGCTGTAATAAGTAAAAAAGACAAACGGGTGGTACAGGGGGAATAAGAGGCAAACGGTGCTTAGGGGCAAATATGGCATTAAGGTCCAAAAGAGAAAATAAATCACACGTTCGGAACCGAACATTCACCCCCCAGCTTCATCATTATCGTCAATTGGTAGAGGTGCGAGTTTTCATACTGAGCGACGGTATACTCCGGTAGATGTTTTGACATCTACCACCCTAACTACTGAGTCACTGCCAGGATAAATCTTTAAAATCTTGCACAATTTCCAACTCTGTGGAGGAAGACTATCTTCCTTAATCAGAACTATCAGTCCGGGAACTACGTTTGGAGATCCCTCAACCCATTTTGAACGATCTTGCAAGGTGTTTAGATTTTCATTTGATCAACGTTTCCAAAAATGCTCTCTAAGAGCTCGCAAATACTGCCAACGGGTCAAACGCTTCACAGGGGTTTCTACAAGTGTGGGTTCGGGAAAAGCGACTAACTCTCTGCCAATTAAAAAATGACCAGGCGTTAAGGCAGACGGCTGGTGGGTATCCAACGAATTGGCGAAAAGAGGACGCGAATTGAGCACTGCCTCAATTTGGGTGTAAAATTCTTCAAAATTGAGACAGGCATTGAACAAAACCTTACGTAAATGTGTTTTTGTACTCTTCACCCCAGCCTCCCATAATCCTCCAAAATTTGGGGATCGAGGTGGAATAAATTTCCAAACGATTTCGTTTGCACAACAATAATCATCAATCCTTTCCTTTGCCTGATCGTCTCGGAACATCAGGTACAGTTCATGAAGATCTGACTTTGCTCGAGCAAAGTTTGTGCAATGATTGGAATGAATTTCTTCTACTAGACCACGGCGATGGCGATGGAGAGCTGCTACAAAGGACGCAGACGGCAGGTCAGAAACCAATTCTAAATTAATTGCTTTGGTAGCAACACATACCAAAATACAAATGTAGGCCTTCACACGAACGGACTTCCGGAGACCAACCTTTATGAATACCGATCCAGCAAAATTCACGCCCGTTCGTGAAAATGGGGCGGAAGGAACGACTCGGGCTTCGGGCAAGCGGCCCATCTTGGGCTGTAAGCAACGAGGACGGGATCCGAAAAAAGTTACGCAGTTTCTCAACACCTTACAAATAGTTGATTCAGCATTAATCAACCAAAACCTCTGACGCAGAAGTTACATCAATCCGGAGGGTCCAAGATTTTCCAAATGCATATCGCTAATGAGCAGTTCACTGACAGTACTCTTATTTGGAAGCAAAGCTTGGTGACGAGCATCATAAGGTAGGCGAGAGTTCTCTAATCTACCACCAACTCTCAACAAGCCGTCCACCAACACAGGATCCAGAGTTGCTAACTGACGACTAGGTTTCCCAGAGAAAATTAGACCAATCTCATTCGAAAGTTCAAGTTGTTGGATTAATGAAATAATAACAATCATTGATTTACGTAGTTCAGGTACGGTCAAAAATTTGTTAGATGCACGGTCCGCACGGGTTGATCTGCAATTGTTCACAAAACGCAAGACGTATCCAACAACCCTCTGCAGTTTTCGGAATGAGCTGAAGGACTCAAAGAAAGGAATGTCTTGGAGAACTATGGGAACTGAGACTTCTGAACTAACCGGAATTAAATCGGGCAACTCGGACAACATGTCAGGAACGACGAATTCATACTGACGTAATTTCAAAAACGACGGACCGGTCCACCGCAGACTATTATTCATAAGACTCTGTGGTAACTGTCCCCTGGATACAACGTCAGCTGGATTATCTTCAGAACGGATGTGAGACCAGTAACCAGATGTTAGAATTGATTTCCGTCACGCGGTTGCGGACAAAAACTTCGAGTTGACTGGCAGACTTCTTCAACCAAGTGAGCACGATGCTACTATCGGACCAAAGGCAGAGACGCTGAATACCCATTTTTAAAGATGAGACACATTCGGGAATCAATCTTGACAGCAACAGGGCGGCACATAATTCCATTTTAGGTATTGTTTAAAGATGAGACACATTCGGGAATCAATCTTGACAGCAACAGGGCGGCACATAATTCCATTTTAGGTATTGTCAAAGATTTTAGTGGAGCAATCCTTGATTTACTACAGAGCAGTGAAACCTTAACATCAACGGCAGAAACAATTCTCAAATAAACAACTGCTCCATAAGCACGATTGGAGGCGTCTACGAAACCATGAATCTGAACGTACAAGGCGCTTTCCAATCCAACGAAGCGTGGGATTTTAAAAGCGTTAATAAATTTCAAAGAATCTCGGAACGTAAGCCAAGACTGCAGAATATCACCTTCCAAAGGATCATCCCATCCTACTCCATCCTTCCACAAACGTTGCATGATCTCCTTTGCCAGAACTATCACCGGTGCAACAAGGCCTAAGGGATCAAACAATCGTGCAATTTAGTAGAGAACGATACGTTTGGTTGGCATTGGTGACGACGGTTGGAATTGCAAACCACTATAGAATCTAAAAATATCCTCATTTGGATCTCCTAATAGGCCTAAAGTTTTGATGACCTTCTTCACATCAGAACCCTCAAACTCTAAATACGTTTCGCGATCTTCTTCAGGGATGGTGTCAAGAATGGCTGCATCGCTTGCACACCATTTATGTAGAGGGAAACCTCCAGACTGCAGCAACTGTGTCAAATCAGAACGAAGCTGTGCAGCCTGTTCAATGGTATCAGCTCCTGTTACCACGACATCTACATAAACATCTTCTTCCAAGACCTTGGACGCTCTTGGAAACGCGGAAACGCTTGGACTCTTCTGTACATTTTGGAAGCGTCAGCCGTTATTGCAAAACGATGCTTACGGAATCGAAGGATTATCGAGAAGATGTCATCCTGGACAGTGGGACCAATCATTAAGACATCGTTAAGAGATGGACCAGTTGTTCTAGCTGAAGCATCAAAGACAACTCTCAAACGGGTGGTGGAGCTACTTGATTTTAACACCGCATGGTGGGGCAAATAGTGAACCAACTTCCCAGGCGCATCATCAGACTCAGAAATTTGATTTATACTCGTTGATGAAATCTACGTAAGCATTCTTCAAATCGGTATTCTTCGAGAATCGATGCTCTAAAATGTGAAATCGTGTAAGTGCCAACGATCGGTTATTTCCCAACTCGCTTACAGATTCCTTCAACGGTAAGTGGACAATGTAGGTACCATCTGGATTTCAAACCGTTGTAGAACTGAACTTGCTCCTCCTTGGATACGGCATCACTAGGTTCAATTGACTCAACAGACCAAAACTTTTCTATACATTCTGTGAGTGGCTGCAGGCTGGCTGTGTAGCAATGCTGGTTGTCATCTACGACCTCAGAACCACCAGCAAAAACTCAACCCAAACGGGTTTCCTTCAAGATCGGTAACTGTTTTCCTAGCATCAGCTGTCCGGGCATCATCAAGTGGAAAAACAATTTAACTCCAATCAGCAAATTGACTTTCCCTGGGGAATGGAATGTAGGATCGTCAAGCGCCAAACCAGAGGGAATTTTCCAAGATCGAGGATCCAACTTACGACCAGGCAGAGGACCAGTCACCATCTCAGTGACCAAACATTCTATTTGGACTTAGAATTCCGTGCAACGAGAACGGAGCGTAAGTGTCGTCTTCTTGTCCAGCACTGATCTTTTACCGGCTGCTCCGAATACTTCAACATGGGTAGGTACCTGGTCGATTCCCAAACATACTACAAATAAACGGGAAACCAAATGTGGTTGGGAACCACAATCGAGGAATGCACGACAAGGATGGGAAATACCATGGCTGTCAAGGACATCAACCATGGCCGTAAGCAAAAGTGTGCAATCCGACCGAGGAACCTTATGGACTGCATTGGACAAAGACGAAATCCTTTCAATAGGGGAAGGAACTTGGATACTAACTTGGGTTGAATATGGTTTGGGTACTTGGACTTGGATAGATTCTGGTTTAGAATTTGGAACTTCAACTACGGGCTTTGCATCAAATTTTGGATATTTTTGCTCATGGAGCAACGTATTGTGTCTGCATTGACACTCCTGGCAGGACTTATTCGAAGGGCATTTTGTGGCAATGTGGCCCTTCCTCAAACAATTGAAACAAAGATTAAGCTCTCTTACTTTGACGCTACGTTGGGGTACCGTCAGGGATAAAAACTTATCGCACTTAAAGTTGGGATGGCTCACACTGCAGATCTCACATGTCGCATCACTATTTGCTACGGGTGTAGCCATAGCGAACGACTTTGTCAATGGCTTCGGGTTGGACTTCTGGCTGGAATCTTTAGATGACGACAACTTGGGATGACTGACTTCACAGCGCACCAATAGCGAACATCGCTCCTTCAAGAACTTGATGGTGTCTTCATAGTTCGGGATCTGCTTATGAGGAATAGTGGCATCCCACTGCTTCCGCGTTTCAGGGTCGAAAGCATCGGAGAGGACTGTGACGACAAATCTTTCCGATACGCCTTCCAAATTCTGGTTCAGCAGTTTCAGTCCTTCAACGTGACGCGTTACCTCGTTCAAAAGCCCCCTAATCTGCTTGGAGTACTCCTTATTCATGTGCTTCAAGCTCAGCAAGCCATGGATATGAGAGTCTACTGCCTTCCGCTCGTCTTCGTAAACGTCAAGCAGCAGCTCCCAAGCGTGGGCGAAATTTCCTTCACTAGTGTTTTCGGGTCGATGATCTTGGCGGCAGATCCACTCGCTAGTGCCCTCTCAAGGTGGTGTAACTCGACCGCATCGGAATCCCTGGATCTTGTCATAATGTCCAAAAAAAACATGTCGGAACCTAGCCCAGTTCTCCGGCTTTCCATCAAACAAAGGAACAGGAACCCGCAGCGGTTACTGCTGTACAACAATTTGCGGATGTTGAAATGCAGACACTGGCGTGGGCATCAATGCGGGTGGCGAAGATGCGGACTGGATCAATCCTTCGACTAACGTTGCAGTTTCGGTGTGATGCGTTTCAAACTGAAGGTACGTGGCATCATTATCATCAAGCTTTTCCAGTGGTAACAATGCGATGATCTGGTGGTGGAAACTGAGGTACTCTTGGGAATGAGCCTCCAGATTCCTCGCACACAACTTCAGCTGGGCGAGGGAAAATTGAACCACACCAGCCTCCGAAACTTCTTCAATTGCTTTCCGGATTCTGGTTACCTTACCCTTCGCTTGGCCACGAAGATGCACTAGCGTTTTCAGTTGAGCCATATTTTCGTTTGCAAATTTCTGGGGCGTATGTATCATCGACATCGATGGCACTTTTTCACTATTTCAGCCGAATAGGCCCACACTTAGTACACTTTTGTCCTTTCTTCGTCCTAACCGGGCACACTAACACACAACTATACTGTCTTAACTTCGTCCCAACCGGGCACTCGCACACACTACTTTACTGTCTTTGCTTCGTCCCAACCGTGCATACACTACTCTACTGTCTGTTCCGAAACTTGTTCGGACGTGTTCAAACTTCTTCGCTCACAACACTCGCACGGACTGTACTTTCGAAACGCGAAGTAGGTTGATCGAACACGATCGGACGGGATTTCAATTTTCCACCAGGGCGACTAAACTCCAACTGGAGCTGTAAGGCACCGATGCTGCTATCCGGTTCGAAGGACCAAACAATGTGCGGTGCACAACGTAACCATCACGGAACGGAACGGGAATCCTCTTTGGCATCAATAAATTTCGGCGGGGACCTGAGATAGGTTGTCCGTGTGCAGTCGAACCGGTGTCCACAGTAGATTACCACGGGAGGGGTATAATTGTGGATCGGAACGATTAGACCAACGTCTATCGCCTCACAACGAATGGATGGACTGCTCGGTAGCAGGTTCAGCAACAGCAGCAATCGGGTGCCTCAGCTCAGTAACGGGAAATGGACGGAACTTAACTTCTACGCATTTACAAACAAAACTGATGCGCAGTGCGCAAAACGGTTTACTTTTATAGCAGTAGCTACCTCTCACAGAACTACAACCCACTGCGACGAAAGTGTGCAACACAAACAAAACATGATAAAGGGGCCGAGAGAAATTTGCTGGGATGATTGAATTCGACTACCTTTTTACATTTCGATATTCGGGAATGGTATTGCACTAAGACAGTAACAAACAGGCTGTAATAAGGAAAAAAGACAAACGGGTGGTACAGGGGGAATAAGAGGCAAACGGTGCTTAAGGGGCAAAGGGGAATTAGGGGCAAATATGGCATTAAGGTCAATAAGAGAAAATAAATCACACGTTCGGAACCGAACAATTACCCACGCGATGCCCACGCCTTAAGCAGTTGAAGCAGGCGTTTTTCTCCTTCACCTTGGAAATCCTTTGACTGACAGACTACTCGTTGAATACTGGGCACTTAAACGTGAGATGATTATCAGCACAGAAGTCACAACGATGATCTTGCGTTGCAGAAGTTTTAGCGGTGTTTATCTTCGGTGGTAGATTCTTTGATGGATTTGGTTTGGTTGATGTCCACTCCTGTGGTCGATGCTTGGACTGGCTACTATCGATCGATGTTTGACACTTTTCTAGGAGAGACACGCGTTCCTTCAAGAACATGATGGTTTCGTCGTACACGGATAACTCACTTTTCTTGATGGTTGACTTTTTGGTTTCGTCGTCCAAAGCACGAAGAATCAGAAATACCACAATGTACTCTGCAACCTCGGCGAACTCCTGACCCAGGTATTTCAGGTTCTCCACATTTCCTTCGAAGGTTTCCACCAAAGTTCTCAATTCACTGTATGATTCCTTGGTTAACTTCCTCACTCCTAGCAGGCTTGCGAAATGCCGATCAATCAACCGGTGGTTGTTGGAATAGCGTTCGTCGAGTAGTTGCCTGGCTAGTACCTTATTACCGTCGGTGATCTATCAAACCGGTGGCATCCCCAATCAGCGCCTTTTCCAAGTGGTAAAGTTTGATGCGATCAGACTCGTTGCTTCTATCGACCACATGCTTAAACATCACCTTGAACTCCTCCCATAGTTCTTACCGTCCGTCGAATGTTGGTTTGGCACGCGGTAGGGAAGGTTGAATGATTAATGGTTCGGTGTGGGCTGTGGCTACCGAGCTGGTGATGCGGCGAATTTATGGAGCAAGCACTTCTTCGTAGAGGTCAACAAAACTGAGGAAGATGTTGTCTTGTTCCTCGCGCTTGTCTGGAAGGGACTCGGCGATGATTTCCTGATGAAACCTAGTGAACTCTTCATTGGCACATTCAACACTCCGTTGATACACTTTCACTTGAGCTGGGATTAGCTCGGTTTTATCCACTTCGGCTTGCTTCAGGATGGTTAGGATTCTGCTCACGTTGCGCTGCGCCATTCCACAGTTGTGGGTTAGCGCCTCCAACTCCTTAATAGCGGCAACATCACTCTCAGTTTGTGATTTTTTGGGTGGCATTTTGTTGCACTGTTCACTTTTGTAAGGCCAATTTTGGAATTTTGGAATCCGTACTGTGCCATACATGAAGAATGCATAGAATCCATCCAAAAACAATTTGTATGCCCTAAGGAAATTAAATTGGACTGTATTTCCACTGCCATCTTATGAAGCACGCTGCATGCTTATCAATTTACAGACACTTAAGGAACGTCGCGAATTTGCAATGCTTTTCTACATCAATGACATTATTTCACAACGTATAAAATCAGAAGTACTACTCTCGCAATTGAACTTTTACACTCCCAGTCGGCATCTTAGAACACGGAAATTATTCTTAGAAAAATCATACAGAACAAATTATGCAAGAAACGGCCCCATAAATCGAATGATGAGTTAGTATAACTTACATTGCAAAATCATTGGCATCACTATGTCTAAAGAACAAGTAAAATATCGTCTAAAAGACAACAGAAATAATGTATAACATGTAAATAAAACATTGTAACCATTGTATGTAGTCTACATTGCTTGACGAAATAAGTAAATATATTTTGTCTATCACTTATTTTTCACGTAAAGACTGGACTCGGAAAAAATGAGACACACAAAAATGATCACCAAAAATTCATTTTAAATCGGATTCTTTTCAAATTTTCAGGAATTAAATAACTATATATAAGCTATGTTTTTGCATAATTTATTTATTGAATTTCCTCCCCCAAGCTGAATGCTCGTACATTACTGCTCATGAGATATTGAGCGAGGCTTTGTCCATCTTCCTTACACAATTTCTCCCAGTTTTTCTTCAAAGCTTCATCGGTTTTGAATGTTTTTCCGCTTTTCTTCAACTTCTTATTATCGCCCAAAACTTTTCGATCGGACGAAGTTCTGGTGTATGGCGGGTTCGCCTCCTTTGGGACCACATTAACGCCCTTCGCTTCGTACCAATCCATTACAGGCTTGGCGTAATGGCACGAAGCGAGATCCGGCCAGAACAGCGTGGGACTACGGTGAGAGCGGAGGAAGGGCAGCAAGCGCTTCTGCAAGCATTCCTCTCGATAAATCTGCCCGTTTATGGTGCCGGTTGTAACGAACGGCTTGCTGTACCATCCGCACTCGCAGATCGCCTGCCACAACAGGTACTTCTTCGCGAATTTGTCCATCTTTCTCTTCCGGAACTTTTCCGGAACCTCCATACGTGACGTACCGACAAAAAACTCGAGGCCGGGGATTTGTTTGGTGTCCGCCTTGATATATGTCTCGTCGTCCATGACGGGACAGTCTGGCTTGACCAGCCACTCACGGTACAGCTTCCGCGCACGCAATTTGGCCACCGTGTTTTGCTTGTCAGTCCGGTTTGGTGCCTTCCGGACCTTCAAAACACGTAGCCCAGCCCACTACATGGTCTGCTGGACGAACCACTTCGACGAATTGACCTTTTTGGCCACGTCTCGGGTGGAAAGGTTCGGGTTATTCTTAAAGTACTGCCTTATCTTCCGCGCCTTCTCTGGGTATTACGTTTTCGGTTTTCGGCCGCTTCCAGGTCTTCCTCTCCTGGAACATCTTCACAACGCGAGACACGGTGGAATGGTGGATTCCAAGCCTTTTGCCGATTTATCTGTGCGACTGACCAGGATTATCGATCACCGCGCCCAAGACTCGCTGGTGTTAATCTTCTTGTTTCGAATGCATCTTGAAAACTTCTTGACAGATCGCGATTATTTTGCACACAGTCTAAACTAGTATTACCCAAAATTTCATTAATTTTTACCCACGCGATAAAAAGTTACACCCAAAACAAAGTGTCGCATTTTTTACGAGTCCAATCTTTATGTTCGTTTTCAAGTCAATGTTTGTTTTCACTTTTCACTTTTTCTTGTTTGTACCATCTATGCTCTGCACACGACACGTCGCTTTCCGATCAACATTTGCACTCATTCAAGACGGACCAACTCCGTCTGTTGGAATGATTGCTCCGCACATCCGGCTCGAAGGACCATTTAATTTTGGGAGCCCGCTTACCCAGTGGGATCGGGCCGTGGATGGACAACGTCGGTAGTTGTAATCTCGGTAGAGGCAGGTTGGATGAAAAGCTGCCTGTGGAGCGTCATCTCTCCTGGAATGCCTCAAAAGGCTGATGGATGGTGGTGGCCGTGAGCGGCAGAGATATCATTTCTTTTGAAAGAAAATTCACGATTCTTTTTGATGGCTCTGAAAAGAACCGATTTTTGTGGAAAACGGAATGGGAGCGAGCGTTGGAGCAAAACACAGAGGCGGATACACTTTAATGCTTCATTATTATTGCTCTTTACACTAGTTCTACCACTGCGCCAGCGCTTCTCACTGATGACTGCTACTATGTTGGTCGCATGCCGACCGGCGGGTACTGCGCGATACTCGCTTCGGTCTCGATGACGACGAGCTTACTGCTGCTAGTCGTGTTTCTGGCTTTTCTCTTCTTCGGCTGCTTATTTTCGGGTGGTGTTGCCTCCTAAACGGCTTGCATCAGAATGATTGCTTACGGCACAGCAGCGTGCAGTTTTATAGTTGCGTTGTGACGATTGCTGCGCTGTGATAGGCTATTGCCGTTTCTCCTCTTCTTTCTTCAGGTCACTTTGCGAACTGAACACCCATTTTCTGCCAAATGTTTTTGAACAAATCCAGATATCATTGATGTAGAAGGAGATGTTCGCTCATCACCATGAGGCCCCAAGAATGGACAGTAATGTTTGCTAGAACTGAAGGATATGAAGAGCTAGTGTTGATAGTTCCGTCAGCGTAAGGTAGGTTGTGAAAATTGAAGAAGTATTGAAATTTGAGCGAAGGGCTTGCATATAGTAGTACTCGAACCAAGGACGCATTCTTTGCCTCACATCCCCAATGCAGGTTAGGTGAAGGCACGCATGAATCACGAATCAGGCTCACTACATATTGCTTGTGATGGTTCTAGCTAGCGGTTGTTTGTGTCGGCAGTACGACATCTGTCCCCATGTCTATGGGCGGCGCGTGAGAGAGAGTGTTAGTACATTATTCCCCAGTCCACCTTTGTATACGTCCGATAATAGAGTGTTAAAACGTATTGCTTGTGTTTGCTACTATTTTGCGCGGTATCCGAAAGTACCCCGGGTTGTCCGTCTAGTTCCCGTCGGTAGTGATCCTCCTGGTAATTCCGCTGCCTAATCTGTTGGTCGTGACTTGTTCTTCCCACAGGTTATGGGCCCAGGAAAGTGGCAAATGTCGTTAAAGTCATATCGTGAAGTGACTCGTGTGCATTCGCATTGTTCCCCACGGGTGGTGTCGATTAGCTGTGTGGTATCCTTCTGGTTGGCGTCGTTGTTGCCAAGAGCTTTCAGTGGCTGTTTATTGCCGTGTGCCGTTCGAGCAGTGTGAACAAAGACGATCGTCATCGGTGTCTGGTGTGAATGTTCGACGACGGCAAAGAAGACGAGATAAACATTGTTGTTGCTGTTGCTGGTGAAGAGGGATACCGTTCGGTGGTGCGATTGTGTATTTACTGAAATAGAAATGGCAGAGAAATACTTGTTTCCTCGCCTAAACAACCAAAACTATTCGGTGTGGAAGACCCGGATGGAAATGCTCCTGAAAAGGGAGGAGCTGTAGTATGTGATAAGTGATACGATGCCGAATCCGGTTACAGGAGTTTGGTCGAAAAGTGAGCAGAAGTGCCATGCCACGATTGTGTTGTACGTGGAGGATAACCAGTTGAACATGGTGAAAAATGCGAAGAATGCCAAGGGCGTTTGGAGCCTGCTGAAAAGTTACCACGAGAAAACATCGTTGACCTCGCGTGTGTCGTTGTCAAAGAGACTGTGTAGCTTGAACATGGCAGAAGGTGCAGATGTAGAGAGGCATCTGTTTGACCTGGAAGAACTGTACGATCGCCTTGCGTGTGCAGGTCAAGCTCTCGAAGATCCGATGAAGATAGCTATGTTATTGAGAAGTTTACCGGAGTCGTACGGTGGCCTTGTAACGGCACTAGATAGTCGTCCGGAGGCTGATTTGACTGTGGCATTAGTGAAGCAGAAAGTGTTGGACGAATACCAACGGCAAACTGATCGTAGTGCGGATCTCGGTGAGTCGGCCATGAAACTACAATGGAAAAATAAACAGAAGCAGAAGGTTTGCTATCATTGTAAAAAGCCAGGCCATTTCCGAAGAGATTGCCGTGAACTGCAGCCGAAGAAAAGTGACGAAAGTGCGAGAAGCGGAAAGGCGGATAAGGTGAATGTGAAGCAGGCTGCTGAAATCGAAAATCCGATCTGTTTTACGGTGGGTGAAGGGCGCAGAAAGAACTGCTGGTATATTGATAGTGGCTGCTCGTGTCACATGACAAACAACCGAGCATTCTTCACAGTGTTAGACGATAGCAAGTGTGTTGAAGTAGTACTAGCAGACGGTTCAGTGTCAAAGTCCCATGGAATGGGTGAAGGTTTGGTGAAATATGTAGATCAGCAAGGAAACGTTTTGGAAGTGAAACTAACGGAAGTGTTATACATACCGACTTTAGATAGTGGACTAATTTCCGTCCGAAAACTGACCCAGAAAGGTTTCGTGGTGGATTTTGTGGGGTCGACTTGTTCGATTGTGAGTGAAACTGGAAAGACAGTAGCTTTGGGTGAAATATACGGAAGCTTGTTTATCCTGAAGACCGTGGAGTTCGCGAGGCTGAGCAAGGAAGCACACCACATGAAGAACTGTCAACATGTTTGGCATCGGCGATTCGGGCACAGAGATCCTGCAGTGCTTGCTCGCCTGAAACATGGCGGTATTGTTGAAGGTTTCCAAGTGCAGGACTGCGGATTGCGTCAAGTCTGCGAGACATGTTTAGAAGGTAAGCTCCCTCGTTGCCCATTCCCCAATGTTTCCAATAGCAGGACCAACCGCATCCTTGACCTGATCCACACAGATGTTTGTGGTCCCATGTTAAATGTCGCCCCTGGTGGAAATCGCTATCTGATGACGTTAATTGATGACTTCAGCCGATACACCGTCGTATGCCAGCTGGTCCGGAAGTCAGATGTAGCCAATTGCATCAAGCGCTACGTTGCCCACATTAAAATCCGTTTCGGGCGAACCCCATGTGTCATCAGATCCGATGGAGGTGGTGAATATGTAAACAAAGAGCTGCAAGCATTCTATTCAGCTGAAGGTATACAGGCGCAGTATACAACACCCTACTCACCGCAGCAGAACGGCGTAGCGGAGCGCAAAAACCACACGCTGCAAGAGATGGCTTCATGCATGCTGCTCGACGCTAATCTTCCGAAGAAGTACTGGGGTGAGGCGATAATGACTGCAGCTTACGTGCAAAATCGACTGCCTTCGCGGGTAATCGATGAAACCCCATACGAGAAGTGGTTTGGAGAAGCACCTGTTTTAAGCCACTTCCGGATATTTGGCAGTCCAGCTTTTGTTCACATTCCAGCTGTGAAGAGGTCCAAATTCGACTCCAAGGCGAGAAAGCTGCTCTTCGTTGGATACTGTGTAGACCGGAAAGCCTACCGGTTTCTAGATCCCGAAACCGACAGAATTACCGTAAGTCGCGATGCACAGTTTATTGAGCAGCGTAATGGTTCTCGTGAATTAGAATCCGAAGAAGGCGACAATGTTGGTGATGATGTATGGACGCCAGCAGTTAGAAGTTCGGAACAGGAGGAGTCGAGTGGGCACGAGGAGCTACCGGAAGGAAACGTCATCGGAAGCGAAGCATTACCGTCGGAGCAACATCAGCAGCCGTTTGTGGACGAACACTGTGATGAGTCTGATGATGAGTTCTACGACTGGAACGACCACATCGAAGAAGAAAAACCGACGCAGCGGCGAGAGAAGAGGTCGACAAGAGGAGTTCTCCCTCGGCGGTATGAAGATTTTATCGTCGATGTGGCGAAGGTCGTCGAAGGAGATCCGTCGTCCTATGAAGAAGCAGTTCGTGGTTCGGAGAGTGATTTGTGGAAAGCAGCAATGCAAGAAGAATATGACTCGCTGATGAACGAAACTTGGACTCTAGTCGATTTACCCGCTGGGCGAAAAGCTATAGGTAGCAAGTGGGTGTTCAAGAAGAAAGAAGACAGCTCCGGAAACGTCAGCAAATTCAAAGCCAGACTAGTTGCTCAGGGTTTCTCCCAGCAATTCAGTGTTGACTACGATGCTGTATTTGCACCTGTCGCAACACTAACGACATTGAGGATCCTGTTGGCCGTTGCTGGAAAGAAGAAGATGAAAGTTGTTCACCTAGACATTAAAAGTGCTTATTTGCATGGCCAGCTGAAGGAGGAGTTGTTTATGCAGCAACCGAAGGGTTTTGTGCGACGTGATGAAGAAAAATTAGTGTGTCGTCTGCAGAAATGCCTATATGGGTTGAAGCAAGGTGCTAAAGTGTGGAACGATACGATTCGGGCTATTCTCGATGAAATCGGGTTCCAACAGTCGCGGGCTGATCCGTGTTTGTTCATTAGAAGTGCTTCCGGTAGGCAAGTTTATCTGTTGATCTACATAGACGATATAGTCGTTGCAAGTGAAGTTGAGGAGGAGATTGAGCTCATTGAGTGTCAGTTGAAGAAGAAATTGAGAGTTTCGTCGCTCGGTGATGTTAGTTACTTCCGTGTTAGTAGAGACGAAAAAGGATTCTATGCGTTAGATCAGCAGACCTATATTTCGAAGATTGCCTTCAAATTTGGGTTGGATCGTGCGAAGAAATCGAAAGTGCCTTTGGATGTTGGATATTACCGAAACAGAGAGGGAAGCAAACCGTTGCCAGACAATAAACAGTACCATTGCTTGGTCGGAGCGCTACTTTACGTGGCTGTCAACACACGGCCTGACGTTTTGGCAAGCGTGTCGATCCTCAGCAGAAGAACAAATGAACCGACTGAAGCTGACTGGCTGGAGTTAAAGCGGGTGGTTCGATATCTAGTGAATACGATGGACTACAAACTGAAACTATCCTGCAACGACGAAAATCCCTTTCAACTGGTTGGCTACAGCGATGCTGACTGGAGTAGTGATACAGCGGACCGGAAATCTAATACCGGTTTTGTGTTCCAAATTGGAGGAGCAACTATTTGTTGGGCAAGCCGCAAGCAAACTGGCGTGGCATTGTCTAGCATGGAAGCAGAGTATGTTGCGTTATCCGAAGCCTGCCGAGAGCTACTGTGGCTTCGAAAACTTCTAGAGGGCTTCGGGTTCAAGCAACAGGAGCCAACGATTGTGTTCGAGTACAACATTAGTTGCATCGACTTTATATCTGTAGATCGAACATCAAGGCGCTCCAAACACATCGATACCCGGAGGTTCTTTGCCAAGGATTTGTCGGAGAAGGGTTTGGTGAGCATTCGTTACTGCCCATCTGAATCTATGCTCGCAGATATTTTGACCAAACCCCTTGGATGCATCAAGCAGCAACAATTCACATCCATGATGGGTTTGATTGGTAGCTGAGGCCGCTGACGATGTCGAGGAGGAGTGTCGGCAGTACGACATCTGTCCCCATGTCTATGGGCGGCGCGTGAGAGAGAGAGAGTGTTAGTATATTATTCCCCAGTCTACCTTTGTATACGTCCGATAATAGAGTGTTAAAACGTATCGCTTGTGTTTGCTACTATTTTGCGCGGTATCCGAAAGTACCCCGGGTTGTCCGTCTAGTTCCCGTCGGTAGTGATCCTCCTGGTAATTCCGCTGCCTAATCTGTTGGTCGTGACTTGTTCTTCCCACAGTTTGTACACACTCTGTTATTGTTACCTACATGGGAGAGAAACTCTCTCTTTTTATTTTTTTTTTTTGTTCACAACGTTTGATTATTTATTTTTTTTTTCTTGGGGGGGCGCTCCTGGGGGGGGGGGGGGACCTCCTTCTTCTTCATCATTATTTTTCCTCCCCGGGGGGACACAAAAAAAACAATAATAGTATTGTGGGGGGAGTGGTGGTGGTGTTGCTGCCCACCCCCCCAACATAATTGCTGTTCGGGGGGGCGGCGGGTATCATCTCTCTTTGTTTTTTTTTTTCTCTTCTAATGTGTGTGGTGGGAGGAAAATATTTTTTTTTTTCTATGCGCGGGGCGCGGGGGGGGGGGTGTTATTTATTGGGAAGAAGAAGAGAGGAGAAGAGAAAATTTGTTGGTTTTGGTGTGGGGGGGGGGGGGGTGATTGAAAATAAAAAATATTTTCGAGCAGAGTGCGTTATTCAACGGTAGTATCCGATCAGGCACATAACCCTTTACCATACTACCCCATGCTGGATAGGCAAGAGGAGAAAATCCCCTTGACTGGCAAAGATCGTTACTTCCGCGCTTGGGAGAATACAAAAACAACAATCAATCTGTTCACTAAGATGGATTTCCAATCCTCCTAACTTAAAAGCTTTTAGACTCAACTTCATTTTCCTGGTGAATAGTACAATTACTACTTTTGATGGATTTATGCTACTGAATACACCAAGACTGGGTGAATTTCAAGGCCCATTGCATTCTCTCTGAAATGATGTTGTCAAACATTCCTCTCACTATGATGACTGTATCGTCTGCAATGCCTACACCTCGCAACCTCTTTCCTCTGAGCTTCTTTGAAGATCATCTACATCCAAGGACCACATTACTGGTGAGAGGACTCCTCCTCCGAAATAACTTGTTACCGTTGCGGAAAAATTTAAATAGGACAAACCAAACGCTCTTTTAGTTTCAAAAAGCATATCGCAGAAGTCACTAAAGTAAACAAAGGCACTGACATAGGACTCATACACAATTTCAAATAAAAAGTAGCTGAACGTAGTTTAACGAAGACCATTTTATAAACTTAATCCACATACAAATTTAAAGATATGTCACGAATCCTTGGAAACTAAATGTAGTAGAAAGCGTACAAATTCACAAATAATATTCCAAAAAATTACTTAGCAAATATCGAGGAAACAGGCATTCGTGGCTGTTTAAGTTTTTACCAACATCAAATAATCAACACACGACAAACAATTGACTACCTACTGATCAAATGTCTTGATTTTAAGATAAAAGACATACTACCACTGGGTAGGATTATAAATGATCCCTCCCTTGTCATCTGACAATTGAACTTTCTGTGGTTAAGTAGGCATTTAAGGTAACAAAAATAAATACTTATAAATACAAGACCTCTGCTGTCATCTGACTGGTATACAATAATGAACACAAACACTACACACATTGAGGTACAAACAAATCTACTATAAATACTAGACCCACTGCGATATTCTCTTCCAGTCAAGCACTCGTCATTGAAGAAGTCTGAACGTAGCAGATGAAGTAAGCCTTTCTGTCAGAGAATACAAGTCAACTCGCGTATACAAGTGATGATTTGAAAAAGGGTTTCATTTTCTTACTTTTTTTAAAGTAATCAAGTGAAGCGTTTATTTAAAATTTTCCTAGACTTCCAATTACAATCGTTCTATTTATTTACGTGCGTGCGAGTGTTTTTGTGTGTTGAAAATGGAGGATATTCAGCTAGTTGGAAATAATCTTTATTTGTTCCCCAAATCATCTAATTTGCCGACAAACAGTGAAATTTACCGGAAATTCATTTCCGAGCAGAGAAGCAAAACCCCAAACAGTTAACAACGCAAGCTTTGAAGGCATCATGGAATAAAAAGCATTTGAACCATTTTATCGACGATGTGACAGTGGAACATAAAATCTTGCGATTCTACGAAACTTGGAAAAGCTTATAGAAGCACTTGCTAAGAATGACGGCGAAAGAAAACTGAAAAGGAATTCTCTGATTCAATGCAGAACCTTTCTACATCGTGAAGAAGTATAAACCAAAAAATAAAAAGTATCAAAAAGCTTTTCGGTATTTGCAAGAGCAACGAGAACAACCCTCTCTTCTAACATGAAGTGTGTTCGGTCCAACGGAAACTATCTCATGTAGTGATTTTGAGGAGGAAGAAACTAAGACAGTTAAGACTAATCTATCAACCAGTTAGTAGAAAGAAGCAAGTCTACAGCAAGGAAAATATTTAACTGCTAGTGATTTTGAGTCCTCATCTCAAACCCAGAGCTCGATAACTGAATTCCGTCGTTCGATACTATCGGCGAAGATTTACAGATATCAGGTAGGAGTCCCAAAATCTTTGGGACACGAAATTTCAACACTATTGTTGAGCAAAGAGTCCATTAGAAATTCAAGAAAAGAAATCCTTGTGCAAAAGCACAATGAGCTAAAAGCATCATTCAAGCTACAAGTCAAATTAACAGTTCACTGGAATGCAAAGCTGCTTCCTAGTATATTGTCGTCTAAAGCCATCCCCAAAACTGAACAATATGCTATAGTAGTATCTGGTGATGGCATCTGTAAGCTGTTAACTGTTCCCCCAATCCAAAATTCAACAGGATTACAAGCAAAAGTTGTGTCTTGAAGACAAGTAATTTTTATTGGCTTCAATTTTATTATTGATAATTTCTAAACTATACCGTTATTCCGTTTTTTTTAGAATTATGTTTACATCATTTGATACCACTGCATTCAACACCGGCCGAAAGGTGCGTGTCAACATCTAAACAAAATGTTTAAAAGTCAGCTCATTAGAGTTCCCTGTAGACATCACATACATGATCTGTTAGTTGGCAAGGCATTCAAGGTACTACAATTTGAATCAGAACAATCTCCAAATCTTGAGATATTTAAGCGGTTTCAGACGGAACGGCACCGATTAGAAAAGAGTTCATACTATTCTGTTGTGAATGATGCATTCGATAAGTCATAATTAACAGACAATGAGAGGGTGGAAAAACGTCAAAAAGCTTCACACAGAACGCACAGAAACAACAAGAGAATGGCAAGGTGTATTAAATAAGAAAATGTATGAGAGTGTAGTTGAGCTCCAGCCAAGTCCTTCCTCGGAAAGAATTTTTTTTATATGCCTGCCTCCCCTTCCGATGCAAATCCGTGCATGGCCATTTATCCAACTTACTCAACGAAAGGATTAGACAGATCGAATAGTACAAACGCACAAGATCCACAGCAGAAAAAGAGAGAGGCAAACATAAAAAATGCACAAACGCCGCACGACTGGATCTCTCTGTTTGTACAGCAAATCCACACACACCACACCAATGTCCCACATCCAGTCTCCGACCATTCTGATTTCTTAATATTACTTTATACTATCGTATGTCTAAGTAGAGGCATGCTATTTAAAATGCAATACTTAGCTGAATGTTTGCTCCCGTATCCAATTGCAGAAATGTGCGCAGGCAATCATCTGCACACAAACGCCGCACGACTGGATCTCTCTGTTTGTACAGCAAATCCACACACACCACACCAATGTCCCACATCCAGTCTCCGACCATTCTGATTTCTTAATACTACTTTATACTATCGTATGTCTAAGTAGAGGCATGCTTTTTAAAATGCAATACTTAGCTGAATGTTTGCTCCCGTATCCAATTGCAGAAATGTGCGCAGGCAATCATCTGCACACTATCACGGTCCAAAGCAGAAATTTTTCTCAACATCTGCAGAACCTTATTTCTTCGTAAGTACCAACGCACGCACACACACCACTGATACACTAATGTACGGCGCAGCCATCGAGCAAAAAAACATGGCGGATAACATCTTTTTCATGTTTTACCGCCCTAGCTCACAAAAAACAATCTCACTCAATCGCTACCGTAACCTTTATTTCAAGTTCACAAAATCTTCGGAAAACTACGCACTTCCTCCAGGTTAAATTCCCTCGCCTGCTTGGCAACGTCCGAAACCGTAAACGACGCACACTCGATCGCACTTGCGACAAAACACGTCCGTACGCGTTAAGCGCTAGAACTCCCGCGCAAGTTTCAGTTTGTTTTGTGCAGAAAACAATGAAACGTTCTGGATTACATGTGTACAAGGTCCAGAAGGCACCGAACCGGAGCGATAAACAGAACTCGGTGGCCAAAACTCGTGCAAGAAAACTGTACAGGGAGTGGCTCACAAAACCGTTCTGCATTGTGATGGACGATGAGACCTACATTAAAGCCGACATCAAACAAATGCCAGGACAGGAACACTACGTTGCCACCTCTAAGTTGGCCGTTCCGGAGAGTGTACGGAAGAAGAAACTGTCGAAATTCGCCAAAAAATTCCTTGTCTGGCAAGCGATCTGCGGATGTGGCAAAATGAGTCAGCCCTTCATCACCTCTGGGACCGTCAACGGACAAATCTACAAGGACGAATGCCTCCAAAAACGACTTCTGCCCTTCTTGAGATCTCACGATGGCCCGACACTGTTTTGGCCGGATTTGGCATCTTGCCACTATGCCCGGCCCGTCTTAGACTGGTACAAAGATAATAATGTAGTTTTTGTACCAAAAGACGTCAACCCTCCAAACACTCCGGAACTTCCCTGAGCTGGTTCGTCTCTTTAGCAGAGGAATGGCTCCAGAGGGGAAATGAGAGAAAGAGGTTACAGAGTTTTTAATCACAGTTTCAGCATTTCATGTCACGGGGTTTTTGTTGTTGTTCGTCCGTTGTCAGTTCCATTTGGGGTTGGTATGACTCTTCGAATAACTGATTTGTCGAAGTGTTTCCGTTGAGCCAAGTTTCGGTAAGCGCGTAAACGTCATAGCAGCTGTCACTAAGGGCCAACTGATAATCAGCGAGACAATTGTTGATCCCACCAACGTTTTGGTAATACAACAGGATTTTTGAAGAGGCAGGTACAACATTACTTACTTGGGGTGCACTCGAGCTATGATGGGCAGCATCAAAGAACGTATCGCTAGCACAGGAACGTCTGAATTGCAACGGCTCGACTGACCTAGGCGTCCGATGACGGTGAGCTCGGTTGATAAGTGAAATTGCGCGAACATGACGTTTGGTACGAAGCACTAAAAGCCAAAGAACCATCAAGAAACGAATCGTTCGGAAAAGTAGCGTACTTGCCTGCGGTAGGGGTTCGGAAGATCCCTTCTCCCAACTCAAACGCAGGGCCGGAACGGCTGTTGTTCGCTGGTGGGATGGGTTCGACTGCAATGAGAGGGATAGGGACTTCCTTTGGGCTTCCGGTAAGTGTGCGTTCCGGTGTAGAGCAAGATGACAGTTGGTGGTCGCATCCGAAACTATCCCAAATAGGCACGATAGATAGCGCTGCAACACGAAAGTTCATCAGGCAGAGAATTGTTACAAATCGATGCATACTTGTCTGAGTGAGGAGGTTGGGATACCCGTCCACCGAACTAGACCTCAGGGCCGGAACGACTCTGATGGCAGGAAATAAAACGGCTTTGGTGGCAGGAAACAACTGGCGCGACTGGGTCGAGTGGCTTGGGGTCTCCCATAATGCGACAGACAGTGCGTTCTGGGAAGATTGCAGCAACGGTGAGGGACATCGGAGGCTCGTTTCGTATGCAGCAAAAACAGCAACGAGGTTGATTGTTAACATTCAGTACAGTCATTTACAAATAGAATGAATAAAAGTGGTCCTAGATGAGAGCCTTGTGGAACTCCCGAAGTGGCATGAATAGGTGTTGATTGGTTTCCTTTAAATCTTACAACTTGATCACGGTTGGTTAGGTATGAATTAAGCCATTTGAGGAGTTTGGGCTGAATTCCCATTTTTTGCAATTTAAATATAAGCATAGGTATATCGACACGGTCAAATGCTTTACTAAAATCTGTGTACAAAACCTCTACATGGTTTCCGTTATCCATTGCTTCCAGAGAATAATTAACGAATTCTAGTAAATTTGTGGTTGTCGAACGACCTCTAAAAAATCCATGCTGATTAGTAGTTATTCTATTTTTGATTTGGATAAATAATTTTTCATTCACAATTGCCTCAAAAAGTTTTGAAATGCAAGAGATCAGGGCTATACCCCGATAATTACGAATCTCAGATTTTTTACCAGACTTAAAAATAGGCACTAGAAATGAGCTCTTCCATAATTTTGGAAAGTCTCCGGATTCCAGTGACATATTAAAAAGCCAAAACAATGGAGAAGTAAGCTCAGCTGCTAAAGTCTTCATAAACAAAGGAGAGACTCGATCAGGTCCCGAGCCTTTGGATGCATCTAAATGTGTTTTATTACTCGGTGTATTTGATTGTTCTATTTTTATGCACTGTCTGGGTTTCTCCGGTTACGGTTATTGTTACATTCGGATGATTACGTTATCTAATTTTCGTCTGTTTTATTTTCTCAACCAAATTTTATCATTTAATTTTATATTTGTCGGATTTGAAAATTCTGTTTGGTTTTTAATTCTTGCCATTTTTGCTTTTTCCAATAATTGTGATGCTTTTATAGTGGAAACCTCTATTTTGTATTTCAATTCGGTAAGATAGGAGTCATAATTGTTTGTTGGAGTCACTGTTACAATGTTTTCAATTGAACTTGGTAGATTGGCTACTCTTCCAAAAACTAATTCAAACGGTGAATAGTTATGATCTGTGTGAACTGATGTATTATAACAAAAAGTATAATATTGCAGCCATGTGTCCCAGTCATCATGTTGTTCATTAATGAAGTGTCTTAAATGCTCATTAAGAACACGATGATTTCTTTCAAGACTACCTAAGGTCTGCGGGTGGTATGCAGTTGAAAATTTTTGGTTAATTGAAAGGAATTCACAATTTTTTTCAAACAATTCATTTTTAAATTCTGTTCTAAGATCGGATTTAATGGTAATCGGGCATCCATAAACAAGAATTAAATTTTCGACCAAAGCTTTCGGTAAGGTCTGTGCGTTTTTGTCTGGTATCGGTGCTTTAATTACATATTTTGAAAGATCACACTGAATAGTCAGAGAGAGCGTACCTGTTATTTAATTTTGACTTGGTAAGTGGGCCTACCGTGTCTATTGATACAAGATCAAAACATCTATTTGGCGTAGTTGTTTTTGTAAATATTCCATTTGTGTGAGTAGTATGCTTGTTTTGTTGTCATTAGCTGCAGTTTCTTACATACTGTGTTTTGCTAGCTTTCATATTTGGGTACGTAATTTTTTCAAAAATCTCGTTACACCAACATGACCTCCCGTGGGAGTGTCGTGGTTTTCAGAAATTAATCGCATTACTTCATTTTTGTTGGTAATACGCAGCACTGGTTGGTATATTATTATTTGGAGCTCCTTTAATATTAAATTACTCATTCTTTTAAAATCTTCCATACTCAATGTTTGGAAGATTGCAACATTATTCGCAATTGCTAATTTTTTGAATTTAAATATTTTGGCCATTATTTCAATATTATATAAGTGCACTTTAATATTGTTATCTTGGTCATAGAAAAATTGCGCTTGAGCAAGTTTTCTTTTCTTGTTGAATGATAGAATTAATAAATTAAAATATTTATTATGATTTTATTTTGAAACAGTTCAAACTGAATTTTTGGTAGTTTGAATGCATCTAAATTATTTAACGATTCGTAGGCTTCGAGTTGATCAGGCTCGACGGCCATACTAATCGGTTGTTTGTCATTGTTTAGCTGCTGTTTTTGAGTTCTTGTATTGACCTTGTTTGAACCAAGTGAATGTTTGCATTTTTTATGTCATCAAATTCAATCGATATCCTTCAAGGAATATAAATGTACTAGGGGTCTATGGTCGGGTTTAACTATAAATTTACGACCATATAAACAGGGTCTAAAGTACTTGATAGCCCAATGAATTGCTATCAATTCTTGTTAATTCAATACCGTTATGAAATTGCGCTAACACTGCACCACATGCAATATTTGAAGCATCAGTGCTTAAGATAAATTGCTTATTAAAATCTGGAAATTGTAAGATTTTTGGAGACATTATTTTTTTTCTTAAGGGACTCAAAAGAATTGTCACATGTGTCATAACATTCAAATTTTGCTCTCTTTTTGAGCAACGCATTGAGTGGGGCTGTTAAATCAGCGAAATAAGGAATAAATCTCCTATAATAATAACAAAAGGCGACGAAACGTCTTACTTCGTCTGCATTTTGAGGTTTTGGATAGTTTGAAATCACTGAGTATTTTGAAGTATGTATCGGGTAAAATTCCTTATTTTGAAATAGTATGTCCGAGATATGTAACATCTGGACAGAAAAAAATGCATTTAGAAGGATTTAATTTCAAGCCTTTCGGTTCAGAAAGGGGTATGGGCGCGTTCTGTCGAGTCGGTCGCGGCAGATTTCATGTGTGAGTGGGCTGCCACATCAACGTTCAAAAGTGCCTGAACCAAATGGACAGCTTGTAATGATCACTTGAAGATGCGATGGGGGATCATTGCCCTGATGTTCCAGAATGTAGCACGCCATGGGATGTTTCTTGTCTTCTATATCTAAACGTGAGGGAGTTGAGTAAACAAGTAGAAATTAATCGGAAATGATCTCTCATACGCATCCGTTGAACCATTCTGAACGGCCGTTGTGAGAATATCACCATGAAATTCTCACATGCGCATGGCATGTTGCCGGTTTTAATGCTTTCTCTCTTCCTGTTCTCTTCCCTATGCCATGATCGCGAGCGGTACCATACCTGAAGTGGACATTACATCCCATCGAGGCAATTTAAAAAACGATCGCAAAGGAACGGAAACTTGTAAGAAATAATATAAGTTATAAGTGAGTAAAAACTAACAACACACTTGCACATCATCAAGGTAAGAACTTTATAATTAAATTTTCTAAATTGCTAAATAATACAAATAATTGAGACTCACTATATTATGCGATGGGTGAACTCATATCACATTAAAAGACTAGGAGTTGGTTTCAGACAAATATAACAGACACAATGAAAGGATAGGAAGAACAAAATTGAATGATGTAGAACACACAAAAAAAAAAAAAAAAAAAAAAAAAAACCAGAGGGGGAAAAAAAAAAAAAAACCAAAAAAAAAAAAAAAAAAAAAAAAAAGGGGGGAAAGGGGAGAAAAAATTTGGGAAACCACACCCTTTTGGGGGGGGTGTGACACGGCTCTCTGGGGGGGCCTTGTTCGGCGGGGGGGGGTGAAAGAATTAAAAAGAAATTAATTATATTAGTGCAAAACAAAAAGAAAAGAACTGTTCGCACTGGAACGGTCTGGCAGGCGGAGTGGACTGTATTCGGCAGTATAGGGTGGAGGAATCAAGCATCAATCTCAATCAACTCTTAGAGCTCTGAAAAGAGCTGACTGACGTTGTTCCAAATCACAGAGGGAAACGGTCGGGAATGATGAAAACAGCAAGCACCAAACAACTCTTTATTTCTCTGTCTCTTTCTTTTACTGCTTCTGCTGCTGCTGCTAACGGTGCGCGGTTGGGATAAAACTGATACTGTGCACGCTAATGCGTGCCGCTTAAATAGGTGAAGCGCTCCGTGCGCTTCGATGTGTCGGTTTCTGATTGGTGGACGGGCTAATGGATGATAGTAGAGGTGGTTGGTTCACGTCGTTGGTATTGGTGCTTGAGTTTTGCATGATGCTACTTTCGGCGAAGACGGAACATAATCCCCACGGTTGAGGTAACTCAACAATTATCAAGCGGTTGACCATTATCTTCGATGGGCAAAATGGACACTTTGTTGATTGGCCGACGATATGTGGTACCATTCGCGTTAACGTCGACTGCTCGGACCAGGCCGTCGGCTCCAGGATAGACGGCCACGATACGCCCCAATTTCCAATTCAGTGGTGGTTGGTTCCGATCGTGAAGCAACACGATCATATCTTCACGGATGTTGGGCATTTCCTTTTGGTTCTTCTTCCGAGGTAGCAAGGTGTTCAAATAGTCTCGGCTCCAGGCACGCCAAAATTGCTCACGTAGAAGTTGGAGATGCTGCCAGCGTGTCAAACGATACGCCTTGACATTCTCCAGGGATGGTTCAGCTGGGGCGGTAAGCGGTCGTCCGATCAAATAGTGTGCCGGAGTTATTACCAGCGGGTCCGACGGGTCGTTGGAAACAGCGTACAAAGGACGAGAGTTGAGAACGGCTTCGATTTCGGCCAGGATCGTACAGAGTTCCTCGAAGGTCAGACTGGTGTTGCCGACGACACGTTTGAGATGGGTTTTGGCCGATTTCACAGCCGCCTCCCACAAGCCACCAAACTCAGGTGCGTCTGGTGGGATGAAATGCCACTCGATCTCATGGTTGTGGCAGAACGATGCGATGGTCTCAATGGCTTGCTGGTTACGGAACTGCTGGTAAAGGTGATTCAACTCGTGGTTAGCTCCATGAAAATTGGTAGCGTTGTCCGAATGGATTTCGTGGACCATTCCACGGCGTGCGATAAAACGTCGAAGGGATGCCATAAAGGCATCGGTGCTCAAATCGGATACGCCTTCCAAGTGTACGGCTTTGGTTGCCATGCAAACATACACGGCCACGTATGATTTCACCAGAGTTGGTCGGCGTGTTCCTTGCTTGGTCCAGAAAGGCCCGGCGTAATCCACACCGGTCACGGCAAATGGAGGTGAAGGCACTACTCTCGATGCTGGCAGGTTTCCCATCAATTGGTTGGATGTTGTTGGATTGGTCCGGAAGCATCTCACGCACCGACGTGTGATTAACCGGATGGTGGATCGAGCGTTCAGTAGCCAGTACCGTTGTCTCATAGCGTTTATCAGGCCCGTTTGCCCAACGTGGAGAAGCTCAACGTGCATCTGTTGGATTAGTAGTCGTACCACCGGATCCTTATCCGGTAGGATGATTGGATGACGGCTCTTGAAGGGTAACTGCGAGTGATCCAACCGACCACCCACTCGAAGCAGTCCGTCTTGGTACATAGGGCGAAGGTTTCCGAGTTTCTTGCAAGGCTCATTCGCTCGAATTCGCTTGATCTCGTCGACGAAATGTACATGCTGCACAACATGCAGGATGGCTTCAATGGAACGGCGTAGTTCACGGACAGTCAAATGAGGGCTTCGTTCACGTTCGGACGAATTCCTTATGCGGCAGTTGGCCACGAATCGCAGGATATAACCCACAACTCGTTGAACCTTGCGGAAGTTGCTGAACTTGCGAAAAAACGATATAAGATCCATACTCACATCGGGTACAGCTACTACGGATTTAAGTTCCGGAAGCTCGTCGTCTGGAATATCATCGGGGGTATCTGCGTTGTACTCTACTCTCTGTAGGAATTCAGGCCCATTCCACCAAAGGCTGTTGTTCTTCAGGGACTCAGCAAGTTGACCCCGGGAAACGATATCTGCTGGATTACTTTGGGACCGGATATACTCCCACCGATATTCACCGGTGAGTTCTTGAATTACAGCGATTCGATTGCGGACGAACAACTGCAGGTGGTTGAGGGGTTTCTTAATCCATGCTAGCACGACCGTACTGTCGCACCACAGCACAATGCTCCGGAACGACATATCCATGGCTGGAAATACCTTCTGCACCAACCGGGTTAATAGCAAAGCTGCGCACAGCTCCTTCCGTGGGATGGAGAGCTCTTTAAGGGGAGCCAACTTCGACTTGCTGGTAAGGAGACGGAGCTTCGCAGAACCGTCGACAAGGATGCTTCGCAGATAAATGCAGGCTCCGTACGCCTTGTTGGAGGCATCCGAAAAGCCGTGCAGCTCGTATGTGACCACGTTGTCGAATGTCACACGCCTTGGAATTTCGATTTCGTGAAGATGCGACAAGGAATCTTGGAGTTCTTGCCACTGCTGTGCTGTATCGTTGTCCACTGGATCGTCCCAACCGGTCTTCAGATGCCACAACCTCTGCGCTAGGAGCTTCGCAAGCACAATAACTGGTGAAACCAGTCCCAAGGGGTCGAAAAACTTTGCGATCTCCGAGTACATCATCCTTTTCGTGGGTCGATGTGACGTTGGCGGATTTGGACGATAGGCGATGAGCATCGCGTCTGCTGATGGATCCCAAACTAAGCCAAGCACTCGGATGGCATCATTAACTCCATGCTCTTCTAACGCGACCTTCTTTTCTTGTTCTTCCACGGGGATGTGCTCTAGAAATTCTTGCGAGTTTGAGCACCACTTGTGTATGGGAAACCCTCCACGTCCAAGAAGTTGCTTTAGTTGTTGTTGGGCATCGATGGCGGCTTCCACCGAGTCTGCACCAGAGAGTACATCGTCCATGTACGTCTCTTCCTTCATTATGCGAGCAGCGACAGGAAAGTCTTTTCCTTCTTCTTCTGCGAGCTGCACCAAACACCGCGTTGCTTGGTAAGGTGCCGATGCTGTGCCGTAAGTAACGGTACAAAGTTCCAGAACTCGCATGGGTAACGATGGGTGCTCTCTCCAAAATATTCGCAGGAACCGGCGATCCGACGGGGCTTCGAGTATTTGACGATACATTTTGGAAATATCTCCGGTGAAGGCCACATTGAATTTCCGGAACCGTAGCGTAATGTGGTGCACGTCGTTCTGCACTACAGGACCAACTTGCAGTACATCATTCAGGGAGCGTTCCGATGGTTACGTTTTGGCGCTTGCGTCGAACACGACACGACATTTCGTGCTCGAGCTAGAGGGACGCAATACTGCGTGATGTGGCAAGTAGTAGGCTTGCTGTGGGTTTGGATCTTCGGATTCGTTGATCTCGCAGCAATGGCCGAGGGCCTCGTACTCTCGAATGAAGTTCACGTACTGCGCCTGCAGTTCAAGATCACGGACCAGTCGCTTCTCTAATATCAGGAACCTCTTCAGCGCTAGGGGGCGGCAGTTATCTAACTGCGAAAGATTATCCTTGAACGGCAGTTTCACAATGAAGCGTCCAGTTTCGTCTCGCTGGTACGTGGAAAGGAAGTGGGCTTCGCATGCTGATTCTTCGGTCGACAGCTTGGGAACGTCCGGCACCTCCTCAATCTGCCAGAACTGGTGCATTCTCTCCTCGATTTCTTCAACGGATGCATGGGAGTACTGGAGCGAAACATTCGACACGAGCGGGTCGATGATGACACCAGCTACGATCCATCCCAAGTGGGTATCTCGCAACTGTGGAAGGCCTTGGGCTAGGCTCAACTTACCGGGTTTCAGGATGTCGAAAAAGAGCTCACCACCGATCAGCATATCCACTTTATCGGGCGTGTGGAACATGGGATCAGCTAGTGTTACCTCTTTGGGGATAGTCCAGTTGGAGATGTCGATCTGGGATGTCGGAATCATACCGGTCACTTTTGGAGTAACCAGACACTCGAGGCTTGCGTGGAAACTGGACACACGGGAACGAAACTTTACGACTACTTTTTCACGGGCTAGGGATCGCAGAGCGTTGATGCCAACGATTGGAACATTGGCTGGTTTCTTCGTGACACCAAGGCGGTTGGCCATCTCTACCGTCATGAAGTTAACTTGGGACCCATTATCAAGAAGGACTCGGCATGGGTGTGGCTGATTTTGTTTATCGAGGACCTGCACAACTGCAGTTAATAGTAACACCGTCTTCGTGGATTGGACGAAATTCGACGAACAGGTTGTAGACACTGGCGGGTCCGAATGGTTGGGCATCTGCACCGCAGTCGGTTGACTCAGTTTGGAAGGAACCAATGGCGGGCTTGTCATCGTCTCTGCAGGGAGCGAAACGTTCGATGTGGTTCCTCGGCTGGGTGCTCTATCCTCATGCAGCAAAGTGTGATGTCGGCGTTGACACTTGAGGCACGTCTTGTCGGAAGGGCATTGCTGGCATCGATGTCCTTTGCGTAGGCAGTTGAAGCAAATTCCAGCAGCTCGGATCTTATCAATTCTCTGGGCGGGAGTGAGGTTGGACAAAACCGAGCATTGAACGTTGCGATGGGAACCGCCACAAATTTCACACACGCTTGTCGATTGTGATGGGTTGGTCGATGCTGCATGGCTCTTTTGCGGCTGAATCTTCGATGGTGGAATGGCTTGCTTCAGTTTCGATGATTTAGCTGGAAACGCTGTCTCGCAATTCTCGAGGATCTGGCACCTCGACTTCAGGAAGGCGATGGTCAAATCGTATTTGGGAAGCTCTCCTTTCTTCTGGGTCCCTTCCCAGGATTTGCGAGTTGATTTGTCGAGTGCAGAGACAATCTGGTACACTACCATGTGCTCCGATACACCAGTGATCTGCTGTTCGAGGAACTTCAGGCTCTCGATGTGGTGAGTAGCTTCGGTAATCAGAGTTCTCAGTTCCTTATGGGACTCGGACGACATCTCTCGGAGTGAAAACAGACCACGGATGTGAGTTTCTACAAGCAGGCGCTTGTTTTCGTAGCGATCCTCCAAGATGGTCCAAGCTTGTTGGTAGTTTCCGTCCCTCAATACGTTGGTATCCAGCACTCCGGATGCATTTCCGATGAGCGCCTTATCGAGGTGGTACAGTTTAATGGCGTCTGTATCCCCCGAATGTGCCATCAGGTCTTGGAAGACGGCTTTGAATTTTGGCCACCCAGAGTAGTTGCCATCGAATGTTGGAATCGGTGCTCTGAGTGGCTGCTGTTGGATGACCACCGTCGGTGTGACACTTGGACCAGGCTGTGGTGCTGCATTATTTTTTGCCTCTAACAGCAGCTCTTCAACGGCATTCGACACGGTGTAGAAAATGTCCTCGAAGCTGGCATATTCCTCCTCCTGGTCGTCAATGGCTTCGTCTGGCACCAGTGCCAGCACCTTGTTGTGAATTTCGCTGTATTCGGCATACGTAGCGGACAGGCTCTTTGAGAGGACGTTCAGTTGTGCCAATCCAAGCGACTCGTTGTTGATGAGTGTTCGTTGGATCCGGACCACTTTCTTTTTGGCTTGAGTCCGTTGGCGGTAAAATCCCTGCAACTGACTGACAGTGATGATATCCATTGGAACTACACTGTCGGCAAATCCGTGGAAAGATGGAGAACTGTGCGGTATTTGTGCTTGGGGCACGACCTCTTGCTGTTCGTCAATAATGTTTTCTTGTTGCTCACCCACAGCGCTTTCTTGTCGGCTGTCGCGGGGTGGCGAATGTTGCAACGGCATTTTCACTTTTTTCTACTCACTACGCGTTGTTTTCACAAAACCGTGTACACACGCACAAATTTGTTTTGGTTTTTCAAACGTTTATAAACGCGCACTCACTGACAATTTTTGTTTCGCGCTCGAGTCGCAACCGTAGCAGCAGGAGCAGAGCAGTTATTTTTTCTCGGTACAGCTTTCACTCAACGGGAACGATTGCTATCGGCTTCACTTGGCGGGGTAGGCTTTGGGCAAGCTTTCACGGCGAAAACTTCTTCGGAATGGCTCGTGATCCGGTTCGGGATGGACCAGAAAATGTTCGCACTGGAACGGTCTGGCAGGCGGAGTGGACTGTATTCGGCAGTATAGGGTGGAGGAATCAAGCATCAATCTCAATCAACTCTTAGAGCTCTGAAAAGAGCTGACTGACGTTGTTCCAAATCACAGAGGGAAACGGTCGGGAATGATGAAAACAGCAAGCACCAAACAACTCTTTATTTCTCTGTCTCTTTCTTTTACTGCTTCTGCTGCTGCTGCTAACGGTGCGCGGTTGGGATAAAACTGATACTGTGCACGCTAATGCGTGCCGCTTAAATAGGTGAAGCGCTCCGTGCGCTTCGATGTGTCGGTTTCTGATTGGTGGACGGGCTAATGGATGATAGTAGAGGTGGTTGGTTCACGTCGTTCGTATTGGTGCTTGAGTTTTGCATGATGCTACTTTCGGCGAAGACGGAACAAGTACTATGGCTTCTTACTTTTGGTACGAGAAAACTGCTTCGAAAAAATTTAAAAAAAAAAAAAAAACCCCCCAAAGGGAAAAAAAAAAAAAAAAAAATTTTGTAAACAAATTATTTAAGCTGTAAGCGTGACACTGACTATCAAAATAACAAATAGACAATGGAAAAAAATCAAACGAAAGGACTCAAAATGCTCAAACGTGGCTCCTTCCGAGTCATTTGCAACAGCGTCTTCTTGGACGACATGTTCCGTGTACGGCTGGCAAAATGATTCGAAAGGATCTACGCAACGATATCATCAAAGGCCTGGTGTAGAGGTTTCTACTCTATTCAGAGTCCAGCCAGTAAACCTACAAAAAAAAAAAAAAAAACTAGAAGGATTTAATTTCAAGTTAAATTCTCAAAATTTTCAAAAAGACTTTTTCCAAGTTTGTTAAATGGTGACCCAGTAAACACAAGATCGCATATAATAACGAATATGAGTATAAAGTGTAGGCGATATGCGTACAGTTAATATGGAGTTAAATGGACGAATGAACGTATATCGCCTCCACGTTGTACTCATATGCGGTATCATATGCGATTCCGTGTTGACTGGGGATCTATCGAACATCCAATTACGATATCATCCACATACAGAAATGCACACTGAGGAGGTAAACCACTTCAAGCAATGGTCAACATCCTATGAAAACTATTTGGAGAAATACTTAGTCCAAATGGAAGGCTATTAAGAGGGAACTTGTCTGCCACTATCTTTTTATTAAGTTGCATAAAATCTACTATCAGACGCCATTTCTTGTCTGAGGTGGTTGATCTTTCGGCACCAATAATATTGGAGAATTAAGAGGTGAAATCGAGGGCCTAATAATGTTTTCGTTAAGCATCTTTTCAATTTGATTGTCGATTTAATTTTTATGTATTACGGGAGATCTGTAATTTTTGATATAGACTGGCGTTCTGTTTTCCAGTTCTATGTTTTGGTGATAAACATTATTGCACGACAAAAGATCACTTTGTAGTGCAAATACATCATTATATTTTGTTCATAATTTTATAAGTTTTTCTTTTGTATTATCAGTAATATCCTTTAAGTTCAGTTCTGCAATTAGGTTTTCATTTCGAACTTCTTTGTCAATACTACTGCATGTAAAAATGTTAAAATTTCGTAGTCGTATATAATTTCTACTGAAATTTTTGCTTAGTTGTATTGGAGTTTCCGTCGTATTTATTATTTTGATTATATGTTCTGCCGAATTTACTATTGAATTTGCCAAAAAGACACCTGGCTTGATCTCATTTGAGATTAACACATGGTCTTCTTTTAAATTATTTACACGAACTTGTTTATACACTTCTCATCGTGGCGGTATGATGAAATTTCCATCGATGTTGTCATTAATAGGTACCTATATCTTTGGTTTTCATTAACCCTACAGGTTAATGTCCATGTATCTTAATCTATGACGCATCTGTAAGCAGTAGGAAAATCTCTCCCTAGTATGCCGTCAGTAGGAATTGGAAAGTTGGAATTAACCAAATGAAATGTATGGTTAATCGTTATCCCATTGTCAAAAGTGTTGGTTGTTAGATTAGTGTTGGTAGTTGCTAAGGTTTCTGTTATATTGTTTGTAATTCCCGTTAATCGTGTGTAGAATTTACATTTATTGTGTAGATCGGGCTACTTGAGCTACACTGCCTAAAAAAATGTTGTTGAGGAATTTGAGAAAAATTCTGTTGTACCCATGCTATTGAAATTTTGGTTTGGATGTAATTGTAAGGTTTGTTGGTGAATTGAATTTGATGGACCTCCTTGGTGTCCTTGATTTCCTTGGTTTCCCCCAACTACAATTTGCTGAGGGACTGTACAGTTTTCCGTTTGGGCATAAAATAGATTATGCCCCTGACCAGTCCCATTATGATTTGAATATCTTCTCCCGTTATTGTGATAATTTGCTCGGCGATTGTTTCCATAGTTATTGCGGCCTCTGTTGTTGCCTCTTCTATTCTGTGTTTGATAATTGTTATCATAGGAACGGTTTTGGTCATAGCGGTTTCGTGAAGAACCATAATTTGTATAATTGTTTCTATTATTTCCTCGACCTCGTCCTTTGGTGTTAAAGCTGAGCATTTGACAAGATTGCTCTGTCAGTGATTCATTAATTTTTTGGATTGCCTTTTGAATTGTAGCGAATTCATTGGCTTCATTGGCGGAATTTGACTATTGACATACAGCGTCGCTAGTTTTTGCGAAAGTGTCTCCACTTCATCGTAGAATTTCTGTTGATCGCCTTTATTTCTTGTGGCCTTTAACTTAGCTAGGAACAAATCCGGTGTTTCAACGCTTTTACATGCGCGTTGGATAGTGTGAGTAATTTTTATTATCGTTTGTGGATTTTGCGGTAATGCAGATCGTGCTTTACCACTCACTCTGGTCTTTATAAACTTTATTGCCGTAGCAATGTATCCTGGGGGTGTTAGTTCACCCAGTAAATTTATCGACTCAATAAACGTATCCAGTCCGCTGGCTGAACCGTCATAATTTTGTACTAATGATGTCGTCGTTTTTATATCGAACGGTGCAGCATTAGCTTGAGGATTAGGATTCACCCTTTTGCTCTCTCTTTCTTGGTTTTCTTTTTGTTTTAAATTAATTATTTCTTTAATTTGAATAAATGTTGTCCTTCGTGCTGGGTAAGCTGGACTTGGACTATATGGGGCTAATTTACAAGTTCTTGAAACAAATAGATGTATTCGTTTGATCCTCTCTTAGCTGTCGCTTTAACATGTCCACCTCATCCCCTCCCCCCGTAATACCGCTTCTATTGTATTGTTACAGCTTAACGCAATGCAACATCTACGCCAGACCTACAGCAACAATATAGCATCGCCAATCTGCTGTTGAAAGCCATTATTAAGATTCCTACTCCCCCACTCCTTCCTGAATCATTGTAATCCCTAACCTCGACCAAGCCGTGAGTTTTTCGGCTTTCCAAAACTAACCTCGTAAGTAAGTTATCATCGTTGTAAAAATGAATTGGAACTCGGCTCCGGTATGCCTAAGGCACTTGAGCCTTATAAATAAACAAGTAAGTTAAAACAAAAAAAAATTTGTCCTTGAAAGTTTAATAAGAAAGTTTAAATTGTTCTAGTGAATTTTCTTTTCATGGTCAATTAATGACTCCTCTATATCTTTATAGAGATTATCTACGTAGGCTAATTTTGAGTTTAAGGTTTCAGTTTTAAAATTCCTAAATCTTGATTTTTTCAAATTGTTCAAGATTTTAACTAATGCTTGAACGTCTTCGTCGATTGATTCTAACATTAAAACACTCACTTAAACTATTGGAGAGAAAAAATTACTTTTTCTTCATTTTGGTTCTGTCCTGCATGCATTCACGGATGTGGTATTTTTTCCTGTTGGCTCCGGTTACTGCTGCTGTTTGATACACGGGTCCGTTCAATTTAATTTATTTTGCTCTTCTTTTTTTTATTTATTTATTTATTCCAAATTTTACATTATTTTACATTCATATATTAATCTAGGTGCTCCTGCTAAGTAATTAACATTTCATCCTTATATGCTATCATTTATATCTAATTTTGTTAATATTATTTTTACCTTGTCTATTCAGTATTTTTAACAGGGTTCTCTTTGCCTGCGTGTGAGAATATTAATTTATTCTGCTGGTTTCGGCTATTGCTGCACACGAATGAGCTGGCATTTGTTTCTATATTGCTCGACGAGAATAGTACTGCAGTCCGTTAAGTTTAATTTCATTTTTTTTCTGATGCTGCTGGCACTGCTGCATACCGTTGAAGCGGCATTTGTTCTAATATTCCACCACCCGTAACTGCGCTCGGGTTCGTTGGGTTTCACTGTTCAGCACACGGTTTAGCTGTGGGTTTCACTTTTAGGTGTTGCTTATTCTGGTTGAATTTAGGGATGCGCATGTCACAATTTGTCTTTCCTGGAACAGGTTGCCGTGGCCATGAACATATTTAGAAGGAAACCCTGGAAATATGGGTATCAAAATTCATGAAATTTCGTCAGTAGGATATTTTGCAACGTTTTGTGGCCATCTGATGATTTGTACTCGGACTTGTCTTTCCGGAACAGGTTCCCGTGGGGCCTCGAGTTGCCATGAATATTTGGAGTAGAAACCCCTGGCAATATGGGTATCAAAATTCGTGAAATTTCCCCTGTAGGATATTTCTCAATGTTCCGATAGACAGGTCCGAGGAAAAATCATCAGACGGCCACAAAACATTGAAAAATATCCGACAGGCGAAAACTCATGAATTTTGATAGCCATATTGTCAGGGTTTTCTTCTGAAATTTACATTGATTACAATAACATTAATTAATAATATTACTTCCGCTGTACTCATTTTTAAATCCATTAATAACAGTCAAAAATTTGTAATTAAAGGACATTTGAAACATTTCCATTACCATGCATGACAAATTCAGTACTTTCAAGTACAGTACAACAACAGATTTTTTATTACCATACATAATTTCATGAATTTTGATACCCATATTGTCAGGGTTTTCTTTTAAATATGTTCATGACCACTCGAGGCCTCACGGGAACCTATTCCGGAACGACAGGTCCGAGGACAAATCATCAGATGGCCACCAAACATTGAGAAATATCCTACTGGAGAAATTTCATAAATTTTGATACCTATATTGCCAGGGTTTCCATCTAATTATGTTCATGGCCACTCTAGGCCCCACGGGAACCTGTTACAGAATAGCCGTTGCAGAAACAAGTCGGTATATAGCCCACAATGGAATAGAAATAGTTTCTAGGAATTTTAGCAATGATTTTGACATCCATTCCCGGAAATTCAATAGATGTTTGCAAATAGTGTCTCCGTACCGGACCACTGTCCCGGAAGCCCGGATTTACGGGAACCAGTGGATATAAATGGTCATTGCAGATAATGCTCCTGAAGCGAATGAGTTTTTGATTATACCGGTGCCAAAAGAATTAAAATCGGTCAATAATAGCCAGAGTTATAATCATTTGATTTTGGTGGGTACCCGGATACCCTGTCGATCACTTAAGGGGTAAAAAAATCGAAGTCCCCCTTCGGCCCTCCTTGCTACCATACGAAATGTTTTTATGCAAAATGTTGCCTTCCAACTTTTATTAAGATGTAACTGAATTTCAACTTCCTGTTTTAAAATAAACTATGAAATTTCGTATTGTAAAACATGAAAAGGTACCCGGGTACCCTGTCGATCACATAAGGGTTAAATAATTCCAATGGCCTATAATCTATTTTTTGAGTAATACAATTTTTAACCATTCGTGAATATTTGAATGTATTGAAGCCTCTACTTATGTGTACTAATGCTTTAATTTTCAGATGTCGAATTCTTCTACTGATAGAGAAGCAATTTTCAAAAATTGTATTAAAAATATGGAAGAATGTGTTACCAGATTCCCAGAGCATTATAAATCTATCTATCGTTTAGCTTACCATTACATGAATGCTCCTGGAGCAACCAGATCTTACGAAAAATGTAACCAGCTGCTGTTAGGATCCTACAAAACTACCCTTGGGAATCAAATACCTGGATTATTTACAGAAAGAAGAAGTAACAATTTTTTTAATGTAAGTACCCTTAAGTGAATCTATTACATTCTTTTAGTATTTGTTTACTCTTAGCTGTTATCGGAAATGGTAGTAATAATTATGTTATGCATAGTTGGGTCTTCTAATACACTCATACGACTAGTATATCATGTTTGTTATGTCATGTTTTCAGTGTTTGTATGCTTCTTTGGTTCTTCATCAGCAGATTCAGTTTAACCCTAATGATAAGTAATTGAAGCAGCAAAAATATCATACGTCACTTAGTCGTAAATTACACAGGTTCTCACATTAAACATACAGTCAAACAAGCTCCCTGATTCGTAACAATAATCTTCGGCGCAGCGCCTCGCGAGTCAAGTAGCAATCAATCAAAGACGCATCACTATTGAAGACTCTTTGGAATCCACCCATTGCGCCAAACATACTATTGTTTTTACGGTGAAGATGTGGCCTCAGCATCACATTGTTACGGAGAGCTCGGGGTGGAACGTTTACGTCGACTTGTTGTAGAGTGTCTAGAACAAACAGGGCCCTTGTCGTATCTCATCGAATCCACATGGGTTCAAAGTGGATTAGCGATTTTTTCGATACCTGTGGGAGAATGGAATGTCACCATCTACCCAAATCCCTTGCATCCAATTTTTGTTGCCAGCTGATCAAAGCCTGATGACGAAAAATAGTAAAAAATTCGTTGAAGGCGATTTGTTGATCATAAATATCGCCTGCCATAGCGCCCACCTTGGCAAGTGAGTCCGCTTTCTCATTACCCGGGATGGAGCAATGAGAAGGGACCCAAACCAAGGTGATGGTGTAGGAATTGTTTGATAGGGCACTCAAAATTTCGCTAACGAAAAACGGTGAGTGCTTTGCCGGCCTCATTGAGCGAATAGCCTGAAGTGAGCTGAGACTATCCGTAAAAACGAAAAAATGATCAGAGGGAAGTGAGGCCATTCGCTCTAATGCATAGTGTATAGCCGCCAATTCTGCGACGTATACGGAGCAAAGATTTTGAAGTTTGAAGGAGGCGCTATGAATCTCGTTAAAAACACCAAATCCAGTGGAATCATTTGTTTTTGATCCGTCGGTGTCAAACGTCTTGTCACATCTGATATGGCCAGACTTACTTGCAAAACATTATGGAATGTACTCCGAACGGAGTGGATCTGGTATTCCACGAGCTTCTTGCTTCATGGTCAGAACAAAAACTACAGTAGAACTAGAGAAGTCTTGGGAGTAATCACAATTAGGAACATTCGAACCAGAGTCATGTACCAATAGTACAGTGTCATGAACTTAGTTTGAAGCTTTCGTTTGATTAGCTTTTCAAAATTTTCAATTACTCACAGCGGATAACGAACCCGAACGATAGCTCCACGAAACGATCTGATAAAGGAAGAACTCCTGCTAATACCTCTAAACTCATAGTATGAGTTGAGTTCATGCAGCCTAACGCGATACGAAGACAGCGGTATTGGATTCACTGCAGCTTCAGAACATGAGTATTCGCGGCGGATTGAAAACAGAATCTACCGTACTCGAGAACCGGCAGAATCGTTGCACGATACAGCTTTATCAGATCTTCCGGGTGGGCTCCGCACCATGTTCCGATGATAGTACGCATGAAGTTTATTTGCTGCTGGCATTTCTGATGCAGATACTTAATGTGCTTTCCCCAGGTGCATTTAGAATCGAACCAGACCCCTAGGTATTTATAAGACAAACTTTGAGTTATTATTTTACCCATGAGTTGAAGCGGTATCTGTGCTAGATCACGCTTCCTAGAAAAAAAAACAACTAACTCAGTTTTCTCCGGGGAGAATTACAGCACAAGCAGACAAATTGTCTAAGGTATCCTGCAACGATCCCTGCTGGTCCTACAATTGAAACAACGGCTTCATCCGCAAGCTGTCTAAGCGTGCAATTTTCCATGAGGCAGCTATAGATGTCTCTGACATAAAAATTATAAAAAGAGGGCTTAAACAAGAGCCCTGGGGGAGACCCTTGTAGCTAATTCGTGAAGTTGTCGAAGACCCATGAGAAAAGCTCATATGTTTTTCAGGCAACAAATTGTACAAATAGTTGTTTAATAATGGAGAAATGCCCCCTTAATGTCCATCAAAACTGAACTCATTTGCTCATTTTGAGCATAGGCCAGCTGTATTTCTGATGAAAGCAGCGCAAGATAATCGCTCGTTCCTTTGCCTATGCGGGAACCAAATTGTGTATGAGTTAGAAAGCCATTAGATTCAATCAATTTGTCGAGCCGATGGAGAATCATCTTCTCTAGCAGCTTCCGTATGCACGACAACATCGCAAATTGGACGATAAGAGTTGTAATCCGATGCGGCTTTCCCGGGTTTTTGTATAGCTATAACTCTAACCTGCCTTCAGTCATCCGGGACAATATTGCTTTCCAGGAACTGATTAAATAAGTTCAGCAAGCGCCTCTTTACGACGTCTGGGAGGTTTTTCAACAAGTTAAACTTGATTTTATCCGTTCCTGGTGCAGAATTGTTGCACGAAAGAAGAGCAAATGAGAATTCGAGCATCGAAAAGGGCGCATCTATTTCGTTACGATTGTTTCGAGTATCGCGAGAATTCGTTGCACCGGAACCGAATCTGGGCACACTTTCTTGGCAAACGCGTAGACCCATCGGGAAGAGCTTTCCTTGTCTTCATTCACCACCTGTCATCGAGGGGAGATCAATTCTCAAGAATGAGTGGAGCTTATTATTCCCCAACAGCACTCCTCCATATGAGTCCACTCGATCCTGCCAAATAATGTCAAAATCGTGGAAAGAGAAATCTTTATCAGAAGAGAGCCATGTTTCACAGAGAGCAAATATGTTACAATGCGATTTGTGAACTAAAAACTTAAAAGCGTCCAATTTTTTTAGAATACTTCTACTATTCGGTCATATCCCCGACCTCATTGGATAAATTATCCATCGAAAGATATGATCGAATTAAGAAGAGGCCATTTTGAAGACAGTTTCTTTAGATGAGGTTTTACAAATGTAAGGATCATGTTGATGAGGTTTCACGTTGTTAGTGAGACCTTGAAAATGGTGAAGATGAACTCCACAATCCCAGAAAGAGACATTTTTTCGGAGTCTTCGACTTGGTAGTTGGCGTTCTGGGCAAAAAACTGGAACAACTGGGGTAGTAGATGTTCCTGGAAGTGGCCGAAAGTCACCAGCCAGTGGTTTAAAACCTGGAGGAGAAACTTTTTTGCATTGCCACCGCTTCTTGAATTGTTCAGAGGAGGATGGGGAGCCTGTTCTACAGTCAGCGCGTTTTGAGATGCTTGCTGACGATGCCGTTGACGTCTTGCTATAGCGCGCTTTCTCTTCGCTCCCGTCTGAACAACACAGTACTCCTCAGCATCCTCAAAGTCTGAGCCATGCTCATCGGTGGGCAGGGAAGAAACGATATTGTTGTCAGGTTGGGCTGGTGGAACAGCGGCCGGTGCGATCTTTTTAAGTATTTCTGCATAAGAGCGCTTCGACCGCTGCTGCAACCAATGAATTTGATTTTTCTCCCGCTCTACATACTTCGGGAACGTAGAGAGATCATGTGGAGCTTCTCCACAGCATATACACTTAGGGTCCGTACTGCAGGGACCCTCCACATGTTGCTCACCGCATTTGCCGCATCGTGCTTTATTACAGTAGTGAGGTGCATTATGACCAAACTGCTGGCACTTATCACAGTGCATGACCGTCGGTATATAGAGTCGAACAGGTAACCAAAGCTTCCCCAACATGAGGAATCTCGGGAGGGCAGCTCCAGAGAAGATTTTTTTGCCGTCGGATGACATATGGTTCATTTGCCTGACATCAAGAACCTGAACTGATGGAACGGCACGATTTTTAGACCCACCAGTTCCATGAGCCTTGATGCCAAAGAACGTCAACCCCCCCCCCCCCCCCACAACGTCACGTCAACACACACACACACACACACACACACACACACACACACACACACACACACACACACACACACACACACACACACACACACACACACACACACACACACACACACACACACACACACACACACATACACACACACATACACAAATAAGATAAGAATAAGATCTGTCGTTCATATATCGCTTTGAGTTATATAATCCACAATATATTTCTTTTATTTTATTGTAGGACACGGTAGGGTCTGTTATATTTTAAATGTGAATAGTATGACGATTGAATTTGAATATTTTTTCAAACACTCTATGTTTGTTATGTTTCCCAACTTTGAATATAATCCAGCCCAAAAAATAACTTTAAAATTTTTCTTTTAGGGCATATGGCGAATTCCTTCATCAGATATTGATAGACCTGGTAGTTTTGCGTCACATTTATCGAAATGCGTTAAAATTCTTATAGAGACATTAAAATATAACATGGACCATAATACGCTTCTTGAATTAGCAATTCAACTTTACCGGAGACCGGATTCTGACAAGTAAGCTAATGATTTACTAGTTTATTAAGTTTATCATACATTGTTGTTGTTTTTCAGAGAATACTTACACAACTGTGATCGAAATGAATTATCCCAACAAGCGGTATCAACTTGTATTAATGTTTACCAAACCATTCTAGAACAGTTGGAGGAGTTAAAAAATGATGGGAAAATATTAGCTCTTCTTGTAGATATTTTCAAAGCATATAGAAAATGTGTCAAAAACATGCCACACAAGGAATTACTTTTCGCAGACATTATGAAACAAGCGTATAAGATATACGTACAAGACAAAGTTAAAATTCCAGAATCTGCAAATATATTGGAGCTAACTATCAAATTGTGCACGTACGAAGTAAATTACCGCAAGTCTATTGAAAAAATGTCAGGAAAACAAACAGACAAAGCAAGCAAAATTATAAACACGAGCACAGATATGCCATCAACAATGATAACTCCAATGCAACCAATCTCCGCAGTAAGTATATATTCATGCTCTGGCTTCCTGTTTTTTCTGGAAATCTCATAAAAAAAAGATATACACCTGTCGTTGGCCGTGTTTGTATCCTTGCGGAAGGCGAGATGGCTTATTTATTTATTTATTAGACGTTAAACAATAGTAGAACGTTTTGTTACATGGATAATTCTTACATAGATACATCCTTATACTAAAATTTAATACCTATGCTCTATAACTTCGCAGAGTGTTAAAATATTTTTTTTAATTTTGTCCTAGGTTTACTAATGTCAATCATTTCACAATGCTGATTATATACAATCATCAGCGGTCCAAATTTAGCATAATTTGTACGATGACGATCTACCGCAAATAGGTTACGATTATGTAATTGTTGAGTGGGTGCATATAAATTTAGCTTTGACAAAAGATCAGTTGAGTCAATACGTTGTGATACCAAATCATTAACAAACAAGACCTTTGCATAATCCCGACGTTCTTTCAAAGTTTCAATAATGATCAGCATACAACGTGCTTCTCATGCTGGGAGATGGAATGCTGTCCATCCTCTATTGACTCTATTCGTTCTTCTTTTTTTTTTTCATATAAGGGGACCAAACAATACTTAAATAATGATACTTAACAATATTCTAATTTGACCGCACATAAGCAACATAAAGCGTTTTTATTGTATAAGGATCTAGAAAGTGGTATCCGAAACGTTTTATAAAATTAAGCATATTGCCTGCTTTATGAACTACAGGGTGGCCACATAACCGGGAAAACCGGGAATCAACCGGGAATTCTAAAAAACTGGGAATTTATGTTCACATGATTGTTCATAATTTAGGTGTGACTATCATCGAACTCTCGATATTCCTATCTTAACTTGTTCATCCATAACGATCTGTGAAGTTTTAGAGTATGTCAATTGATTTACCTTTTATACATATCTTGGCTCATTCGTGTAGTGTGTAGCAACGTGTGTTCTGACGTCTAATCTCTTTTCTCAAGCACATAGAAAGTATAGAACTTGCTGTCAGGCTAACGATTCCCTATGAAAACAAAATATATTTGTCCTATGCGTTTGAATGAAAGGGGACTAGACATAAGAAAACCTAATCATAATTATTAATCTCTCTATTTCACTTTTTCGCTTTTTTGGTGATACTGAGCTCATATTCGTCGCCCAATTTCAACAATTATATTTGCGAATTAACACTCATCGTATTTCGATAGCCGTTTTTTTTTAATTATGAGAAGCACGATACCAGTGGAGCATTACCACAATAACCGAAAACGGCTTTAAATCAAATAGTACAACTAATTTGTTGCCAAATAGCGTATTTAGCTATTTTGTTGGAATTCTCCTTTCTTGTTATTTGGTACAAGCACAGAAAACAGACATCCAGGCTCGAACAATTTTTTTCCAATTTCCTGTGTAAATTTTTAAAAGCAGACCGTTGGAAAAACAACGCTACCTAGCGTAGGTTTCACCAAACTAAAATTGACAGACTATCAAATCTCGAGGCGGGCAAGTGGCGCCATCAACATACGATTCACCAAAACTAACGGAAACGAATTGAAATTTTAAACTGACAGTTACAAAAATTTACACACGGAGGGCACTCCAGATTGGATGTCTGTTCTCTGTGGTACCAGCAAGGATGATTCGAAATTTCTTCGCAAAGCGCAAGTGTCTATCTCCTTATCCCGTTTTGTCGTTTTGGCAACGCGTTTCTTTTTTTTTTCTTTTTTTGTGAGCTCAATATTTTCTTCGTCCAATATTTCTCCCTGTGTTAGCTGTTCATACTGACTGTCAAAACCATCTTATCTTAGAGCACATCAAAATAAAAATAAACTGTATCGGAACTCGGCTCTCTTTTTAACCTTTTTTTTCTATTAGAATTCAAACATGCAAAATCCGCACGACAACAAATGTAAATGTTTTGTTCCCGCCGAAGAAGAAGTGTGTAGAAATGAATTTTATTTCCCAGAGTAAATCCCGCAGTTGGGTTTACACTTTAAAAAAAACCGTAGTTCTTGTGTAGACTTAATTCCCGCCACGGGAATTCAAATCCCGGGCTCCATTTAAAACACAAAGACGCTCTCCCTCATCTGGAACCAGTCTTAAATCGGGAATTTTTTAATATTTAGTCCGCGAAAACCGGGGAAAAAACGGGAATTTGAAAATGAAAATTGAGTGTCCACCCTGGAACTATCGTGTTATAATGGTCCACAAACGTTAATTTTGAGTCTAGAATAATACCAAAATCTCTTATTTTATCACATTTTTGTGTGGTACACAATCAGAGTGCGAAGTGTTCTGAATATTCGTGTTGTGGAACACATAAGTAAAGTCGGCGTATAGCATGACAGGTCGATATAACGGCGACACAGAACGTACGTATCCAGCTAACAGAGCAAGCGTGGTCATCCTCCCCTTTTCAATCATCGACGCTGCAAGAGGTAAGACCTTCTTCCGAAGGAAGCTACGCTGGGTGATTCCTAACTTGGCCAACCAAAACGCACATTGGCGATCCTGCCAGGAATTGCTCTAGTTTAGCAAAATCCTGAATTATGTAACCTGATGTTACGTTTTCATTTAATAAACTGGTCAAATTACAAAAACAGGAATCACCCAGAAGCTTCTTAGAAAAAAAAATACTTAGTTAAAAGGACCATTGGAGGCTATGTCACATTTGCGTTGGACATTAAATTCGGCGGAATCTCCATACTCGTTATCGTTGACTATAGGTAATTGAAAACGTAATTTTATTCAATACGATGTCGTGTAAGTTGTTCACTTTGTATCAGGTCTAGATTTCTAATCGCCCGCCCCGTGAAATCAACGAGTTTCGAGCACACATGAAGAGTCCTGGAAGATATTTTTGAACGGGAAGGTTTGCCGAAGTTCATGAAAACGGATAACGGCCCTCCGTTTAATGGGGAGGAGTACAAACGGTACTGCACAGAACGTAATATCACGCCCGTTTTCTCGACCCCCCTATTTCCACAACAGAACGGCCTTGTGGAAAGCTATATGAAGGTTATCAACAATGCTATGTAAGTGCTTCAATGAATAAAACGAATTACGTGAAAGAGTTACGCGAAGCAATCCACGCTCACAATGCTGCTACTCACAGCGTAACGAAGGAAGCCCCGGAGGAGGTAATGTCAGGAAGGAAAATTAAACGCGGGCTTCCGCTGGTTAATTTTGAAAAAGTTAATATCAACAACGAGCTTCTGGACGAAAGAGATCAGGAAGCCAAGATGGCTGGAAAACTACGTGAAGATAAACAAAAAAGTGCACGACAATGTCGAGTGAAGCCCGTTGACACAGTGATAATTGAGCGTCACGCACGCTTGAAAGGTGAATCACGCTTTTCCGCACATAAGTACGTCGTTATCGAGGAATATAACGGTAGCCTCACACTCAACGACGAAAACGGACTCGTAATGAAACGCCACATTTCACAAGCCAAAAAAGTTTCCGAATGGCGAAAATCAGATGCACTAGAAGCAGCCGACAATCCGTAGGACAGCACTTTACAAACCGGAACATCTTCACGAGCTGATCGGGTAAGGAAACCCCCATCGTATTTGGATGATTTTGTTCAGTCAGTTGATACCGATAGACATTATGTTAACTCCTAAAACAAATAAGTGCCGTAATCCGACACGACATTAACACAGGTTCTCTTCATATTTATACTTAGGGAAAATGACATAAAAGTGGCTTGCTGTGGCAATTTTTTCTTTCGTTTTCATCTAATGAATAATCTTTGTCGAAATAAAACAGATAACGAGGCGCTCTTGTTTTTGTTTTTCTTATCAATCTTCATTTTCATCCATTAACGTACTGGGAGGTAAACCAAATCTTCAAAACAGTTGGTATAAGTTGACACAATCAAAACAAAACAAAACACTAGCATAATTCGTGACGTAAGAAATTGCACGGCAGTACAGGGTAGTACCGTAGTACAGAGGGCCCTGCATATATAGTTGTGACACATCGAGTATCGAAAAGTAGTGGCACCCACACAATTCCTTCATCTGTTTCGCAAATTACTCTATGATATTGAACCTCTCGAACAGACACTTACACAACAATCTTCTCAAAATGTCAAACATTTTTTTTTCGCTCCCAGTGTAAATAAACTTTGTCAGACATACACTGGTCAAAAAAAGGGAATAAGAAAACAAGGTGATTTAATACGAGAGAGGTGATTGCAAACCTGTTTTGTCGAATAAATAATATAAGAATAAAGGTTTGTAATCTTTTTTTTTTGCTTTTGAGAAGAGGGAAGATGTGTGGTACACAATCAGAGTGCGAAGTGTTCTGAATATTCGTGTTGTGGAACACATAAGTAAAGTCGGCATATAGCATGACAGGTCGACATAACGGCGACACAGAATGTACGTATCCAGCTAACAGAGCAAGCGTGGTCATCCTCTCATCGACTTTTCCCATCCCTTTTCAATCATCGACGCTGCAAGAAGTAAGACCTTCTTCCGAAGGAAGCTACGCTGGGTGACTCCTAACTTGGCCAACCAAAACGCACAATTTTTGTACACTTTCAATTCCTAATATAACTTGAACATTTGGCGTGCTTTGTTTTCTGCTATACGTTATGAGATTACATTTTTTAACATTTAGTTTCAATAGACTTTTTCAGCATCATGTATGAAAAACTTGAATCACATTGCGAAATACATTAATTTCATTATCGTTCTTAATTTATAAGTACAGCTTTATGTCATCAGCATATATAAGTACATTGAGATTTTTCAAAATAAGAAATATATCATTAATGTATAGAATGAAAAGAAGAGGTCCTAAGTGTGAGCCTTGAGGAACCCTCGACGTGACTTGAATTGGATTAGACTTTTTATTAATGAACTTTTCAATTTGCTGACGATCAGTTAAATACATGAAATTGAGCTACAATTTCAAACTTCCAAACATATCTTCACTTTTAATGCTATCATTCCAGCTTATTTCGGTACCCAAGATAATGGAAAAATTGGAGCACAAAATATGTTTATGTATTATGTATAACATTCATTTTGATGCACTTTTCATGCGACACTTTTCACTAACAATACACCAGAATTTCAGTAGAAGGTGATTTTGAGGGATTTGGTGTAAGTAGGTCATTGTTTAAAACTTTAGATACATTAACAGTCGCATCCGATTCTTCATAGTCTACCTCTGTAGAGTGCGTCAGGTCGAGCGAAAACACGGACGCTCACAGGAACAGGACGTACAATGCTGCGAGACAGAGTTTCACAGGGCGGGACTGAGTAAAGGTTGGTTTCGTTTGCGGGAATGATCTACCGGGTATGGATTCAGTGTTTCGCCACGTTGAAATCTGATGCCACGCTGGTCGATCGGAGGTCGAGAGAAAGTTGCCTTTGCTTCTGCAAGTAAGTCCTTATTCTTCTTCTTATTCTCTCTGTGTGGAGATCCCTCCACTTTTTTGACACAGCAGTCAAGCTAGAAAGTCACCAGACGGATCGCAACAAGCCGTGCTTTGAAAATGACGTGTTTTGATTTTGCAGCGTCGTTCTTGCGGAAATAAAATTAAAAAATATTCCTTCATGCAACTAAAATAAATGGTGAAATTATAGTTTTTCCGAGTGCTTTGCGTAAGACGTTGTGAATGGAATCCCTCTCATAGTGTGTTATGGTCGTGTTTCTTGAGATGGATTGTTTTTTTTTTGTGTTTTTAGTGACCCGCTTCCGTATCCGGACGAGCTTTCCAGCATCATATAAGGAACATTGGTGAGGTCGTTTTATATTATCAAAATTATACCTTAACTATATACACGCCAGGATCAAGAATTTCCATTTTTGATTCTGGAAGCGTGAAAACTCTTCACATATCCATTTGATGTGTGAAGATTTTCATGCGGGGCTTATTGTATATGAAGCTGACCTCAGAGTGTACGTGTAGGAACAGGCATTCTTGAAATGGGTCGTTGGATTTTCAATAGAGCTGTCACCTTCACCAAGGCTAAACATGTTTGATCACATATAAATTATTGAAGAAATACAGACAAATTTCTTCCATAAAAGCACTGCCGGTCAGTGGGAGATCAGTGGGAGTCAAGCTAGAAAGTCACCAATTCTCTTTTGAGTCCTTTGTACTGTTTGATTAGTTTTTTTTATCTTCGCTTGTTTTTTTTTTTTCATCTGTCAAACTTCGCAGTCAAGTTTGACATACGCGACGTACCCATTCGCGAATCGCCGCTTCCTAGTAGTTGTTTGGTGTCAGTTTATACCTTATTTGCAGTCTCGTACCCGATTTCGGGGTTCTCCTGCTTTTTTAATCTCTTTTAAGAACCGAGCGATATGTTTAAGTACATTTACATTTTTAGTAGCGTATATTTTTTAGAGTGAGTTATATTTATCGAAATCATACTTTGTTCTAGTGTTCAAGTATTTGATACAAAATAAGATCAAGTGTTTAGCGTCTTCAATTTCGTCGCATAGAGTGCAGAAGCAGTCGTCCCCTATTATGATTCTTTATAGTCCGTGTTTCGAGTAGTCATGCCCAGCAAATATTCTATTTAGAGTGGGTACCTCTCCATTATCCAGTTCTAGTCCATGGCTTCCTCGGTGAAGTGTTCTGTATCGCGAAATATTTTCTGCCTTTACCCTGTTCTGCAGTATACCATTCCAGTGCCCGAAGTTCCGTTAACTGTCACTGCGTCATGCTTCAATATTTTATTCTTTGCCACCAGATCTTGAGCTAGACCTGCTTTGGCCAGTTGATCAGCTACTTCGTTCCCAGCAACATCTACGTGCCCTGGAATCCATTGGATGCTAGTTCTTGTTTCACCTGCTCTCCGTAGTATTTTTTTCCGCCACATCGTCCCGAGATTTTTCGTTCACTGCGTTTTGTGGGAACTCGCATCCGACTCTTGAGTCCGTCATTATCACGGCATTCTTGATTTGATTTTTAGAGATGTATTGTCGTGCAATGAATATTGCTTCTAGCTCTGCTGACATAGTCGATACCGAGTTCTGTAGTCTCAATGATAGTAGGAAATTCCTATGTTCGTGGTAAATGCCCACTTAACAGGTTTCCTCATATTTAGATGCATCTGTATAGATATATGTGTCTTCCAGTATATTTGCCGTGGATAAGCCCTAGTGTCAGCTGTTTCAACACACTTCGTCTTGTAGCATTGTTTGGATTTCTACCGACTCCCAGCTTTCGGATGATGTTGTCAAAGTGGACATCTGAGTGAAGATGTCCTCGTGTTCCATTAATGTTTTTTCCAGGTATGTACTTTTCATGTTATCAGCTTTGCCTTCCAGGTTGGCTTGAAGTTGATGCCACACAACTGAGTCATTGTACCGATGAACAGTGGGGGAAAAGTACAGGAATCACGAAAGAATTCGATAATTCAGCTCCAAGTAGCACAAGGTTAGTGAACAATAGCAACAATTTTTTATGTGAAAATTCGTGGGAAATCAAATGGAAGGGGTCCCGCTTCCCGCAATTCAGTGGACGGAGATATTGAGCTTATTTTACCCCGATTCCCCCGTATTTTCGAATAATGCCCAGTAATCTATGCTGGGAGGGGTCTGTGATAGTCAAAATAGGCCTATTCTTATGTAAAATTTCCCTGGGAATTGAATGGAAGTGGTTGCAGGCACCGCACGAGTCGCGAAACAGAGATATTGGGCTTATTTTGCCCAAATTCACCGTATTTTCGAATATTGCTGATTAATCTATGGTCGGAGGGGTCTGTGGTAGTCAAAATAGGCCTATTCTTATGTAGAATTTGCCTAGGAATCGAATGAAGGTTCTTGCAGCCACCGCACAAGTCTGGAAACGGAGATATTGCTGACTTTACTCCACTTCCCCATATTTTCGGAATATTGCCCATTTATCCATACGCTTTTCAGATGTCTTTGGAATAAAACAAGTTAACTGGGGCCTTACGGACCACCACAAAAAAGTATATCATCCATTACCATCAGATAATTCATCTTCGCTCAAAGTTGTCGCTCATCTTCACTATATTAGTCATCGTTTTCGCTAGATTGGGAAATGTTTTCGTGTTCCTGTTCGTCAGATACACAGAACTGTAGCATCTGTGCTTCGAACTCTGGGTCATGCTTCCAGAATGTTTTTTGCCGCTTGATTTGACCGACAGATACGCCATCTTGGGATCAGACCAAGTCAAAACTTCTCTCATCATATCAGTAAGGTTATCCTCCGTAGAAGTTTTCCGTGCAAAGTGCAATCGGGAGAACTTGTGTCGCTTGTGACTTGTTTCTCCAGCCTGCTCGTCGACGAAGTTAATGGCTAGAGATATTAAAACATTTATCAGCATTATATACTTCCACATACCTTTTTACCCTTCTAACACCAAAAGAAGGGTATTAAGATCGCTTGAAAACTAGACTTTTTATCCGAGGCCCAGAGGGCCGAGTGTCATATACCATTCGACTCAGTTAGACGAACTGAGCACATATATATATATATATATATATATATATATATATATATATATATATATATATATATATATATATATATATATATATATATATATATATATATATATATATATATATATATATATATATATATATATATATATATATATATATATATATATATATATATATATATATATATATATATATATATATATATATATATATATATATATATATATATATATATATATATATATATATATATATATATATATATATATATATATATATATATATATATATATATATATATATATATATATATATATATATATATATATATATATATATATATATATATATATATATATATATATATATATATATATATATATATATATATATATATATATATATATATATATATATATATATATATATATATGTGTGTGTGTGTGTGTGTGTGTGTGTGTGTGTGTGTGTGTGTGTGTGTGTGTGTGTGTGTGTGTGTGTGTGTGTGTTTTTTTTTTTTTTTTTTAGACGGGATGGAAAATCTGCAACCAGACACCTGAAGAACTCAGGGTGTGGGGATGAGGGTGCCAACTCCTCGACCCACTAAAAACCCACCCGTGCCTTTAGCCTTGGTCCCTCCCCGGAACCACCTTTCGGTATTACCTCGGGGAGGGGGCTATTGTGCTTGTTAAGCACACACTATGTCTAACTACTTAGGGCTTTAGTAGTTAGGTGGTCCCTGCGACCTGCCTTTGGTCGTTTCGCCATTTTTGTTGGAGATCAAGGACGATCTGGGAGGCTGCTACGCATACCGCGTCCCAGACGTCCCGGTCTTGACACATCCTCTGGACCAAGTTATCCGGAGTCGTGTCGCGACCGCATACGGCCATCATGCCGGATCTCGCGCCGTCGAAGCGAGGACATGCGAAAAACACATGTTCTGCAGTTTCTTCGACTCCCGCGCACTCACTGCATGCGGAGGACTGTGCATGCCCATATTTATGCAGGTATTGTCTAAAACAGCCGTGGCCAGACAATATCTGCGTTAAGTGGAAGTTCACTTCACCGTGTCGCCTACCGACCCACCCGGTTAACTCCGGGATTAGTCGGTGGGTCCACCGACCTTTAGTGGAGTTGTTCTATTCCCTCTGCCACTTAGCCATGGATGCGGCTCTAGTGGTCTTTCGGATACCTCTTGTTCCACGTTGCTCGAAGCACTCTACGTCCTCTTTTATGACGATGCCTATTGGCATCATCCCCGCTAGGACGCAGACCGCGTCGCGTGATACCGTTCGGTATGCACTCACCACTCTTAGGCACATAAGCCTGTGCGTACTCTCGAGCTTATTTGCGTAGCTCTTGGTACTCAAGGCGGTGATCCATGCCGGCCCGCCGTACCTAAGTATGGACAGGGCGACACTGGCCAGGAGTTTACGCTTACTCCCTTGCACCGCCGAGCTATTCGACATCATGCGGGATAATGCCGATATAGCCATAGAGGCTTTCTTGCAAGCGTAATCGACGTGACTGACAAAGGACAGCTTGTCGTCGATCATAACCCCAAGATACCTCAAGAACCTCTTCGATTCTACTGTGCAGTTACCTGCACTAATCGTCGCATGTTGCTCCGATTTCCGATTGTTCACCACCGTGACCTCAGTCTTATGGTGGGCTAGCTCCAATTGCCTGGAGCTCATCCATCTCTCCACAATGCCAATGGAGTGTGAGGCCGTTAACTCGACCTCCTCGATGGATTCACCACATATCTCCAGGGTGATGTCGTCTGCGAACCCGACAATCTTTACCCCGCTCGGGAACTCAAGCCACAGTACCTCGTCGTACATCGTGTTCCATAACACCGGACCCAGGATCGAACCTTGCGGGACGCCTGCGGTGATCTGCACACGTTTCTGGCCTGCCTCTGTATTATATACCAGTACGCGATTCTGGAAGTAGCTTCCGAGAATCTTGTACAGGTACCCAGGAACCTGAAGGCGTTGGAGCGAGTCGGCGATAGCCGCCCAACTGGCGCTATTGAACGCATTCCTCACGTCAAGGGTGACCACCGCACAGTATCGTACTCCTCGCCTCTTGCACTGGATTGCCACCTCGGCCGTCTTAGTGACGGACAGGATGGCATGCACCGTCGACTTCCCTTTACGGAAGCCAAACTGATTACTTGGCAGACCGCGTATACCATCCGTGTATGTTGTCAGTCTGTTGAGGATTACCCTCTCGAGCACCTTACCCGCTGTATCCAACAGACATATTGGTCTATATGCCGATGGATCTCCAGGTGGCTTCCCTGTCTTTGGTAGCAACACAAGGGTCTGAATTTTCCAGGCGTCCGGGAAGACGCCCTCGTCCAGACACTTTTGCATCACCACCCTGAACATTTCGGGATCCAGCAAGATAGCCGTCTTGATGGCCAGGTTCGGAATACCATCCGGTCCCGGCGCTTTGTTCACCTTTAGCGACTTTGCTATCGCAATGAGTTCATCATTCGTCACCGTCGCCTCGTCGCCGACCCCCGTTGTGCCGTTGTCGGTGCCCACGTGGTCACGGGTGTTCGGCTGAGCCGTCCACCCTTCCGTCGCTATGACAGCGTTAAGGTCTGGGATACTGGAACGCTGGTCATGGGACACGTCTACGGCGGCGGGGGGCCATGGACTTGGGTCGTGGCTCGGAAAGAGTCCCCCAACGATCACCTGCAGCAGCTCTGGTGAACGCTCGGTTGGAGCCACCGATCCTCTGGTTTTGGCCATTAAAACCCGGTAGGCGTCACCCCACGGATTCGTATTGGCCTTCTGACACAGACCCTCGAAGCAGGCTCGCTTGCTGGCCTTTATCTCCCTCTTTAGTGCGGCCTTCGCGGCGACTAGCGCCCCTCTACGCTCGATTCTATCGGCGTCTGACCGCGCTCTTTGCACCCTCCGTCTTGCGTGGAGGCATGTTCTTCGGAGGTCGGCGATCGACTCCGTCCACCAATACACCGGCGATCTTCCATTCCTCGGTTTGACTTCCCTCGGCATGGTCGCATCGCACGCTCGTGTAAGTGTCATAACGAGTCTTTCGCCGCAAGGTTCCTGGGTTTCGCATAAGTTTCGTTCCCTCTCAAGCGCCTCTTTAAAAACCTCTACATCAAAGTAGGACGTCCTCCATCGGCGGGCGAATGGAGTGGATGCTCCTCCTTCCGCACGCTGCCTTGTATTGTGGACGGTACAATAACGTACCGCCAAGTGGTCGCTATGGGTGTAGCCATCATCCACCCTCCAATTGCTAATTAGCCCAGGACTGCTAAATGTTATATCGGTAATCGATTCCGCTCCGTTTCTATGGTAGGTACTCTCGGTACTCACGTTGGCTAGGTCTACATTGAGCCTAGCCAAGGCCTCCAGAAGAATCTGGCCCCTAGGGTTGGTAAGGCGGCTCCCCCACTCGAGCGCCCTAGCGTTGAAGTCCCCCGCTATTACCAACGGGTTCAGGCCAGTTAGCTCCGTTGTCATCCGATCGAGCATATTGGAAAACTGTTCGATCGGCCACCTTGGCGGTGCGTAGCAGCTGCAGAAGAACACTCCATTCACTTTTACAACCACGAAGCCTTCGTTTGTGTTGGACACAACCTCCTGAACCGGGTGCTTGCCCGTCGTCCATAATGCCGCCATATTAGACCTGTCCGCAAACCAGTTCCCGTTGCCGGAAGGGATGCGGTATGGGTCGGAAATTATGGCGATATCCGATGCCGACTCGCTAACTGTCTGACACAGCAGTTGCTGGGCTGCCTCACAATGGTTCAGGTTTAGTTGGGTTACCTGCATTACGGTTGGCTCGTTGGTATACCCTTAGCGGCCGGGCACTTGCCCCCCCCCCCATGACGTGCTTATCGTCCGGTTTCCCGGCGCACATCAAGCATTTGGGGGGACCTTTGCAATCCCGCGCCTTGTGGCTAGTGCTGCCACACCTTCTGCACATGTTGCTCCTATCTGGGCCTTTGCATTCCCAGGACATATGCCCGCTCTCTAGGCATCTGAAACATGCCTTCGGCGGCTGGTGCAGGCTTAGTGGGCATATTGACCATCCCACCTTCACCTTCGCCACTTTCAATGCCGCGTCTGCGTCGACTGCCGCTACCCTCAGGGTTGCCACCTGGGTCCCGAGTGGACCCTTCCTCAGACGTATGTCTGCGGCGGCAACCTCGACCTTGCACTGTTCCTTCAGTGCAGTGGAGATCTCGTCTGCCTCGGTGATCTCATCCAGGTTTTTACACTGGATCGTCACCTCCGAGACGAGGGCGCGCACCTCCACACCCTCACCTAAGGCCTGTTTTTCCAGGTCTCTATACGCCGGGCCCTTAAGCGTTGTCGCTTTTTTAAGCTCCAGGAGCATTTCGCCGGTGCGGGTACGGCGTATACTCCGCACGTCGGCGCCTAGGCCTGCCAGTTTAGCGTCCCCGCGCATCGCTTTCAAGACCTCGGAGTACTTTGACGCCTCGGTCTTAACGATGAGGGCCTCTCCGCGGTTACGCTTGCGGGCCACCTGTCGCTTATCTTTTTCTTATTTGGTTTTATTTCTCTTTTTCCTCACCTTATTCCATGGGGCTTCCCTGCCCCGCCTGGGGTCATCGCTTGTCCCCCTCCTAGCACTGACATCTGCCTCTGTGCTGGTTATGGCTGTTGTTGTCGTTGGGGCCCTGCCGCTTGGGCCCCCTTCGGCGCTTGAGACAACACGTGAGCTGGTCGATGCGCCTTTCGCGCTGGGCTTAGCGCCGGGGCCTCTCTCTTTGCGAGAAGCCGAAGCTGGTCGCGAGGATGGACCTTCTGACCCCGCCGCCACGTTCGCATAGGTTCGTTTCCCCTTTGGGGCTTCCGACACGATGCGCTTCTTAGAAGCGCCGGGTGCCGTCTCGCCCGGGGACTGCCTAGCCCGCTTGGAGGTCCCCGCCCCCATGGATAGGGTGGACTCTCCGACGGAGACGGATGGTTCCGTCTGCGTCTGCTTCGATGCAATGTCCCTCGCCCTTTCGGTGGCCGCTAGCCGTGCCAACTCTTTGGCACTTTGCTCGGCTAGCAGTTTGGCCTCCAGCTCCTCCCTCTCCTTGCATGCAGCCTGCACTGTCATGCGTAGCCTAAGAAGGCTCAACTTTAGGTCTTTCGCAATGTTGTTGCGCGACGACGTAAAGTCGATGATCGCATCCAACTGCTCCGAGACCTCCATCACATTAGGAAGGGTTTCTCGCATCCTATCCATGGCCCGGATGAGTCCTGGCCCATCCATGGCCACGCCTAGCTTGGTGCCACCTGCCTCCGATGCCGTAGCTCTACCGCAGGTGTCGCTCACGCCCGATCCCACCGTTTTACGCGGTGGGGACCTCACAAGGCCGCCTTTAGCGAACGGATTCGCTCTCTCTTGGGTCTTTTTTGTTTCCTCCATGTTGTTGGGTCCCCCTCCAGCCGCTATCCAAGCCCACGTGGAGTAGTCGCTATTGTGATCCCATGGTTATCTATGCAAGCAGGGAGGCCATGCGAGGGTTGACACGGCCCTTCATGGGGAAGCGTGTTCAGAGCCGGATCAGCGCAAGACAGGTATAGGTCATCTGAGCCTACTCCCGCCCGACTGGCGAGGTCGGGCGGTGGAGAATGGAACGTACTGGAGGCCTGCCAGGGTTTTAATGGGACGGAGACGACCTGTGCCGCGGGAACCTCGCCATTTCCTACTCGGTGTCACCCGGCAGTACTGAGGGAGACGACACAGGTGCCAGCCCGAATACAACGGTACCACTCGTGAATCTGTTCTGTTGGCGGCAAATGAAAGCTACAACATTCCAATAGAACGCTATTGATTTTTTTTTATTCGGACAATTTGTTACGAAAATATGAACGAAACAGTACTTGACGGCCTATTATAATAGTAATCAAACAGTTTAGTCTCCGATTACATGCTGAGCTATTTCTGTACCGATTTTAGTTTTGTTAGCGCCGAATTGAAGTTATAAATCTTCAAATAATTGGTCAAAATTTCATTATGATTGGATAATCCTTCATGGAGATATGACCAAAACAATACCTGAGAGCACATAATTGCACATAATTCGTTGCAGTTCAAAACCGGAAAACACAACTCGCACTAATCGATCCTGTTTGCATCTGTTACGTTTTATGACGCATGAGATAGTCAGAACTGACGGTAAGGATTGTCTAATACATCATTTAATATATTGAATATTTGAAACATAGTATATTTTTACAACTTCCCTTTTTACCCTTCTTACAAGAAAAGAAGGGTATTAAGATCGCTTGAAAACTCGACTTTTTATCCCAGAGGGCCGAGTGTCATATACCATTCGACTCAGCTTGACGAACTGTGCACATGTCTGTGTGTATGTGTGTGTGTGTGTGTGTGTGTGTGTGTGTGTGTGTGTGTGTGTGTGCGTGTGTGTGTGTGTGTGTGTGTGTGTGTGTGTGTGTGTGTGTGTGTGTGTGTGTGTGTGTGTGTGTGTGTGTGTGTGTGTGTGTGTGTGTGTGTGTGTGTGTGTGTGTTTCATTCGGACATTTTGTTACGAAGATATGAACGAAACAGTACTTGACGGCTTATTATAATAGTAATCAAACATTACAGTCTTCGATTACATATTGTCTATTTGTGTACCGATTTTCAAATAACTCGTCCAATTTCGTAATGATTGGATAATCCTTCATGAAGATATGTAAAAACAATACCTGAGAACATATAATTGTGAGATGAAAATATACTCGTTGCAGTTCAAAACCGAACAAGACCACACACCCCAATCGATGCCGCTTGTATTCTATTGTTCTGCATCTAGTGCGTTGTATAGCACATACTGCGGACTAGCCACACTATGCGACTCTATAGAATTAGAGCAGGATCGATTGGCTCGAGTGGTCCGGTTTTGAACTGTAACGAGTATGTTCGACAATTACACAAAGTCTCCATTTACTATAACAACATAATTTTCAACGAACATGTACCCTGGTTCTTCCTGGATTTTCTGATGAAAATATGTATCCAGTACCATATTGGCCACGTTTGAGTTCGTAATTCTGGTGAAGTGTAAGAAGGGTTCAGTCTCACCATCGGTGGATTAATTCGGGTTTTTTTTATTAAATTTACCAAACGTTCAATCAATTCCGGTAGATGCTCATATATATGCAGACATGGGGGGAGCTGCCATACCAACGGAAATTCACAACGGTATTGCGGCTCAATGTCAGTGTACAACTGTTTGATTTTATTGTTGTCCAACTTTTTAGTTGAAAGTGCCAGACTGCTGATGAGCCGAATGTTACTTATCAAATCCACGTCAACCCCAAGAATTTCAGCAGTTATAGTTATAGTGGCTAAAGCCAGTTGCAGAGTCAGGTCCAGCAGCCACATGCATGACACTATCAATGATCCCACTTAAAGCTATTGAGATTGTCCCGTACGTCCTCCAACTCCATAATCCGCATAACATCGTTCGAAATAATTTCCCGAACCGAAACATTCGAAGACAAATATCCTTCGTCATGATTGGGTTCTGTAAATTTCGGAAGTATGCTATTACGGTAAGCTATCATATCTGCCCATGGAACAAATGCCTTCTGTTTCAGTTCCTTCCGCATGAATGTGGTGATTCCGGTATATATGCTCTTTGTTAATCCCAATCTCGTTTCATCATCAAAGATGATTCCGATGAAGGCCCTTTCGGATCTTGCTCAGGTTTTGACGCTCTTAGTACCTTGCTTGCCCAAGCTTCTTCTCCTTTTCTCAACTTTCTCAAAAGTTGACTCATATTGGGGCATCTGGCTTTACGTGTTGCTGTTTCTGCTGCACGTAAAAGTTATTCGACGCAATACAAGTCTTGGAGATACTTGACTTTAGTGTGTTCCGCCAACTGTTGGAATGACAGCGACTTTCTGCCACAATTTTGGGATAACGGTGATGTCTGTAATGCATGAGTTTCATGAGAATTAAATTGAGTTGGGACTGATGCTGCCTAAGGCGTTGCAGATACATATTAACAGCAATAATAACAATTTGTTTTGGAATATGTTTCTTGTTTCTTTACTTGGCAGTAGTACCGCAAAGAATTTAAAAAAAAACTTCACTTAGCTGGAACGCCAAAACGAGCCAATCCACCTTTCGTTCGAAGAATCTATTCTTACTTCTAACTCTCCTCCAATAATTTTGGAATGTGTGTATCCAAGTGTCCACACTCCTTTCAACAACATCTTCTTCCACTTTGAGACTCTGCCGAACAAAATCCAAACAAGCTGTTTCTTCCAGCTTTTCAAATAAATTTCCGTAACTTCGTGGTTTGAAAACATTTTGAATCGAATAACTCAGAAAATTTGACAGATTTGTTTCATTAGTGTGCGTGCAATAGCGGAAACAAAATTTCTGTCATAATAATAATAAGTGTTGCGTAGGATTGGGCGATAAAATCAGAGATATCTCCGTAAAATCAGAAATATCTCCGTTACCCGACCCGTGCGGTGGCTGCAACTACCTTCATTAGATTCCTAGGAAAATTCTACATAATAATAGGCCTATTTTGACTACCACAGACCCCTCCGATCATTAATAAACAATATTCGAAAATACGGGGGAAGTGGGGTAAAATAAGCCCAATATGTCCGTTACCTGACCCGTGCGGTGGCTGCAACCACCTACATTCGATTCTTAGGAAAATTCTACATAAGAATAGGCCTATTTTGACTACCACAGACCCCTCCGATCACAGATTATTGAACAATATTCGAAAAATGGGGGAAGTGGTGTAAAATCAGCAATATCTCTGTTATCCGACCCGTGCGGTGGCTGCAATCACTTCCATTCAATTTCAAGGGAAATTCTACATAAGAATAGGCCTATTTTGATTACCACAGACCCCTCCGATCATAGATTACTAAACAATATTCGAAAAATGGGGGAAGTGGTGTAAAATCAGCAATATCTCTGTTATCCGACCCGTGCGGTGGCTGCAATCACTTCCATTCAATTTCAAGGGAAATTCTACATAAGAATAGGCCTATTTTGACTACCGCAGACCCCTCCAAGCTTAGATTACTGGGCATTATTCGAAAATACGGGGGAATTGGGGTAAAATAAGCCCAATATCTCCGTCCACTGAATTTTGCGGCAAGTGGGACCCCTTTCATTTGATTGCCCAGGAATTTTCACTTAGAAAATGCTATTGTTCACTAACCTTGTGCTACTTGGAGCTTGATTATCGAATTCTTTCGCGATTCATGTACTTTTTTCCCACTGTGCGATGCTTGATTGGCTCCTTAGCAGCTATCGTTTGCATTAAAAAAAATGGACTTTTTTCGGATGGTGATTAAAAACAAGCCAGATATACCGCGTCTTCGCCCTTATGGTATTTCTTGATGAACGACGCAACTTCCGGCAGGCATTTCGAACTACAAATTTCCCCGTTCACGGCCAGTCCGGAGCGAAAGATGAGCGGCTTTGACACACCCTTCTCGCTGATTGTCAGCCACAGCAGCACCTTCTTGGGAAACTTGGTGTGTGAAATGAACTACACCTCTGAGCTCACTTCTTTCGTGGGGGAGGTAAAATACGAAGTGCCCTGCCAGTCGTTGCCATTCAGGGTGAGATAGGTCTCGTCGTCCATCACCACCGCCACGTCGTGATTCGCCGGGAAAATCGAGTTGACCATCTTATTCAGCCGCTGCCGCTGCGTCATTGCCTGCAGCTCCGAAACCAGTGGACTCGAATTCCGCTTCTTGACATGTATGTTCATGTTCGCCATGTACTTTTTCACTTTTTGGCCGGTTGAACCGACCTCCCGGCCAAGCGCACGCAGCAATGTAGCCACTTTTCCCTCGGTCTTCCTCTTCAGCGTCCTTTGGAGCTTCTTGTCGCTCAGGGTCGTAGGCCGTCCAGAACCGGGCTTTTTTTCGATGCTCTGATTGATGTCTAATAGTGCCAAGATGTTGTAGATGCCGAAACGGGCATATCCGGCGTCCACAAAGTGCCGCACGATGTCCGTTTTCGACGCGGCGGGTGCCATTCTTTGAACGCGCACACTTCTGAACGGAGTTGCTTGACTGTTTTTGCCATCACGGTTAGAGTTCGACTGATAGAGCTGTCAAATTTTGTCTGCTGACTCATGGGTTACTATGATTGATGCTACATGGTTAGTTTCGTCAGTGCGGATGAAGGTAAACCCATGAAAAATCTGCTATTTTTGTCCATTTTTTTTTAATGCAAACGTTATCAGTAATCTTCGAAACTGTGGTGGTCCTCCGCTTCAATCGCTTGAAGTGTATTTAGTGGGGTACTCTTGGTACCCGTCACTTTGCGAGGGCATTGGTTAATTATAGTAACAATACTGTTTAGGTACTTTGACATTGAAAATTGAAAAACTAGGAAAATTTAAATTAACACTTTTTCTAAAAAAAATAAAAAACTGAAACACTTTTGTAAACTATCACTAGTAAACGTGAGCAAATTCCGTTAAATTCCACTATAGATAGATTATCTTTTGACAGATAGGCCTGTTTCGTCTGCGACTTACAGACTTCTTCAGTGTCGAGTGCTCGACTGGAAGAGAACATCGCAGTAGGTCTAGTATTTATAGTACACTCATAAAAATCGACACGTTACTTCCACGTGAAACGCACGTAATTTTCGTCCACTGCCAAAACCAGTAATAAACACGTGGAATTTACGTAAGAGCTACGTGATTTCCGCGTAAATCCACATTCTACGTGAAAATCACATACATTTTACCTGATTTCCACATACAATTCACTGGACACGTAATGTTCACCTGATTTGACTGAAGACGATTTGGTTACGTGTTCAGGTGGAAGTTACGTGAAATTTCACGTGAAAACAACGTGTCGATTTTTTTGAGTGTAGATTTTTGTGTACCTAAAATGTGTGGGGTGTTTTAGTTCGTTATACCTAAGAGATGTGTCTGTTAAGTGAACTTGTTTTGTGCTTAGGTATCTTAAAAACTATAAATTCCTACTTGATCGGTAGGTTGTCAATTGTTGTTGTGTCGTGTAGAGTGTAGGGGACAACAACGACACAACAACAATTGACAACCTACCGATCAAGTAGGAATTTATAGTTCTTAAGATACCTACTCCATGACGACTCCTTGCGACTCCTAGGGTCCCATGCATAGTGATGAAAGTTGAAGTCTCTGCTGAAAACTATCTTGCGAAAGCCTTTGATCTTCTCGAAAATTTGATTAAGACTATTGTTTAAATCATATTGACGCTAAGTGATGTATATATTGAAACGAATTTGATCGAACTCAGGGATTTTGATTTCTCTTGAACTGTATCTTGTGTCTATTAGGATGGCAGCACCGCCATAGCTATCCGCTCTAGATTTAAGGAAAGTATGATAGTTTGTTATTTTAATTTTTTTTCTAGCTCTAATGTGCTTCATGTTTCGGATAATATAGCTACTTCATATTGGTCTTGTAATAGTATTCTGGATAATTCATCCTTATTCTGTTGCATGCTTTCAATATTGCATTGAAAGATTTTAAAATGTGTACTCATTGTCACTTATGGTTCGTCATCTGTCGGTTCCATCTGCTCTGGCCATGGTAATCCGGTCTTCGTGTTCGAAAAACCCACTGTTCGGTTGCACATCGCCTTGCCGATGTTCGATTTATCGTTGCTCGGTTGTGTATGGCTGTATTGTTGGTTCGACTCCCGTTGCCGTTGCTTTTCAAACTGCGATGTGAAACGTTCCAAATCTGGTGCGGAATATCGATTGAACAGAGCGACGCCTGTTTGTTCCCCCGATTTTTCCGTTTTTTTGTTTTTTGTCCGCGTAGATCACCGTCACGATCTGCGATTTTTAAATCCTTCATAGCGCGCTTTTGCTTATAGGCCTGCGGTTTGTACTGGTGTTGGTCCTTTGGTTTGTTCTTTTTTTTTTATGAATTCATTTATTTGTACAGGCTCAATCGAATCAACTTTACAGAGCCAAGTTTCCATGTTTATATACATCAGTTATCTTAGAACTAAGGTTAAGGGGGTGGAACCGAAAACTCGCGGACGTCTCGAGGTTAATAGGAATTACAATTTATGTATGGGAAAATTGCGGTGGAAATTTTAAACAAAGCATAAGGAACAATGGTTTTCTTATATCTAGAAGTTCAAAATACAATTTTTTAACTGAACGTTTTCAAATGAGAAAAAAAATCACTCACTCACACACACAACAACACTCACACACACAATCACACACCGATGCACACAATCCTCAAAAATTTAACCTAAACAAGTAAGTTAATCAAACTACAATCTAAGGCTAATGTTAGTCAAAAACACATAAATGAGTTTCATAAACCACAGATCGCGTGCAGCCAAAATGTCTCGAATTGGTATATTGGGTTGTCGAATCGGTATATTGGGTTGTGGGTGAGCGTTTAAAGAATAATGATTGGACATGAGGTGAGACATCACACGAATGAAGTCTCGACCCACATCCAATCCCCTGAACCAACATTTCTTTGACACCTTAGGAGTGATCGAATGTAGCCATCGCCCCAAATCTCCTTTACTCCATTTATACTGCCAGCTATCGAGTGATATCTGACCAAAAATATAGAAAAATTCGTTGAAGGCGATTTGTCGGTCATAAATATCCCCTTGCAAGTGAGTCCGCTTTCTCATTGTTAGGAATCGAACAATGAGAAGGGGCCCACACAAAGGTGATAATAAAAGAACGTGAAGATAAAGCACTTAGAAGACCTCGTATTTTCATAAGAAAATAAGAGGTGTGCTTTACCTGCCTCAAGGAGCGAATAGCCTCTATAGAACTAAGACTATCCGAGAAAATGAAGTATTGAATCGGTGTAAAAGAGGCAACAGTTTCGAAAGAAAAATGAATTGCTGCCAATTCCGCGACAAAAACAGAACAAGGTGCTTGAAGTTTACGAGCGACGCTATAATTTTCATTGTATTCACCAAAGCCAGCGGAGTCCTCTATCAAAGACCCGTCAGTGAAAAACGTTTTGGTGGAATCAACTAGGCCAAACTTTGCAGCAAATATCACCGGAGCAATCATAGGACGATGATGCTCTGGGATTCCACGAAGCTCCTGTTTCATGGATAAATCAAAATGAACAGAATTTCCGAAGTCGGAGAAGCAAACACGATTGGGAATATTCAGCGAAGGGCTGATATCATGTGTTATGTACAAATGGTACAAAGTCATGAAGCGGGTTTGAGGATTCAACTCAAGGAGCTTCTCAAAATTTTCGATCACCTGGGGGTTCATAACTTCACACCTGGTGAGGAACCGGAGAGATAATTCTGAAAACCGATCCGAGAGTGGCAACATGCCAGCCAGCACTTCAAGACTCATGGTATGAGTCGAGTGCATACAACCTAACGCGATACGAAGACACCGATACTGAATACGTTCCAGTTTGATGATGTGCGACCGAGCCGCTGACTGAAAACAAAAACTACCGTATTCTATAATCGACAAAATCGTTGTCCGGTACAACGTTAGAAGATCTTGCGGATGCGCTCCTCACCAGGTCCCGGTAATTGTGCAGAGAAAGTTGATCCTTTGTTGGCACTTTCGCTTCAGATACTCAATGTGGGGTCTCCAGGTGCACTTTGAATCGAACCAGACCCCAAGATATTTAAATGACATAGAATGAGTTATCGGTGTACCCAAAATTTGAAGCTTCGGTTGTGCTTCTTAGAAAAAACTACCAACTCAGTTTTCTCCGTAGAGAATTCGATACCTAGCTCGAGAGCCCAAGTAGACAAATTGTCTAAGGTATCCTGTAAGGGTCCTTGCAGATTGACCCTATTGGGTCCCGTGACAGACACTACACCATCATCTGCAAGTTGTCTGGTTTGTACTTGCCTGGTACCATCTGAAGTTTTGTGCTCCTTCTTGCATTACAAACATAGCTGTTTGTTGCTGCAGTTTCCCTCTTCCGTATCTTCGTGTTGCTGTGTACAAACTGCGCATCGACCCTTCGACCTGCAGGAATCCGTTTTGTGTCCGTATCGCAGACAATTGCTGCATGGGACTGGCTTGCTGATAAACGGCATGACTCGGTTGTTGCAGCAGTACAGCATGACTTCTGCTGGCAACTTGTTTGCACGGAACGTTACGCTAATCCGGTTTCATGTGATCTTCTGATTGTTGACATATCGATGTAGGTGGCAAATTTTATCAGACAACGTGCTCTGGCGTTGAAGGAGTTTTCTTAGATCAATTAAACTCGTGAATTCTTGTTGTTAGCCGTCGCACAGCGGCAACATGAACGCACGAATGCGTTGTTCATAATTTCTCCGCGTTCCAGCACAGGCTGCATGGAATTCTTTTCCGCAATCTCCATAGCAATGGAAGATTAGTCGATCATCTTCACCGACACGGTTATTTACTACACACGGCTTTTATACACGAGCAAGACTTGGTTCACTACTGCTAGAACTCGCGTTAAAATTGTACGGATTGAATTGAAAATGCGTGCCAACTACTCGGCTGCCGAAATGCAGAATTAACCCATGCCAAAGACCGGCATGGGAAACCAAGAACATGATCCGCAGTGAAAGTATCACACTCTGCTCTCTTTTTATTGCTACGTCGTAGTACGTTGATTTTAAGGCACTGAAAGTAGGTGTGATACTGGCGGGTTTTGCCGCAATTCACTGTAAGGCTAAGCTAGGAATAATAGACGCTAATTTCATGTCAAATTCACTTTTCAAGATGCACTTTTATTGTTATTTATTCACTAATTCGAGCTGATTAAATCACTAAAAATACCTTTATTGCTGCAGGTATCATACATAATCTTATTTATTGCTTCATTAAAGAAACGGGTTAATATTTCAATCATGGCTTTGGGTTGTTAGTTATCGATTGAACAGTTCCTATGCCGACGTTTTTTTTTATTAGTTCGTTTATTTTTAAGGTTCAGGCGTGTGTTACGGAGCCGATATTCAATTTTGTTGATAACAAAGTTTTATTTTTTCTTTATTAGTAAAAGTGGGGTGCCAATTACTCATGGCTGGCTCAAGGTTAACGGGTCACATTATCGTTTGGGAAGGAGACAGGTAACTTATTTAAGCCATTCTGTAGTCCCTTTCAGAAAAGAAGCCGCAGATGGGTGACCACAGCTTGCTGGGCAGGTACAAGTAGCACGGAAACAAAAGGATAATATTACTGGGACTCAATGGCAGGGAATTTACTAGAGTGAAAGAGAGAGAGGGATGACATTACACTCTTAGATCACTTGTCCAATCGTTTTGCCAACTCTGAAGAGAACTCTGACGTACTAATGGGAAAAAATCATCATGTGAAATTCTTCTTTCAAAAATCTCGCCTTCTTTTGCGCTCACCTCTGCTAGAGAGTCCGCCTTCTCATTGCCTGGAATTGAGCAATGTGAGGGAACCATGCAAAGGTAATCCTAAATGATCTTTCGACCAACGCACATATCTTCTTCCTTATTTTTGAAAGAAAGTAAGATGAGTGCCTCACTGTTTTCACCGACCGGAGGGCCTCAATAGAACAATAACTATAACTGAGAAGATGAAATAATAATGGTCTATGGACAAGTCGTAAATTATCCCCAATGCGAAATTGATTGCTGCGAGCTCAGCAACACATACAGAAAAAGGTTCCTAAAGTTTCCGGAAGGTAGATGAGTATTCATTGTAGACACCGAAACCAGTGGATGCATCAATGCGCGACCCATCAGTGAAAATTCTTCTATTGCAATTGGCATGTTGGTACTTTTCAATGAAAATATGAGGAATTAAGATAGGTCGAAGTTGATGTGGAACTCCTTGAATAGCCTGTTTCATGGAGAGCATAATCAATGGAGGAACTGTGATAAGGCATAATCAATAGAGGAACTGTGATAAGGAAAGCGTACACTAGGAGAGTTATAGTATAGAAGACTGATATCGGATGACATATAAGTACTATAGATTCGTAAGAATCTAAACTGGGTACTCAATTCGAGCATTTCTTCGAAGTTTTCAATCACAAGGTTGTTACTGATCAGTCACTTGATCAGTTTTCTAGATGAGAGCTCCCAGAAGCGGTTCTGTAAGGGTTTCACTTCTGCCTGAACCTTCAGGCTCATATTATGCGTTGATAGCTTACAGCCAATGGCAATACATAAACAACGATATTGAATGCGTTCCAATTTAATGAGGTGGCTGTTTCTTGTCGAGAGGAAGCAAAAAGAGCCATATTCGAGAACTGAAAGAATGGTTGTTTCATAGAGTTTAATGAGGTCTTCCGGGTAAGTCTCACCATGTCCTGGAAATTTATCTTAGAAAATTGATCCTTTGTTGACATTTCTGTTTTAAATACGCAATGTCAAATATGACTCCAAGGTATTTGAAGGTCAAATATTGGGTAATGTCTCTTCCCACTAGCTTGAGACGCAGTTGGGCTGGGAACCGCTTTCTAGTAAACACTACCAATTCGGTTTTATGCGGTGAAAACTCGATCCCCAAATTTCTGGCCCAGATCGACAGATTATCTAGGGAATTTTGCAATGGTCTTTGCAAGATTTTCGCACGTGGACCTCTAAAGGAGATCACATCATCGTCTGCAAGTTGTCTTAGCGTGCATCTATTTTCCAAGCAATTATCAATATCTTAAACACAAAAATTATAAAGCAACGTACTTAAACATGAACCTTGAGGTAAGCCCATGTAGTTAATTTTGTATGTTGTCAGTTGGCCTAGATTGAAGGCCATTTGTTTTTCTGACAGTAAATTATACAAAAAATTATTCAAAATTCCTGGTAAACCACAACTGTGCAGACTATCTGCCAGTATATCTATGGAAACTGAATCAAATGCGCCCTTAATATCCAGAAATACTTAAGCCAATTGCTCCTTGTGTGCAAAGGCCTATTGTACATCAGATGAAAGCAATGCCAAACAATCGTTTGTTCCTTTACTCTTTCGGAAACCAAACTTCGTATATGATAGCTGGTTTTTGCTACGTCCAATTTTTTGCAAGCTTTTGAGAGTGGGTTTAATTTGTTTCCGGCGCATTCCCGGGGAACTAGTGAGCTTCCTTTTACCGGGGGCGTGTACCTTCGGGAACCCCCCCCCCCCCGCCCCCCCCCGCCCGGGGGGAAAAAAAAAAAAAAAAAATTGTTTTCATCAGGAGGGGCGCCCTCCCCTCCGGAAGGGGCCGCCCCCGCCGCCCGCCCCCCCCCCCCCCCCCCCCCCCCCCCCCGCGCGCCCCCCCCCCCCCCCCCCCCCCCCCCCCGCCCCGCGCGGCCCCCCCCCCCCCCGGCGGCCCCCCCCCCCCCCCCCCCCACCCGCCCCGGCCACCAAACCCAAAAAAAAAAAAAAAAAAACAACCCACCCCAACAACCCCACACCCCCCGCCCCCCATCCCATCACAACAAACCAAACCACCCCCAAGCACGCGGACACGACAACAAAACATAACTATACAAACCCCCACACCCCACCATATCCCAGATTAACGAGATTCCCTCTGTCCCTATCTACTATCTAGCGAAACCACAGCCAAGGGAACGGGCTTGGACACACTAGCGGGGAAAGAAGACCCTGTTGAGCTTGACTCTAGTCTGGCATTGTTAGGTGATATAAGAGGTGCAGTATAGGTGGGAGCCGGGGTAAAATACTATCTCTTCGTGCAACAATGAGATACCACCACTCTTACTGTTGCCTTACTTACATGATCAGGTGGAACAAGTGCTTGGGTTATTGCAACCTCCTAGCATAAGGTTTCTTGTTCAGCGTTCAGTCATGTCGTCATTCCTGGCCTTGTGCATCATTGCAGAAGACCGAGCCTGTGGTCATGGCCGTTCTTAGTTCGTGGAATGATTTGTCTGGTTAATTCCGATAACGAACGTGACTCAATCAAATTAAATAGAACGCTATCAGCAGTCAGATGTTGATACCGACGGTCGGGCCGTGTGCGGTTTCGGCCGTGCGCGCCCACCGGCGGTGTAGTGTGACCTGATAATACGTCAACTCATCGAGGTTGACTTCTGCTTAATAGGACAATTTGTGTTCAGCAAAATGAGATTGAGCGATAACAGGTCCGTGATGCCCTTAGATGTTCTGGGCTGCACGCGCGCAACAATGTGAGCAGCAGCGCGTATCCTAGGCCGAGAGGTCCGGGAAATCGCGTAAATGCTTATTTAGTCGGGATTATGGATTGAAATGGTCCATATGAACCTGGAATTCCCAGTAAGTGCTGGTCATTAGCTAGCGTTGATTACGCCCCTGCCCTTTGTACACACTGCCCGTCGCTACTACCGATGGATTATTTAGTGAGGTCTTTGAAGGTGAACATTTGCTAGTCCCTCGGGATTACATTTGACTCGCTGAAGTTGACCGAACTTGATGATTTAGAGGAAGTAAAAGTCGTAACAAGGTTTCCGTAGGTGAACCTGCGGAAGGATCATTACCGATTCTAACCCCCACAAGAGAGAGGCGAACGAGAGGGCCAAATCTAACGTGTGTCTGGGTGGGCCGCCGGCTAGGTCGGTGGCCCAGGCCATAAACCGAACACGTCTACCCAGTGTATGTTTTCCGAGGACTCTGCTACCGATATGTGTGCCACACACCGTTTACCGGAGCGCCGGTGTTACTCGTATGGTGCCCGACAACGGCCCGTGTACGAACGTACGAACCGCGCGCGTGTTCACCCCCGGTGCAGTGCCAGTCCGCTATGATTGCCAACCCGACCCGTCTGCGTTGCAGCGTGCCTCCTCGGGCGCTGCCGTGGGATATACCCCGAACAAGTGTTTTACATTTGTTGCTTTTGAAGACGTTTTGCGACTTTTTTTTTTGTGTAGGCGTTTGTGGGGAGCGGTGTGTTGTGGGGCTCTTCTTGTGGGGGGGGGTGTTGTTTTTGGGGGGGGGGTCTTTTTCCCTTGGTACACTCTTTTTTTTGTTTTTGGGGGGGGTCCTCCCCTTGTTGTGGGGGGGGGTGGCCGCCGCGGGGGGGGGGGTGGGGGTAGTATACGTTTGTGTTTTCTGCTTGTGGTTGGTGGCAATTAAATACCTTTGGTACAAAAAGGCGCACTGGGAAAAATACCTTATCAATTTCAACCAATTTTGGGAGAATTGATCCGGCAAAGGTCACTTGTAGCGAGTTCGACGCACAGTGATTCCATTCCATACAAAAGGTGGAAAAAAGTCTACAAATGGATTTTACATAGCTAAGCTATGTGTTTCCAAGTAATTTTGGGCAGCTTATTTCAAATTTGCTGTTTAAATTATTGTATTGGGTCACACTACCGATATATGGTCACTTTATGGTCCCCTGGAACATCCGGAACATCTGATAAAATGATAAATTCGTTAGTCTCGTCCTAAAGCAATACGATTTTTTCCAAAATCATTTGTACAAAAAATGTTAAAAATAAATCAACGTTGAGAACAATTTATGGGTAATTCAGGGGACAAAAAAAATTAAATAAGTAAATTAAAATCAGATGATTTTTTTTGACAACCCTATGCAGAACGATTTACTATATGGGAGAGAGACACACAAAACACTAGCAGATTAGGGAACAAAAACAAAAATGTGCCACTTGCCCTCACGCTGCGCCTTTGCCGGTGTGGCACTTTCTGCTGTTGCTCGCAAACAAAGCATCGGTTGCTGACCGGCTATGGATGGAGCGATGACCTTTCCTACTACGATGATTCTTGAAGGGGTTAAACATTTTCCCTCGGGTACTGGGTACGAAAGTACTGGCTGTACAGAGCATCCGCCGGACTCGGCCGGGAATGTCTGCTTCCCTAAAGGAACGCTCGGCTGGATTTCGGCGGTTCAAACAGTCCACTAATTTTCCTATGCACTACAATTACCGCGTGGTTTTTGGCGGATTGAAAAAAACAAACGACAGAGGTATGGCGGAGTGCGATAAAAAAAACAACCGAAGATTTTGGTAATTTATTATCATAGTAGATGTGGTAATCACTGAAAAATAACAACACGTAATCGGTTTTTATTCACCTCTAATCAATTTATAATTGTGCATCTGTACAGTCAAGTAGTCATGCATCATATTACACAGACAACACTATAAGATGTATCTTCACATCTCCCTTTCATTATAAAATCAAAAGATCAACGATTAAGAACAAAATCAGCAAAACGGTTCGGAACCTTGGTCTTCCGTGGCACTCTGCATCCTCCCAACGATGTTTCGTCGGGCTCTGTTGTCTTATTAGTTTTAGGCTCCTCAACTTGGAGCTCAACTTATTTCCAGGGACAGATCGCTTCATGTGTACTTTGTCACCGAATTGCAAGTTCGAAGGCTTTGCGCGCCGCCGGAGAAATATTTTTGCATTATTTTGTTTTAGTTACACTTTACGGAGCCGATATTCAATATTGTTATTTACTATGTATAATTTTTCAATTTTAGTAAAATGGGTGCCAATTACTCGTGGCTAGCTCGAGGTTAATGGATCACATTATCGTTTGGAAGGGGCTAGGCAGGTAACGTATTTCAGGTATTTGTTGCTGCTCATGGTTGCGACATCTACCAATTCCACGGTCCCTTTCAGGAAGTAAGCCGCAGATGGGTGACACTGCTTGCTGGGCAGGTACAAGTAGCACGGAAACAAAAGGATAGTATAACTGGGACACAATGGCAGGGAATTTATCAGACTGGAGGAGAGGGGGTGATGACATTACAATCTTAGATCAGACAAACAAAGGAATTAGTAAATCGCTTGCATGTAGGGGAGATCACACATTCCCAAAAAATCTCTTACCTTGCGAAGGGTTGTCTACCTCGGGCCACTAGGGTATCCAATAGTCGTGCTCTGGAGGCATCATTACCCGGGCAATGCCAAACTGCGTGATCGATGTCATCATAACCGGTTCCGCACCTACATATGTTGCTATCGACGAGGTTAATTCTGTAGAGATGTGCGTCTAGCAAGTAGTGGTTGGACATAAGTCTTGAAATCACACGAATGAAACCGCGACTTACATCCAGACCTTTGAACCACGATCTCGTTGAAACATTTGGAATAATGGAATGTAACCACCGCCCAAGAGAATTACTTGTCCAATCGTTTTGCCAACTTTGAAGAGAACTCTGACGTACTAATGGGAAAAATTCATCATGTGAAATTCTTCTTTAAAAAATCGCACCTTCTTTTGCGCCCACCTTTGCTAGAGAGTCCGCCTTCTCATTGCCTGGAATTGAGCAATGTGAGGGGACCCATGCAAAGGTAATTCTAAATGATCTTTCGACCAACGCACACATCTGATCCCTTATTTTTGAAAGAAAGTAAGATGAGTGCCTCACTGTTTTCATCGACCGGAGGGCCTCAATAGAACTAAGACTATCCGAGAAGATGAAATAATGGTCTACGGGCATGTCGGAAATTGATTGCTGCCAACTCAGCAACATATATGGAACAAGGTTCCTGAAGTTTCCGGACCCAATAGAACTAAGACTATCCGAGAAGATGAAATAATGGTCTACGGGCATGTCGGAAATTGATTGCTGCCAACTCAGCAACATATATGGAACAAGGTTCCTGAAGTTTCCGGAATGCAGATGAGTATTCATAGTAGACATCGAGTCCAGTGGATCCATCAATGCGTGACCCATCAGTGAAAATTCTTCTATTGCAATTGACATGTTGGTACTTTTTAATGAAAATATGGGGAATTAAAATAAGTCGAAGTTGATCTGGAACTCCTTGAATAGCCTATTTCATATCTTACCTTACCAATCAGACTAAGGCCGGTGTGGCCTCTGCTGTACACAAAAGTTGTTTCCATTGTAATCAGTCCATGGCTGTACCTCGCCAGCCTCGCTGTCTGCGGAGGGTCCGCAGGTCGCCTTCTACTTGATCGATCCACCTTCCTCGTTACGCGCCTCTTCTTCTTGTACCTGTCGGTTTGTTTTCGAGAACCATTTTCACACGGCTGTCTTCCGACATTCTTACGACATGCCCAGCCCATCGTAGTCGCGCGATTTTTGCGATGTGTACGATGGGAGGTTCTCCCAGCAACTGGTGCAATTCGTGGTTCATTCGCCTCCTCCACGTTCCGTCTTCCATCTGCACTCCACCGTAGATCGTACGCCGCACCTTCCGTTCAAAGACTCCAAGGGCGCGTTGGTCCTCCAGTAGTTTCGTGGCCGTAGAGAACTACCGGTCTAATTAATGTCTTGTAGATGGTCAACTTTGTGGTTCGGCGAACTTTGTTCGATCTTAGCGTCCTTCGGAGTTCAAAGTCCAAAGGCACTATTGCCAGCCATAATGCGCCTTTGTATTTCAATGCTGATGTCGTTATCGGCGGTCACCAATGAGCCCAGATACACGAATTCGTCGATTACCTCGATTTCATCACCGTCAATCTGAACTTGTGCTAAGAGGCTAACATTGTCTTCTCGTGAGCCTCTTCCCCTCATGTATTTTGTTTTTAACGCATTAATAACAAGCCCAATCCTACCAGCTGCAGCCTTAAGTCTGATGTACGTTTCCGCCTTCGTCTCAAAGTTACGTGCTACGATATCAACGTCGTCGGCGAAGCCAAATAGTTGGACAGACTTCCTGAAGATCGTGCCACTCGTGTCTATCCCAGCTCTTCGAATCACACCCTCCAATGCAATGTTAGACATCAAACACGACAATCCATCACCTTGCCGTAACCCTCTCTGAGATTCGAAGGGACTCGAGAGCGTCCCTGATACTCGGACGACACACATCACTGGATCCATCGTTGCTTTGATCAACCGCGTCCGGAACCGTTTTTCCGGAAATCCATATTCGTGCATGATTTGCCATAGCTGGTCTAGCCTGTTTCATGGAGAGATCATATTCAATGGAGGAACTGTGATAAGGGAAGCGAACACTAGGAGAATTATAGCATGGAAGACTAATATCGGATGACATATAGTTAATATAGATTCGTAAGAATCTAGACTGGGTACTCAATTCGAGCATTTCTTCGAAGTTTTCAATCACAAGGTTGTTACTGATTCCACACTAGATCAGTATTCTAGATAAGAGCTCCCAGAAGCGGTTCTGTAAGGGTTTTACTCATACCAGAACCTCCAGGCTTATATTGTGTTCCTCTTTGTATTGATTAAAATAGTCGATTGCAACTAACAGATAATCGCCAGACGGTAGGGGCGCGAGAAAATCCATAGCCAAATCAATACATGGCACATCGGGAAAAAAATAATATTAAAATAACAATGAAATTTGATGTTGCAATACCTAGCTATACAACAATTTTATTTTGTTGTTAATTTACAATCATTTCACAACAAAAATTATGGTCGATAACGATAAAAAACATGGTATTTGCCTTTTTTACAGTAAGAAAGGGTGGTTGTTAAGTATCTTAATGTTTTTTTTCTGACTTTTCCCCATACATTTTGAATTTGTTTGCGATAGCTTTTAGTGTAAAATTATTGTCAAGAGTTTGTCGAACGAACAATACAAAATATGGTAGAATAGTTGTTTTGCAGTAAGATGATTTTTGTTGTTTCTTAACTAATGCTGTCTTATATTATTATTATTTTTTCGCATTTTCACGAAATGTATGTCTTTGAATAATAGAAACGGTTTTGATTCCTAAACCGCATGTATAACTAAATCTTTCAGTTGAGCGATTTCTGCATCTTTGAAATCGATCTTCATTTCATATTTTCGGAGGGTATCTGATTGTTTATTGCACCGTTTCAATAAAAGTATATTGTGGTCAGCCGGGAGTTCAATTTCAGCTTCAGAATCTGAACAACTAAGGATTTCAGTATTTCCTTTTTGTACATTATTACGGATGCAGGAGCAATATCCGCAACGTTTTCTGAGGAGTTGTCAATTTGCTCGACTTTGTCATCTAGTCGTTGCCCTAATTGAATTTCGGTTTCGCCTGATACAGTCTCGGGCATATCATTATTCATAATGGTTCGCGGATGTTCTTATTTATTCCTGGTCGAAGCTTGGGTAGTGGATAGCATCATTTCGATAGTAGAGCTTGTTCCCGGTATGCCCAAAGGATTTATAAACAATTGCTCTATCTCACTCGGAGAGTGCATTGCAACATCGACAAATTCATGGCCAGTTTGGCTGTAGTTTGCCACAGCATTTTGTGATAGAGCTGACGCCAACTGAAAAAGTGGTAAAATTAGGGAAATACTCATTTTTTCCGGTGAACTATCCGGTGGATAGTTGATGGAGGTTAAGTTATGCCATTGAGTAGATTAGCATCAAACACAAGGATTTGAGATTCAAAACTAATAGTACGCAATCGACAATAACTGTATTGATGATTGAAGATTGGAAATTATTTTGATCTTACCATTGATTGTAAGTAGGCTTGATTTTCCTCGGCAGCTTTTGTCGATTAGCTTGCTCCTGGCGGGTACGCACACCTTTACTTTTTAGAGCACATGCTAGTGAAGAAATACAAGCATTCTTTTAATGTCAATTTGTTATTATTTTAGCTTACCAGTGACTCCACTTGCATTCCGCTTTGAGTTTTTACGAGTTTTCGGAGGAAAAACTTAACGTTTCTTAATGCAGCAGTTCAATATGGTGACTCTTTAAGCAATATTCTCGTGATCATTATTCTATAAGCAACATTCTCGTGATTCAACCGGTTGTTGTGTGATGAACTTACAGAAAGTATAGTTTTGGAATGTGAAATTAGTTTAATTGATTTTGTTCAGAAATTCGAAAAACTCTATTGTTCCACTCAGATGACATATAATGTTCACTTGATGTTCCATATTTCAGAATGCGCAAGAAATTATGGTCCTCTATGGACTTTCTCGTTATTTACATATGAAGATATCAACGGCATGTTGAAATTTTTTATGAAAGACCCCAAAGAACCAGTTCTGCAGGTTGCTACTAAGTATTTTCTATCTCACGCACGACATAACACTGATTATTTAAATTATTGCCAAAAAAAACGTAGTACAGTTTTGTGAAACAAGCCTCAACCAGAACCAGAATAAATTCGAATTCCTGTTTCTGTGATTCACCCGTGATAATGATGATGTAATACTACCATCTATTGAAGCAAGGTAACTTTCCATAGCAGTGGAATAATCTGAAAAACGATTTGATCAGGATTCTGTAGTTGTCTGTGATCATCAAGCTCCTGTATGAAGGGCCAAAAACGTTTGTGCGGGCCCGTAAGCAGAGACACTTACGCGAAACCCGCGAATATAGGGAAGAGAATCACCTTCCAAACGCAGGTTCACACAGACAGCACTAGAATCGAGCCCTCGAATGACAGAATAAACCCAATAGATGGGGTCGAAGAGCCCGCCCTCGTTCCGCGAAATGTTAACAATAGGGAGGGGGCAGTCCCATGCTCCCTATCCAAATCGTTTTACTTGGGTGCCCTGATGGTCTCTCCCTTTCCCCGTTATATGTTATTTAATATTTAGTATATTTTGTACACAAAATATTAGGATATCATTATAGACAAACACGCCAATTTATTCAAATTTCAAACTTGAATGATACTACCAATGGATTGTTACTGAAAAATTAATAAAAATTAGATATGTATTAATATCCTTCTTGTCCTGGGGGGGCGGGAAAAAAAAAAAATAAAAAATTTAATGTTGTATTTTTTTTTTTTTATATTGTTTTTGTAAAATTTAATATAAAGGGGGGGGGGAGAAGGGTGGGGTGTGTTGGTTCTTAAAAAAATGGTTTTTTTTCATAATCCAAAAAAAAAAAATTAAAAAAATAATTATATTTTTTTTTGGCGGGTGTTTTTTGGTTTGTGTGGAAGAGTTATTAAATGGGGAAAAAAAAGGGTGGGGGGGTGGTGGGGGGGGGGTTGGGGTGGGGGGGATGGGGGTGGGGGAATACGGGGGGGGGGGGGGGGGGGGGGGGGGGGGGGGGGGGGGGGGGGGGGGGGGCGGGGAACTTTTTTGGACCAAAACCGGGTTTTCGAATATCGACGATTTTAAACCCCTTATTTAAGCGATTAGACGCTTATTTACGGAGATAAACGCATTTAAAGGTTTCCAGAGCCCATCTGATGGAAAATTGAGATTTAAGTAAAATTGTTTGAACAAAAACCGGGTTTTCGAAAATCGACGATTTGAAACCCCCTATTTAAGCGATTAGACGCTTATTTACGGAGATAAACGCATTCAAAGGTTTCCAGAGCCCATCTGATGGAAAATTGAGATTTAAGTAAAATTGTTTTGACCAAAACCGGGTTTTCGAAAATCGACGATTCCAAATCCCCTATTTAAGCGTAAGACGCTTATTTACGGGGATAAACGCATTTAAAGGTTTCCAGAGCCCATCTGATGGAAAATTTAGGTTTAAGTAAACTATTTTGATGTGATGTGATATGATAAGAACCCACCATCAGTGCAAGGATTACCTATGTCTGCAGGACTATCCTCAGCAGGTTGACCCGACAAAATAGCCTACGTGATTGCTTGTTGTAGCAGGGCCAGTCGATCTCAATGAGGACCTTCGGAAGACTACGGCAGGAAGGCCACTTGTCTTACATGACAAGGGATTGGCGACTCCACGAACCCCTGTCCAGTCAACATATCCTTCCAGTCTTTTAAGAATATAAAGACTGGACTCGGATAAAATGAGACACCAAAATGATCACCAAAAATTCATTTTAAATCGGATACTTCTCAAATTTTCAGGGATTGAATAACTATTAGCTATGTTTTGGAATAATTTATTTATTGAATTTCCTCCCCCAAGCTGAATGCTCGTACATTTCTCTTAACACTGCTCATGAGATCTTGGGCGAGGCTTTGTCCATCTTCCTTATACAATTACTCCCAGTTTTTCTTCAAAGCTACATCGGTTTTGAATGTTTTTCCGCTTTTCTTCAACTTCTTATTATCGCCGAAAACTTTTCGATCGGACGAAGTTCTGGTGTATTTGGCGGGTTCGCCTCCTTCGGGACCACATTAACGCCCTTCGCTTCGTACCAATCCATTACAGGCTTGGCGTAATGGCATGAAGGGAAATCCGGCCAGAACAGCGTGGGACCACGGTGAGAGCGGATGAAGGGCAGCAAGCGCTTCTGCAAGCATTCCTCTCGATAAATCTGCCCGTTTATGATGCCGGTTGTAACGAACGGCTTGCTGTACCGTCAGCACTCGCAGATCGCCTGCCACAACAGGTACTTCTTCGCGAATTTGTTCATCTTTCTCTTCCGGAACTTTTCCGGAACCTCCATGCGGGACGTACCGACAAAAAACTCGAGGCCGGGGATTTGTTTGGTGTCCGCCTTGATCTATGTCTCGTCGTCCATGACGAGACAGCCTGGCTTGACCAGCCACTCACGGTACAGCCTCCGCGCACGCAATTTGGCCACCGTGTTTTGCTTGTCAGTCCGGTTTGGTGCCTTCCTGACCTTAAAAACACGTAGCCCAGCCCACTTCATGGTCTGCTGGACGAACCACTTCGACGAATTGATCTTTTTGGCCACGTCTCGGGTCATTCTTAAAGTACTGCCTTATCTTCCGCGCCTTCTCTGGGTATTCCGTTTTTGGATTTCGGCCGCTTCCAGCGCGCCACTTGATGGTCTTCGTCTCCTGGAGCATCTTCACAACGTGGGACACGGTGGAATGGTGGATTCCAAGCCTTTTGCCGATTCATCTGTGCGACTGACCAGGATTATCGATCACCGCGCCCAAGATTTGCTGGCGTAGCTCTTCATGATTCGAATGCATCTTGAAAACTACTTGACAAATTTTTCACACATAAACATAACAGTCTAAACTAGTATTACCCAAATTTGCATCATTTATTACCCACGCGATAAAAAGTTACACTCAAAACAAAGTGTCGCATTTATTCCGAGTCCAATCATTAGTAGTTAATGTTCAGAAGTGCATATTCAAAGTAAATGTTATGCTGGAATGCTGGAAAACAAATTCAGCCTTTTATCCATGTCATGTTGCTCCAGGCTCCTGAGATAAATGGTTTTGGAATGCAAAGATGATTCCAAGGCCTGCTGAAATCATTAATTGATATGAGAATGGAAAATTATATGATATGATTTACAGGTCGCACCCCCTCACTTCGCTATTGTCAAAATGACAACATTGCCCAGGCTACGCCAACCAGCGTCTCCATGTTTCAGCTGGCAGTCTTTTGTGATCATATGACTCGTGGAGGCGTGAGGTAGGAACTTGTGATGACCAGAGGTCGGATGTACCCTCCTTCGAAGTTGTCAACTCATCATTTGAAGCCCACCTGTTTCTGTGATTCACCCGTATCCAAAAACTTTTTTCAAAGCAATTTAAGTGTTAAAATTAAATCCATACATTTTCAAACGTGATAACGAACGAGGATCTAGAAATAACGTCAGACAAACTTGTTGTGATTCCTCATTCAGAATGAAGGTTGATGGAATAATCAAATTTGGAATTATCATAAATGTTTTATGTAATTATTTCTTCTTGTATTTTTCTTATATTTTCTTGTATTCTTGATTATTTCTTCTTGTATTTTCCGATAGAGATATGTGATTCAAACCAATATCCTTTATACGGACGGGAAAGAGCTTAAGCTCATAAAAGTTGATTGTTCGTTTAAAAAGTGTGTAAAAATTTCTGCTGCAAACAAAATGTAAATTTGTTCTTAAGATTGTTTTCTTTGGGTTGTTTAAAAATTACTTCAACTGATCAGAATCACATCAACATGACTAATGAATATTGCAATTTTTGAGAATAGTCATTAATCTATCCAAATAAAGCCTTTAATTTCCCTATTTCTAAAATGTCACATCGAATCCCGCTACAAACACACAAAAGGCATTTGAAAAACTTCAAACAACAAAAAACGCTGTCAAAATACTGTACTGACAACATCTGTTTTCTCAATCCAATTCATCTTACAATATAAAAACAATATTTTTTATGGGCACCAATAAAAAATATTGTAAAATTAAAGTTTGTATCACAGAATCCATTGTATTTTTTTTTCGGGTAACTTATTTCAGGTATTTGTTGCTGCTCATGGTTGCGACATCTTCCAAATCCTCGGTCTCTGTAGTCCCTTACAGGAACTAAGCTGCAGATGGGTGACCACAGCTTGCTGGGCAGGTACAAGTAGCACGGAAACAAAAGGATAATATAACTGGGACACAATGGCAGGGAATTTACTAGAGTGAAAGGGAGGGGGTGATGACATTACACTCTTAGATCAGACAAACAAAGGAATTCATAAATCGCTTGCATGTAGGGAAGATCACGCATTCCCAAAACATCTCTTACTTCGCGGAAGGGTTGTCTACCTCGGGCCACAAGGGTATCCAATAGTCGTGCTCTGGAGGCATCATTACCCGGGCAATGCCAAACTGCGTGATCGATGTCATCATAACCGGTTCCGCACCTACACATGTTGCTATCGACGAGGTTAATTCTGTAGAGATGTGCGTCTTGCGAGTAGTGGTTGGACATAAGTCTTGACATCACACGAATGAAACCGCGACTTACATCCAGACCTTTGAACCACGATCTCGACGAAACATTTGGAATAATGGAATGTAACCACCGCCCAAGAGAATTACTTGTCCAATCGTTTTGCCAACTTTGAAGAGAACTCTGACGTACTAATGGGAAAAATTCATCATGTGAAATTCTTCTTTCAAAAATCTCGCCTTCTTGTGCGCCCACCTTTGCTAGAGAGTCCGCCTTCTCATTGCCTGGAATTGAGCAATGTGAGGGGACCCATGCAAAGGTAATTCTAAATGATCTTTCGACCAACGCACACATCTGCTCCCTTATTTTTGAAAGAAAGTAAGATGAGTGCTTAACTGTTTTCATCGACCGGAGGGCCTCAATAGAACTGAGACTATCCGAGAAGATGAAATAATGGTCTATGGGCATGTCGGAAATTATCCCCAATGCGAAATTGATTGCTGCCAGCTCAGCAACATATACGGAACAAGGTTCCTGAAGTTTCCGGAAGGCAGATGAGTATTCATTGTAAACACCGAAACCAGTGGATCCATCAATGCGTGACCCATCAGTGAAAATTCTTCTATTGCAACTGACATGTTGGTACTTTTCGATGAAAATATGGGGAATTAAAATAGGTCGAAGTTGATCTGGAACTCCTTGAATAGCCTGTTTCATGGAGAGATCATAATCAATGGAGGAACTGTGATAAGGAAAGCGTACACTAGGAGGGTTATAGCATGGAAGACTAATATCGGATGACATATAGTTAATATAGATTCGTAAAAATCTTGACTGGGTACTCAATTCGAGCATTTCTTCGAAGTTTTCAATCACAAGGTTGTTACTGATTCCACACTTGATCAGTATTCTAGATGAGAGCTCCCAGAAGCGGTACTATAAGGGTTTTACTCCTGCCAGAACCTCCAGGCTCATATTATGCGTTGAATGCATACAGCCAAGGGCAATACGTAGGCAACGATATTGAATGCGTTCCAATTTGATGAGGTGGCTATTTCTTGCCGAGAGGAAACAAAAAGAGCCATATTCGAGAACTGAAAGAATAGTTGTTTTATAGAGTTTAATAAGGTCTTCCGGGTGAGCACCCCATCATGTCCCGGATATTGATCTTAGAAAATTGATCCTTTGTTGACATTTCTGTTTTAAATACGCAAAGTGATTACTCCAAGTGCATTTTGAATCAAACAAGACTCCAAGGTATTTGAAGGTCAAAGATTGGGTAATGTCTCTTCCCAAAAGCTTGAGACGCAGTTTGGCAGGGAACCGCTTTCTAGTAAACACTACCAATTCGGTTTTATGCGGTGAAAACTTGATCCCCAAATTTCTGACCCAGATGGACAGATTATCTAGGGAATTTTGCAATGGTCTTAGCAAGATTTCCGCACGTGGACCTCTAAAGGAGATCACAGCATCGTCTGCAAGTTGTCTTAGCGTGCATCTATTTTCCAAGCAGTTATCAATATCTTTAACAGAAAAATTATAAAGCAAGGGACTTAAACATGAGCCTTGGGGTAAGCCCATGTAGCTAATTCTGGAAGTTGTCAGTTGACCTAGATTAAAGGTCATTTGTTTTTCTGACAGTAAATTATACAAAAAGTTATTTAAAATTCCTGGCAAACCACTACTGTGCAGACTATCTGCAAGTATATCTATGGAAACTGAATCAAATGCGCCCTTAATATCCAGAAATACTGAAGCCAATTGCTCCTTGTGTGCAAAGGCCAGTTGTATATCAGATGAAAGCAACGCTAAACAATCGTTTGTTCCTTTGCTCTTTCTGAAACCAAATTGCGTATTTGATAGTAGGTTGTTTGATTCAACCCAACAGTCAAGTCTTGATAGGATCATTTTTTCTAACAATTTCCTTAAACATGATAGCATAGAGATCGGATGGTATGAATTGTAATCAGACGCTGGTTTCCCAGGCTTTTGAATAGCTATTACTTTAACCTGCCTCCATGCGGGTGGAACTATATTTAATTCCATGAGAGTGTTATACAGGTTAAGTAATCGTCTTTTAGCGATATCAGGAAGATTTTTTAGAAGGTTGAATTTAATCATATCGCTTCCCGGAGCAGAGTTATTCGATGAAAGAAGTGCCATTGAAAATTCCAACATTGTGAATGGTTCGGCCTGAGAACCGTTATTTCGGGTAGTATCCCGTAAATTCGGTTGTGTTGGGACAGAGTCTGGACAAACCTTTTTAGCGAAGTCGAATATCCATTGCATGGAGTATTCTTCACTCTCATTGGAGGATGAGCGGTTTCGCATGTAACGAGCCTTTCTCCAAAGCGTTGTCATCGAGGTTTCTCTAGATAGTCCCTCTATAAACGAACGCCAGTAATTGCGTTTCTTTGCTTTGAGTAAGTTTTTAAGCTTTTTTTCAAGCTTGAGGTACTTGTCAAAAAGCTCGCATGTTTCATGTCTACGATAATCTTTAAATGCATCGGATTTCTCAAGATACAACTTAGTGCATTCGTCATCCCATCCAGGGGTGGCGGGTCTTCTTTTGAGGGATGCACTTGGAACACGTCGTTTCTGAGCTTCTAATGCACTTTTGTACATCAGGTCGGAAAGGAAACGATACTCTTCTAATGGTGGAAGAGGATCGGTAGAATCAATACCAAGGGTTACCGCCGATGCAAAATATTGCCAATCGATATGCCTCGTGAGGTCATAAGGTACATGGATTGGCTGGTCTGTTTTGTGAAAACTATTTGTGATTGAGATAATTATTGGTAAGTGATCACTACCATGGGGATCATTGATTACCTTCCACAGACAATCTAATGATAGTGAATTAGAACACAAAGATATGTCAAGTCGACTCTCCCTGGCAGGAGGTTTTGCTATTCGTGTCGCTTCCCCAGTGTTCAAGATGGTCAAGTTGAAATCGTCGCATAAGTCATAGAAAATACCCGCTCTATTGTCATCGTATTGTTCGCCCCAAGAAGTACCGTGGGAGTTCAGATCGCCCAGAATAAGAACTGGAGATGGAAGTAATGTAATTGAACTCGAAAGTTGACGGCGGTTTATTGATGCCCTCGGAGGGACATAGACGGAAGCTATGCAAAGATATTTATTCTTTACATTTATTTGGCAAGCGACGATTTCAATGCCTGAGATTATTGGGAGTGAGATTTTATAGAAGGGGTAGCACTTTTTGATCCCCAGAAGTACGCCACCATATGAATCATCTCGGTCCAGGCGAATAATGTTAAAATCGTGGAAGTTTAATTCATCTTCGGATGAAAGCCATGTTTCACAGAGAGCAAATATATCACAATCAGAATTGTGAATCAAATACTTGAACGAGTCTAATTTAGGTATTAGACTACGACAGTTCCATTGTAATACCGTGATAATATCTTGATCCTCACTCGACGAATTATTCATCGAAAGATATGAATTCACCAATAAGGGGCCATGATACAGTCAATTGCTTGAAGTAGTTTCCAACTATAGGAATAAGCAGGTCAATAATTCCTCGGAGCGGTGATGCATCCGAAAGGCCAAGAGCATTTAAAATGTTATCCACAATGTCCCTAAAATTAATCTTACCTCGCTTGGACGGGATATTCTTAGAATTGCGAGAAGACGTAGTTTTTGGTAACCTCTTACGGTTACTGTTATTAGGTAGCGGCGGGTTGGTATAGCTACAGCTAGGAACGGATGCATCAACTATTACCGGCTTATTCGGTTTTTTAAATTGACCCCCTCTACCTCCAATTTTTTGCAAGCTTTTGAGAGTAGGTTTTATTTGTTTCCGGCGCACACCCGAACAATCCAATTCATCTTATAATATAAAAACAATGTTTTTTATGGGCACCAATAAATAATATTGTAAAATTAAAGTTTGTATCACAGAATCCATTGTATTTTTTTTTCGGGTAGGTTCTAGACGATCCACTTGGCTCACTACTCGACAACCAGCAAGACATGTGCTCCTTAGCCGTTGGTACATTTTTGTTCGTCCCGGATGCCCTTCGTGACCCAATTGTAGTATTCTTTGTCGCAAGACTGATGGCACAATCAGTCTTGAGCCTCTTACGAGCAGATTTCCTGCTGTACCCAATTCGTCTCGAAATTCGAATGGTTTATTCATTTCAGACGTATAGTTCTAAACGCCACGAGTACTGGATCAGTAGCCGATGCTGCTTCCATTTCATCGATGTCGACAGACGCAACACTGCGGATGTACACTAGCCTGGGACAAAATTAATCAGTATTAGCTGCAATCAGTATTAAGCTAAATAACTTTTTTCACAAGCATCGAATCGCTTAACGGTCTTCAATGAAAAGTTTCCTTGGAAGATTTCCCAGAGATTGATTGGATTTACTTTGGATAGCCAAACGAACGGCTCATTGAACTGTTTTTTTCTAACAACACTGCCACCTGCAGCATGACCAGCAGCCTGCTGCTGTCTGCGCAAAGCAACCACGTGGTGTGGGGCGTTCACTTAGCATGGAGGAAAGTCGATATCTTGCGCATAGAGTCTTCGATTTGGATGATACTTTGCACACGTTTCGGGTAAAGTTGACGAAACATTTTTAACGGCCCCACGGGTCATTTATACGCAGGCGTAATTTTTCAAAAGGGGTATGGTTTTGTACAAAATTCATCTAAACAATTAAACATTGAAACATTTCAACGGAAAACATTGACAGTAGAGTAAAACCGCCTAAAAATGAAACTGGCTGGACCTGAAGCTCTGCAAAATAAGATATGCTCGGAAAATAACGAAGAAATCTCTTTTTCAGACAATTTACTCTAAACATTATAATTCAAAATATTGGTTGGTAATACAAATCTGACTTAGAAAAAAATCGTATGTCAGCCTCAACTCAGAATCTAATAGTTAATCGGCTTGATTGTTCGGTGGTATTCCACAACCTCTTAAATATTCTTCATTAGATTCCCAATTTTCCGGGGTTTCACCGATACGTGTGGAGATGTTCATCACAAAAAAAGAAGCTTTGAAGCCTCAGTAACAAAGTCCGAAAGGGTCGAATGATCGTCGCTGATCTTACTAGCTCTGGCGGGAACCTTATCATCGTTGATCATCGCTTATTCAAAGCGGCAACCATATTTACTTTTTCGTCGATTTCAACTTCGAAAATAGCAAGGGCCACATTCCATTCTGATTTCCAATTTCCCCGCATCGCACAGCACAAGGCAGCGGAGCGGACTGTTTTCAAAAAGTTTCCGCTTTGTTCCGCCATTTTTCGTAGAACTTCTACAGACTCATTTGCACCTACGCGTTTAGTCGTGTAACTAATAATTTTTAACTTTATAACCATTTAAGCCACTTCTTTGATGTACTTCTGGGATGGCATAAAGCTTCAATTAATTATAATAAAACATCACTTGAAGCCCTTCCCTCTTTGCTGGCCTTCTATTTGGTCTAAACACGTTAAAAACTGGGCCAACCAAAAAAATCGACGCTTTTAGCCGCAAACATTGTTTTGCTGGCTCTTCCATATTCTTCAAGCAATAGTTTATAATTCGAACGAAAGCTTTGTGTGATTTTGTTCAAACGGTGTCAACTGTCAAACTTTTCTATGCGCATGATGTCGGCATTCCTCCATGCTGAGTGAAGGCCCCACACCACGTGGTTGCTTTGCGCAGACAGCAGCAGGCTGCAGGTCATGCTGCAGGTGGCAGTGCTGCTAGAAAAAACAGTCCAATGCGCCGTTCGTTTGGATAGTAATCATTATTAGCTAAATAACTTTTTTTACAAGCTTCGAATCGCTTTGCGGTCTTCAAAGAAAAGTTTCCTTGGAAGATTGGATTGACTTATTTTTAGAGGATAACGGGTCACCTTGCCAGATATTTCTTTGTAAAAAGTAAGTTTCCCCATAGAAAATCCTATGGAAAATTAAAATCGCGGGCGCTAATATACAGTTTCTCCGATCGAGCTGAAATTTTGCACAGTTATTATAGGACCACAGAGACTCCCGAAAATCAAAGGGAAGCGGAATTTGTTTTCTTTCATATGTCCGTGTCACACCTCTCATTCGAGATCGAATTCGCCAGTCTCTGGTCCTTGCGACAAGCTAGCCAGCGGATCAGCGATGTTAGATTTTCCTTTACGGCAGACTACCTCGTAGTTGAAAGCTGCAACCGTAAAACCCATCGCTCAATTCTGAAAAAGGCTATCTCAAGAAGCTTATTGTCTGTTTCCAGTTCAAAACGGATACCCAAAAGATAAATCGAAGCGCTCAACTGCCCATACTAAGAGCAAGACCTCTTTTTCCGTTTGAGCATAGCGTCGTTCGGTACCGGTAAGGATTTTACTTGCGTATGCCACTACCTTTGGCGAGCCTTCTAGAAACTGCAAGAGTACTGCACCTAATCCTACTGGCGAAGCTTCTGCTACAAGTCGCGTTTTGAGAAAAGGATCAAAATGTGATTAGGCATTAGATCAAATGGTGATAAGGCATTCTTGCAATAATTTGGTCAAACTCAGACTTGTCTTTGTTAAGTTCACGTAGCGCAAAGGAGAAAGTGGCCAGATCAGCGATGAACGAACCAACATAATTGACAAGGCCTAAGATACTGCGTACTTCTTCTCGTGTGGATGGAGGACGGAACGTACGAATAGCAAGAATTTTGTCTTGGGCCGGAGACATTCCATTAGCACCAAAGCGATGACCGAGAAAATCGGTTTCTGTCAACTTGAATGCACATTTGGCCTGATTCAGAATCCATAATCTTTAACTGTTTGCAGTACACATTTGAGAGCAGCATCGTACTGTTGTTCGGTCTTTCCGAATATTATAATATAATCGATAAAATTGATGCAGAATCCGCATTTAGAAAGGATCTGCTCCAAGATTTTCTGAAAAATTTCTGGCGCGCAAGAAATCCCAAAAACTAAGCGTTTGTATCGGTATAGGCCTTTATGTGTAATCAATGTCGTCAACGGTTTGCTCTCTTCGTCCAATTCAAGCCGGTGGAATGCGTCTTTGATATCCAGTCGCGAGAAGTAAACTGCTCCGTTCAACCTCCAACGAACATCCTCTATCGTAGGTAAGGAGTGAGTCTGCCTTGTTGACTGCCTTGTTGAGCTGCCGCAGATCAACACAGAAGCGGATATCCCCCCTGTCCTTTTGCACCTCGACCAACGGAGATACCCAATGGATCGGCTCCATCACCTTTTCGATAATGTCTTTGGCCTCTTTTTCTCAGCTGCTTTGTCTTCTACACATGACAGAGAGGAAAATGGTAGTCGCCGCAGTCGTTGAGCCACTGGCGCCATCGAGTTGTCAATGGGAATATGAATCTTCAAACCACGGATGCTCGGGAATCGCTATACTGTAGAAATCTGTTTAACCGTCTCATGTTGCCCAACTCTTAGTACTCCCAAACGTTCGGCTATCTCTTTGCCGAGTGGTTCTCTGTGGTCCTCTTTTCAGCTGTCCGAGCACCATATGAGTAATTTCTGCATCCAAACAGCACATATGGTAATTTCTGCATCAAACATCAAGTTTACTTTAAACTTCTTATCGGGATTCTTCAATTCGCCAACTACCGCTACTCCATTTTGTTCCATATGATGCCACGTTTTGTCGTCGATTATGTTTGATTGACATTTCCAACCTTGGCCTAAACTAACTCATCACTGTCATTAGCAGAGGATACCATTTCGACCAATTCAACGCTTCTTTCGAGATCCTCGGTTTCATTAATAGCATTTACCTGTCGTGGATTATATTAATTGTTTTTAAACTGTTAAGGGCCTGCCGAAGGAGTAGCGAATACTTGGGGATGAGTGCGCTTCAGAAAACGTCGCGTTCCGCGATCAGGGATTGATGTAGGATTTTGATCAGAGCCTCATCACGGTTGAAGCAGACGAGCCGAAAATAATCCTTTCTTTCCGCGAGTTTGAAGACATGTCCGGTTCCAACTGGTCTTGCTCATGAACACCACCACAAAACTTCCAAACCCCTACAATCCGCTGCAAGTTGTCAGATGACTTGAATGTAGGTATAGTTATTTTGACCACTTGTAGAGTTTGGCACACCCCTTTGTGACCACTCACACCTAGAGACCCAAAATCGCCCATTACTAGCTACTCATCGAGCTCAGAGAAAAAGTTAATTACGAACGTACAACTACGCGCTAGAATTGAAGCGGAAATAAACACGGTTAAATTATTGATTTTGCGTTTATTAATTCGGTTTTTCACGTCCGTCCGTATTCGACCACCATATTGGTGACCTCGAGTGAAAAAAATCACGCGAAAACCGGTCGTTTATACCGCATTCCATTCGTACGGAATTTCGCGAAAATATCGCCATCTTGTTTCCTATTCCGACTGGAAAAAATGGCGACTGGAGGACAACACCCAGCGGAGGAAAACTCAGCGGCTACTGCATCCGTAGCTATTAAGCTCCCTGAATTTTGGAAGAGCGACCCGGCTAATATTGGTTCGCTCAGGCCGAAGCCCAGTTCATCCTTGCAGGAGTTATGCGCGACATAACCAAATTTTACCACATAAGCGCTAAAGTAGACCAGAGCGTGTTATGCCACATCTCTGATTTGGTTGCAAACCCACCAGAAAACGAAAAGTACCCGGTGATCAAAACCAGATTGGAGAGCCGATTCGAAATGTCGCCACAAGCAAAAATGGAAAAATTATTGAACTCTTGCGATTTGGGCGACATGAAACCGACGCATTTGCTAGCCCGGATGCAGGATCTGGCAGCTGGGCTAAATGTTGAAAACGGATTAATGAAAATGTTGTAAAACACGCCGGATGTCACCAGATAAGTTGTCACTCGCTAAACTGGAATTCAAAACGATGATGGATCTTGGCATTTGTCGGCGCTCTAGTAGTAGTTGGGCAAGTCCATTACACTGCGTACCGAAGAAGTCAGGACAATTGCGCTTTGTAGGTCATTATCGCAAGCTAAACCATGTTACTGTTCCAGACCGGTATCCGGTTCCGCACATCCACGACCTACTAAACGCTTACTAAAGCTTATCACCAGATACCAGTAGAGGAGGAAGACATACCTAAGACGGCCGTTATAACTCCATTCGGTCTATTTGAGTTTACAAGGATTCAGTTTGGTCTGTGTAATGCAGGCCAGACCTTTCAAAGATTCATGCACAGACTTTTTGGAGACCTCGATTTTGTTGTCGTCTTCATTGACGACATATGCGTGGCATCGTCTTCAATTGAAGAGCACCATCAACACATGCGAATAGTTTTCGATCGCCTTCGTTTAAATGGTCTTGTGATAAACTTACCTAAATGTAAATTCGCACAACAAGAAGTCGAATTCATCGGTTATCTTATCGGTAAAGATGGTGTCAAACCGTTGCCTAGCCGAGTGTCAGCTGTACTGGATTTTACCCGTCCAACCACAATTAAAGACCTTCGTCGTTTCCTTGCACTTGTAAATGGATACAAAAGGTTCGTGCAGCAAGCAACCGATATGCAGGTAGCATTGAGATGTCTCATCACAAGTAACAAGAAGAACGCCGTCAGAAAAATTGAATGGACCGAACCCAGCAATAGAAGCTTTTGAGAATTGTAAAAAAAGCACTAGCAGAAGCAGCATTACTTTGTTATCCGGACCCAGCGAAACCTTTGGGCTTACTATTAGATGCTTCTAATACCGCGGCTGGCACAGTTCTGCAGCAATTTGTCAACGGGACGTGGCAGCCGTTAGGTTTTTATTCGGAAAAATTTACATCGGGCCAGCGAAGCTATTCCACGTTTCGACGGGAACTGATAGCAATGAAGATGGCCGTCAGATACTTCAGACACCTGTTAGAAGGACGACGATTTACAATGTTTACCAACCATAATCCTTTAACGAATGCCATGACTTCGAATTCTGCTTGTCGTCTACCCCACGAAGAAAGAGCGTTGCAATATATTTTTCCATTTACCACGGACATCAAACATATCAGTGGAAAGCTCAACGTTACTGCAGATACGCTCTTCAGAGTGGAAACGATCAACACTCCATCTCCAATCGACTATAACGTTATTGCACTAGACCAGAACACCGATGAAAAACTGCGGGAAGTTACCCATATCGACTAATTCTTCGTTGAAGTTAAAACAAGTTACACCACATCAGATCAGGGACGCCAATTCGAATCGGAGTTGTTCAGAGAATTATCATCGGTTCTTGGAACAAAGCATACTCGAGCAACCGCCTACCACCCACAAGCAAATGGTATGGTCGATTCCATCGTAAACTAAAGGAAGCGACTATGTGCATAGATGCAAAAGAATTGGTTTTTCCATCAATTTTGCTGGGTTCTAGAACCGCTTTCAAAGAAGATATGGATTGTTCTCCTGCGGAGTTAGCATATGAACAAACTTTGCGCGTACCAGGAATTTTCGAGCCACATCATCCGCGACCCTCTCACCCACATATTGGCAAAGCAACACCGCAGAAACACCGTTTTTAGGCTCACACCGTTAATAGATTTATTTTCTTAAATTGTTCAGAATAAGTGATTAGCTATTAAATTACATTTAGTTTTGATGGTTTATAGCTTAATTGTGTCCCCTTAGCTTACAATATAATAATTTTCTAACGTAAGTCACAATGTAAGCAAAAAAAAAAATTGAGAAACTGGTACCGGATGACACTGTAAAGACTTTGATGGAGGGCATCAAGCGAAAATGCGTTCAATTTTACACTCAAGGTTCCATCGATTAACTTTTCTTCTGATTTTTGAAGTAAATATATGTATAAAACTACTACTACTATTTTGGTTTAATTCTAAACATTATAAGAAAATTGGCATGACATTTTCGGTGTCGCAATAATTTCGTGTTCCCCCTTTAAATGTGATGAATATCAGGAAATTACCATGCGCTTAGAAAACTGCATCACCACTGTGGACGCTTGAGTGTTTTGATAAGTATCTTTTGAATGTTATATCTACTCCTGAAATCTTGGTTAATACTTAAAACTTCCACCAAATCAGCCATTTATTCCTTCTTCATAAGCGTTGCCTTGACCATTGCTTGTTGATTGATGCTGGATTTGGAAATCTTATTTCAATGGTAGGTTGTAGGCTGTTGATTCCAGTTGCTTTATTACTTTCCGCTAATAGCCACGATGTTACCCTCTCCTTCATTCCTTAGCACGTTGTTTGGTGTGAATATTATGATTGTGAGTTGAAATGACGCGACTTACTTGTTATTATTTTTTTAAATTCATTTATTGCAGAAGGAAAAAGCTTTTTTGAGTAGAATTTCATGCATGTCTTTCTTTCTCAAAAAAGCATAAAAAACCCTTTGATCTTTTCAAATAAATATTTTTTAACAAAAATAAAATTAACCTTGTTTTCCTAACGGAAAACCACCATCACACTTTGTGAGTGGCTCCAATAGCATTCTTATTATTGGTTTAACTCGGATCAAATCGGATTTCCAGCATTATTAAAAATCACCTTGTTTTACCAATGAAAAATCACCATAACACTTTGTGTGTGGCCCCAATAGCATCCTTACTGTATAAATAAATCTATTTATACATATACACATGTACATTATTTATACCTTACGGTATAACTTGGTTCAAATCAGAAATCGGTACTAATATTTAAATATTTCACTAAACGAAGTGTGAATAATTCAGCTTATAGTTAACCAAAACGAACTCTGCTGCCACCCAATCTTGTTATCCAACATCCCCGTGATTTCTCGTGGAAGTGCGGCGGTGGTCTCGGCTTCCAATAAAACATCCAAATAAACGTTAACGCATTCCTACCCTTCCTTATTTGACCTGCATTCGGGCGAGGCCAGCGCCGGTATTGCCTGGATTTCCGGAAAAACTGACGCGGTTGATCAAAGCAACGATGGATCGGAGAATTGTGTGTCGTCCTAGTATCAGGGACGCCTCGAGCCCCCTTCGAATCTCGGAGAGGGTTACGGCGGGCGTGATGGATTGTCGGGTTTGTTGTTTACCTTTGCTTTCCAATGTGTGATTCGAAGAGCGGGGATAGACACGAGTGGTACGATCTTCAGGAAGTCCGTCCAACTTGATGGCATTGCCAACGACGTTGATATCGTAGAACGCAACTTTGAGACGATGGCGCAAACGTACATCAGACTTAGGGCTGAACCAAGTGGGATTGGGCTTGTGATTAATGCGTTGAAAACAAAATACATGAAGGGAATTTTTTTTTTTGGGGAAAATGTTAGCCTCCTAGCACAAGTTCAGATCGACGGTGATGAAATTTATGTAGTAGACGGGGGTCAACTATCTGGGCTCATTGATGACCGCCGATAACGACACCAGTAGAGAAATACAAAGGCGCATTATGGCTGGCAATCGTGCCTACTTTGGAATCCGAAGGACGCTAAGATCGAACAAAGTTCGCCGAACCACAAAGTTTGACCATCTACAAGACATTTACTAGGCCGGTAGTCTTCTACGGCCACGAAATATGGACATTGCTAGTGGAGGACCAACGCGCCCTGGAGTCTTTGAACGGAAGGTGCTGCGTACGATCTACGGTGGAGTGCAGATGGAACACGGAACGTGGGAGGAAGCGAATGAACCACGAATTACACCAGTTGCTGGGAGAACCTCCCCATCGTATACATCGATTTTCTCGGTCGACTACGATGGGCTGGGCATGTCGTAAGAATGTCGGACGACAGCTCCTGTGAAAATGGTTCTCGAAAAACGAACCGACAGGTGCAAGAAGAAGAGTGCGCGCAACGAGCAAGGTGGATCGATCAAGTAGAAGGCGACCTGCGGACCCTCCGCAGACAGCGAGGCTGGCGAGGAACAGCCATGGACCGATTACAATGGAAACAACTTCTGTGTACAGCAGAGGCCACACCGGCCTTAGTCTGATTGGTAAGGTAAGTATTGTGCTGTTAGGGTTTTTTACATACCTTAGGCTAGATAGGTTAAGTTCTTAGGTGAGGGGAAAAAGATTGCAATAAAATTGTTAGTCGTTACTATTGAAAACAAATTCTCATGGATGTCCACTTTTTACGCTTTTTTGCTACAACTTGTTACACAATCGTATTCAACTTCATCAAAATTTGGCTTTTTAATTTAGGCAAAGAAACAATCTGAAAAACATCCTGAGCAACACAAAATCGTCATATTTGCTAACGGTGACTTGACTGTGACTTAATTGAGTAGTAATGGAGTAACATCAACTATATTGCAACTAGAGTTACCTTACAACCTGCTAGAGATAAAAAATAAATAATAAAATATTGAAACAAATAATAAAATTCTAAAAATAAATTCAAAACATAGGGTTGGGGGCAACGACCCCCCCATGCCACCAATGACTACGCCTATGGCCCGAGTAGGTATCACCTAAATAAAATTAGACGAATTCATTCTACAGAATGTCGTTTTTGCCAATTCGAAACTGAAACTGCAGAACATATACTCAGCAGCTGTGGAGCATTATTCAATCAAAGGATGTCAATATTTGGAAAGTAATTACTAGAGCCCTCTGAAATTTGGCAAAACGATCCTGGTAGAGTATTAGCTTTATAAAACAAGTTGCGCCTAACTGGGATCAGGGCCTTGTCAACCAATGTTATCACACCTTAATTGTGACAGGATATTTGACTTGCACCAAATCAAATATGGGTCATACAACAATAAACCTAACGAATGGATGCAGTTGTGTTTTGGCTCTACTAAAAAAGAGGAAGAAGAATAAAAATGACTTTACACATATCGTCATACGTGTTTCTAGCACCATAAAGGTGAGCCCCGATTTTCTGATTCCTATATTACCAAAATTTGTGCCTCGATGTTTCACTTAGGCTAGATATAAAAATTTAGAAAAAATTCGCTATTTTAGGTCCTAGATTATCTTAACAATCTTCCAATTAATTAAAAAACTGAAACGGACTGTTTCTCTGCACTCACGTTTTTTTTTTCAGTGTTAATTTATTACCGGCATTTGTGCACTCATATTGCGTCAAATGAACTATTTGAGGGGCATTTTCCCTCCGAAACATTATTTCTGAAGTTAGCCTCAGAACTTCACCGTACCGAAAGCAGCTAATAGGCAAGCTGTAGGGAGGAATAGTTATTATTCTAAACACCTATGAAAATGCGTCAATAGTTCTAATACATTTGCCGAAGAGAAATTCCATGATTTTTCAGTTCTGATCAGTTGTTTTTTTCTCTAAAATAGTTAGCCTCGGTGGAACCTTACAACATCTTATTTACTGAGGCTGAATCGCGGCTCACTACAAACCGCCCAATTACACATCTCCGAGTCAACCAAATTTCAAATAACTACTTTGTATGTGCCACAACACGTGCTGTCCGTTCACCCACGAGGTCGTTCATCCTGCGATATCAGCAAATCATTTTGCACTGTTTCTAATTGGATACTGTAGCTCGAAAACAATTTTGTCCGCTTTTAAGTTCGGCTTCGTTCTCTTGTTGATATCATTTTCTCACTTCCTGACCGCACAGCTTGTGCATTCACCATATCCTGAACGGTTGCTGGTGATGTTGCTGTATCTCACTGAAACTTCAGCCGTGATATTCTCTGGCCTACATAGTCATCACACCCCAACAATTAAAGACCGTTTGTGATAAGGCGTGTTTCCATTCAGAATCGAGAGCTCTTATCTGCAGATACACTTGCGACTCGGCAACATTTTACGCGTTTTTTTTTAATTCATAATAATTATTTTTCCTAGTGTTCGCGTTTCTCAAGATCCGTTGTTTGTTCTGCTCTATTTATTTTTAGGTTAATAACGACCACGCTTCTCGTATGGTTTGAATAACACACATATGCGGTAAATAGAAAACCAGTCGCTCTGTCCCAACGGCAGCCTTTTCCGGTTACTAATAATAGCAAACTTTTATATATTTTACTCTCTTTCCATTTCCCCATACTTCTCTATCTAGCAATTTTGGCAAGACTTGACAGGAGGCGTTGGCCTTTTTAACCGAAACGAAAGAGACTACGCACGACCGGCACAGCCCTTCATTGATCCGAGCTATAATGTGATCGACACAGTAACTGGTGCTCAGGGTCCTCCGGCGAAAAACTGTACCAGTGGTGGATGTTGTATACCAAAATGTATTGCCGAAAAAGGAAACCGCGGTTTTCCCGGTCCACCTGGTCTTCAAGGACCAAAGGGTATCAAAGGTTTTCCCGGATCCGAGGGTTTACCTGGTAGCAAAGGTACCAAAGGTGAACCGGGTCCGATGGGACCGTTGGGGCTAAAAGGTGACCGTGGCCGTGAAGGTTTGCCTGGTTACCCTGGTGTTCCGGGAACGAATGGTCTACCAGGTGCACCAGGTGCGCCCGGCATTCATGGTGTAGACGGCTGCAATGGTACAGATGGACTTCCTGGATTACCTGGATTGAAAGGTGAGCCTGGCCCACGTGGCTACCCAGGACAACGTGGTGATAAAGGTGACAAAGGTGAAGCAGCTCGAGATCCAGAAAACTATAACAAGGTCAAAAGGGAGAGCCTGGCCAAGACGGAAAAGAAGGTAAACAAGGACAACAAGGTGATGTCGGTGAACGCGGATATGAAGGTCGTCCTGGTCAACCCGGTATGCCAGGAGCTCAAGGAATGAAAGGTGACAAAGGTATCAAAGGTTTCTGCATAAAGGGACAAAAAGGTGATAAGGGCATCAGGGGTACGGAAAGCTATGAGGTAGCAGGGACAGAAGTGGGCACCGTTGGACCTGAAGGACAAAGAGGAGATAAAGGTAATGCAGGCATACCTGGATTACCAGGAGATAAAGGACAAGCAGGAGATCGAGGGCCAGGGGGTGATCGTGGATTGAAAGGAGAAAGAGGGTTTCAGGTCAACCAGGCCCAAGAGTAACTATCATGCATATCTCAACAGTTGCAAGTTATTAACAATAATGTTTATGTAATTTTACAGGGACGTGATGGTAATTTTGGACCAGTTGGACTGGCAGGTCAAAAAGGTGACAGGGGTATCGAAGGATTGCATGGTTTGAAGGGAATGCCTGGACCAAAAGGTGACTCTGGTAGAGATGGTGAGCCTGGTTATCAAGATATTCCAGGACCTCCTGGCCCTCCGGGTGGTGGTGAAGGACGTCCAGGAGCTCCAGGTCCGAAGGGTCCCCGAGGTTATCCTGGACCACCAGGTCCCAAGGGGCATTGATGGCTTCCCTGGTGATCCAGGACCAAGAGGACAGGTTGGTCCAAAAGGAGGTCAAGGTATACCGGGCAGACCGGGTCCAGAAGGATTCCCAGGAGAAAAGGGTGATAAAGGAGAGCCTGGTGCTGTTGGTTTGCCTGGTCCTCAAGGCCCACGGGGATTCCAAGGTGCGCCTGGTGCCGAAGGTCTACGGGGAGAGACAGGTGACCCTGGTGTAGGCATAGTTGGACCCAAAGGTAACGCTGGTATGGCTGGGTATGTTAATGCTGTAATTCCTAATTTATGAAGAAACTCTCTAATCCTATTCATTTTTGTTATAGGTTCCCTGGATTGAAAGGACAAAAGGGAGAACGTGGTTTCAAAGGCTTGATGGGTGCTCCTGGTGATGCAAAGGAAGGCCGCCCTGGTCTTCCAGGTAGGGCAGGTGTTGATGGTCAGAAAGGAGATGCTGGTCGTCCAGGTTTGTCAGGTGTTAAAGGAGATCGTGGTGAAAAGGGCGAGATTGGTGGTCGGTGTTCGGACTGCCGACCAGGGCTTAAAGGAGAGAAAGGTGAACGTGGAAACGATGGTCTAGCAGGACGTAATGGAGCTTCTGGACCACCAGGTGAACGAGGTTATCCCGGAGAAATTGGTGTTGATGGCAGCCCGGGACCACGTGGTGCTCCCGGACTTAAAGGTGAGCCCGGAATCCCAGGTGTTCCTGGAGCCGAGGGTCCTGCAGGTGCACCAGCAATGGTTAACTGGAATTTAGTGCAACCAGTGAAAGGGGAAAAAGGATCCATGGGACTACCTGGGCTTGATGGAATCAAGGGTGAAAGAGGAGATCGAGGCAATCCTGGAGTAGTAGGACCAAGGGGACCAGCAGGCCCAAAAGGTGACAAAGGACGCCCTGGTGAGCCAGGTATTGACGGCACTCCAGGACCTTCAGGACGCGACGGATCCCCGGGAAAACCAGGAGAATCGATAAGAGGTGAACCAGGTCTTAAGGGTAATCCGGGATATCAGGGCGAAAAAAGGTGACAAGGGTATTGTTGGATTCAAGGGTGAACCAGGAAGATGCGCTAGTATCCCTCCGAATCTTGAAGCTGCAGTTAAAGGTCCACCTGGAGCTCCAGGTGACAAAGGATTCATGGGTCCCCAAGGTATTAGAGGAGAAAAAGGCGACAAAGGAGATCGAGGTTTGACTGGTCTTGGTGGATCTCAGGGTCCCCAAGGTCCTCCCGGACCAGTTGGCCCTAGGGGTCTTCCAGGTCCTCGAGGAGAAAAGGGTAATCCTGGCCCAATGGGATTCCCTGGTAACCCTGGTAAAGACGGAAATACAGGTATTCCTGGGTTGCCCGGCTCGAAAGGAACCAAAGGAGATCCAGGACTATCGATGGTTGGACCACCAGGGCCAAAAGGTAATACTGGTTTACGAGGCCCTAAGGGAGATCGTGGTGGCTCTGGTGATCGTGGAGATCAAGGTCCACCTGGCTCGGTTGGCTATCCTGGGGATAAAGGTGATGCAGGAATTGCTGGCTACCCAGGTCTACCTGGGCAAGTTGGTCCAAAAGGTGAGCCTGGTCCAAAAGGCCCTGCTGGCCTACCAGGAGCTCCTGGTCGACCAGGCATGGATGGCGTGAAAGGCTTGCCAGGTCTTAAAGGTGACGTTGGTGCTCCTGGAGTGATTGGATGGCCTGGGCAGAAGGGTGATACAGGTCCCCCCGGTAATGACGGTTCAAAAGGATTCCAGGGCCGAAAGGGAGTGCAAGGTTTACCGGGAGCACCAGGATCGCCAGGATTGCAAGGAGCGAAAGGAGAAAGAGGAGAAAAGGGAGACAAAGGAGAGTACGGCCTTACTGGAGCTCCTGGATTGCTAGGTCCTCCAGGCCCTCTCGGACCAAAAGGAGATAAGGGTTTGTTGGGTCCACCTGGATTGGATGGCTTAACAGGACTACCAGGCGATAAAGGTGATCGTGGTTTCACCGGAGCTCCTGGTCTTGTAGGTGAACCTGGTTCATCTTCCGAAAAAGGACAGAAAGGTGAGCCAGGTGCTCCAGGATTACGTGGTGTTGACGGGCGCCCAGGTTTGAATGGTGTTCCTGGAGCAAAGGGTGATGCAGGACTCCCTGGATATGGAAGGCCTGGAGCTCCTGGAGAAAAAGGTGAACGTGGAAACAGTGGCCTCGATGGCTTACCAGGACTTGATGGACCGAAAGGTGATGCTGGAATTACTGGTTTCCCAGGTATGAAAGGTGACAAGGGTAACTCTGGACTCCCAGGAGTTCCCGGCTCACCGGGTATGGATGGTCTTCCTGGTGCTGAAGGTGTTCCAGGTCTCCGTGGTTTGGATGGCGAAAAGGGTTCTAAGGGTGAAGTAGGTCGCATTGGAGAACGAGGTGATCGTGGCGAAAAGGGTGACATGGGACCACCTGGGCCCCCTGGATATATGGGTCTGAAGGGTGACCGCGGTGTACCAGGTGAACGAGGAGCTCCAGCAACCGTTCAAGATATCAAGGGAGACAAGGGCGATCAAGGTTTGCCAGGAGCTCCTGGTGGTCCAGGTATGGTGGGAATTCCTGGAACAGTAGGTGAAATGGGTATGAAAGGAGCTCAAGGTGTGCAAGGTCAGCCTGGTTTCCCAGGGCCACCAGGACTATCAGGCTTACCTGGAATGAAAGGTGATCTTGGACCTGCTGGAGAGAAGGGTGAACCATGCCCAGTAGTTAAAGGCGAAAAAGGACTGCCTGGGCGTCCAGGAAAGAATGGACGAGATGGTGGCCCCGGACCAGCAGGAGAAAAAGGTGACAAAGGATTGCCTGGTTTGGTTGGTCCCGAAGGTCCTGTTGGTTTACCTGGTCCTCTAGGAAGGCAAGGAGAAAAAGGTGATCGTGGTGATTCGGGTATAGAAGGACGACCAGGAAAAGACGGGTTCCCAGGACCACAAGGACTCAAGGGTGATCGTGGATTTCCAGGAGAGAAAGGAAATCCTGGACCACCAGGATTCCCTGGCCTACAGGGTGAGAAAGGTGATAGAGGTCGAGATGGTCGTGACGGTTTCAATGGTCCTCAAGGCCTCAAGGGTGATCGTGGTCCACAAGGACCGGAAGGTGCTCCAGGATTCGTTGGTCTTGTTGGAGAAAAGGGTGACAAAGGCAACCGAGGCCTTCCTGGTCTTGATGGTGCTCCTGGCGAGAAGGGTCAAAAGGGTGAAACTCCATTATTGCCTCCACAGCGTAAAGGCCCTCCTGGTCCTCCTGGTTTTGATGGACAGAAGGGAGAAAAAGGATTGCCTGGCCTTCAAGGACCTCCTGGAATTCCAGGAGCTCCTGGAGCACCTGGTGAAATCGGCTTGCGTGGCATTGAAGGTGCACGAGGTCTGCAGGGCATCCGTGGTGAGATTGGTCTAGAAGGACGTGCTGGTCGTGATGGTTTCCCAGGAACTCCTGGTCCCAAAGGAGAACCAGGTGCTCCGTGCTCACCTGCTCCTGATTATCTTACTGGAATTCTACTCGTCCGACACAGCCAATCAGAGGAAATCCCACAGTGTGAACCTGGTCATGTCAAACTATGGGATGGTTACTCCCTGCTGTATGTCGATGGAAACGATTATCCTCACAATCAGGACTTGGGTTCAGCTGGTTCATGTGTGCGCAAGTTCTCAACACTGCCAATTCTGGCCTGCGGTCAGAATAATGTATGCAACTATGCCTCGAGAAATGATAGGACTTTCTGGTTGTCTACATCAGCTCCGATTCCGATGATGCCTGTGAGTGAACATGAAATGCGTCCATACATTTCACGTTGTACGGTCTGCGAAGTTCCGTCCAATGTGATAGCGGTGCATAGTCAGTCGTTGGCGATACCAAACTGCCCTAATGGCTGGGAGGGTCTATGGATCGGATACAGTTTCTTAATGGTTAGTTTGGGCTTTGTTTCAACTTTAAAAAAAGTTTGTTAACGGGATTTTTATATTTTCAGCACACTGCCGTTGGCCATGGTGGTGGCGGTCAGTCCCTATCAGGACCTGGTTCCTGCTTAGAGGACTTCCGTGCCACTCCATTCATCGAGTGTAATGGTGGCAAGGGTCATTGCCATTACTACGAGACGCAGACATCGTTCTGGCTCGTTTCACTCGAAGATCACCAACAATTCGAACGGCCGCAGCAACAGACCCTTAAGGCCGGCAGTTTGCTCTCGAGAGTGTCCAGATGTCAAGTGTGTACTCGAGTCTAGTTATAGCTTCTCTTGCAGTAGTGTGCACATCCAATGAGCGATGCATTATTTTTTTATTTATGCAATAGTATGTGCCTTCTTAAGTTATTTCTCAAAAAAATGAAATCATGTTTTAGAGATTTTTTTTAGGGAGAAGTGTAACTAGATTCTATGTTGTAAAAGAAAAGTCCGAAAAGAAACCAAAAATATGTAAAAACTGAAAGTATGTAAGTAAACGAGTTTAAATGCCTGTGGCTTTTATAGAGAAGATACGCATTCATGTTAAGGTATAACGAAAAAAAGGAGGTAAATATCCGTGCTAATTTCCAGTAGTTATTTTGTTTTAATACCGTAAAACTGCCCACGTTTTGGAAATATTACCATCAAAACAAGTAACACCGCCGACTTTCCTTAATCGAAAACCTCCCAGCAACGAATTTAGCTAGCTAGTAAAGAAAAAGTATATTTCTAATTTTACCAGTGCTGCGACGACCATTGCAATTAATTTCGTTTATTCAAATAATTGTGTAACAGTTTACCATACTGCCCAGAATTGCCATTTCGGTTTAAAACTCAAAGGGTTTAACCCAGCAAATTTATGTGTTCATTAAACAACGAAAAATAAAATCCAAATTCTCCAAGTGGACATGTAGACCGATAACTAAACTTTAACTAGAATTAATAGATACGATTAATTACCGATTAAAGTGCCATCAGCGATAGATAACAGGAAAATTTACAACAAATGCCATTCTGAATGAAAGAAGTCCAGTATGAAAACCTCACTATAGATTTGCATTTTTAAACTGTACATTTCCGCTATTCTTACACTACATGTTGTAACCAAGTAACATATACATTTTTTTTTGCGTTTTCCTTCAGTGTAGTAGTACCGAAACAGTCAGAATAAAGTTCTTACAAAAATGTTTTGATGCAGTTGTTTATTTTTATGAAGATAACCTACAAAGCTCTTATTTTCTGTTTCTAGTAGTAATCCTTGTATAATAACCCAAAATGCTCCCAAAACCAAGTCTATTACACTTTATCAGGCAAAATAAGATATTTATTATTTACAGAAAAGTTGACTCCATCCTTTTCGATGCATTATAACACTTGGCGGGCCTAGAATTGGTTGATCCATCTTATCCATTTAGCCACATAGCAGGCTTTCATTATCGAACCAGAAGGTCTGAAACCGAGTACAAAATTCATCAAATTTTGGAGTGAAGAAAATTGATTCGAAAATTCGTGCACTTCGTAGTTCATTCGCTTCCTTACAAGAGTCATGTAATGCACATCCATGCCCTCCTTGAGCATAGTTCATGCCTCCAGTTCATAGAGCCACCTCCGCTCATCACATGTCGGTACCATTTGTGTTTTTTTTTTATTTATCAAAAAATAATCAATGGAAAAGTCCCATATATTTTCCATTCGATGCCCCACTCTGCACACCAGCACTCATGCTAATTTCAGATGGCAAATTCTAACAAATGTGTTTGTGAAACGGAACTTCATTGTAATATTCGAAAGAACATAAAAAAATCTCTTGAAAACATTCGCAAGTTTCCTTAATTCAAAAGTGTACAACATCCTGTATTCATCGATTCTTTGTATTTCTTTTACTACTTCGATCATTCTCTGGAACGGATTGTTCACGCGCTTGATGTCTAGAACTAGTCGCAGTGGGACAGATACTACAACCATAGTACCTATATTGAACATCCTCCACAAACAAAAAAGAAGTCGGCAGTAAAGCCGTAAAAATCTGGATCGGAATCTTTAGACATGTCTTCCTCTTCTCGTTTCGTAAATAAGTACTGTTGAAGGCTGTGTCTGGCCCTCTCCACTTAAAACAAAACGACGAGAATAGCAACGGTGAGAGTCTTCAGGGATCTTAAGCTGACGCTTATGCGCAGAAACTAGAGGTTTCAACCCGGGATATTCCGGGACAACAAATCCCGGGATCTTGAAAAATTCGGGATTTCCCGAATCCCGGTATAAGATTTTTCACCGTTCCGAAAATCCCGGGATTCCCGGGACACACATTTCTTACATATTTTTTCGGTTTGATACTTCCCAATAAATTTCAGTGTACCGTTTACGCGCATTCAATATAACCCATACAACGCCAACATACATATTTACTGTACCTACATCGATGTTATACATCATTCATGAAAATGCATCATTCCTTTTGTGTTGGTTCAGTAGGCATTCGCATTTTTGCCTACACATTTAACAAACACACACACGCGCGCGCGGCAATACGACGCAAGCTGTCATTTCCATTCAAAACATTGTTTTCATTCGCTAATAACTGCTTCTGTGTTCATTGAATAATTTCGAATTGCCGTTACATCAAAGTAAGTAGGAATACAAAATGTGTGCTAATGTAGCCTTACATCCAATTATTTTAAAGGCATGGCTGACATTTGGAAACACTTCGATAGAATTGCGGATGACAAAAAAAGACAAAGCACGATGTCGGAAGCGCGAGCAAATTTTGTCGTGCAAGGGCTCTTCGACCAGTGGCTTGCTCCGGCACATGCAGAACAAACACGACGTGGATATCAAACCCCCCACAAATCTTAGTGAGTCTGCTGCGAAATCATCCACACCGAATATCCCAGTTAAACAAGTATCGATGCTCAAGTTCGTTAAACGTCAGTCACTGGCGGAAATTGTAGCTCGGCTGGCAGCAGAGGACGGATTTTCGATCAATGCAATCACCAACAGCAAGTTCATCAGACACCTGATCGGCAGATCGTGGATATTCTCTGCCAATGTCGAATATATCCGTCGCGAAGCTGGTCGCCGAATACTATGGATACGCTCAGCAGCAAACGCTGGATGAAATAGTGAAGCGTATCGATAGCGGTGAACTGGTTAGTCTCACTTCGGACGAGTGGACTAGTTCAAGCAACAAGCGCTACTTAAACGTGAATGCCCATTTCGCTGACGGATCATTCTACAACCTGGGTCTCGGCAAAATTCGTGGATCACTACCTGCTGAAAAGGTTTTGGAAATGGTCAAGGATATGATTCGGAAATTCGGTAGCAAAAAAAAAACCGCAGTAGAAACTACCATGCATTTCGAGGGTTAAATTAAGAGCAAACACCAACAATTTTCAGCTGACTATAAATGCGTTTGATTTTACCAAAATTGCGATTAGATCAACCGCGATGCAGTTGATATCAATATAAAAGTTTATCCGATATACCATAAATGATAGAAGTTTTACCATAAACGTAGTCATTTTGACTGAAATTTCATGGTATTTTTAAGGAATGGCATAGTCGGGTATAATGGTAGTTTTTACTACAAGATTTTTTCCTGTGTGGTCCTGTACAAGGATCAGCCACCGGTACCAATTGTAAGAAAATGAGGATTCAGATAGCGACGATTCGGATAGTAGTAGCTACGATGATGAAGTTGGTTCTTCGGGTAAATATATTGGAATGTTCATGTTCATATTGAAGAAAACAGCTAATTTATTCCAATTATAGACTTGTACACCACGCGATTTGGAGTAATATGAAACGTATTCGAAGAGGTGTGACATTTTTTAAGAAAATCGCCTGTTAATAATGCACTGCTTCAAGAAAAAATCATGAAAATGTTACACAAACCACGCCATAAACCGCTCTTCAATGCCAATCAGACTAGCTTCGGAAGCATTGGGAAGACGAGATGCTACATTGCTGTCTGCGGAAGGCTGCTTGAGTTTCTTGTATTCAAAACTTAAGAAAATTAACTCCAAAGTTGGAAACGACCTTTTCGATGCAATCACGAAAAGAATCAACGAACGGCGCCAAAAGGAAATAATAACAGCGCTGAAGTTCCTTCAAGGTCTTCCGTTGTCAACTCAAGTGCCAGCAGAACTGGAAAGCTCATCGAAAACGCAAATGATTAAGTTCATCAAGGAACTGGGAGTTCGATTGTTGCAAGACTGCCAAAGACAGACCGATGATGATGTTGCCAAGTTGAATGCTGGATTGTCCTGTATGCGTGAAGGAATATGCCAACCCGTCCCAGACTGATTCGGCAATGATTGATTTTTCAAAAGTAATTGCAAAAGAGCTGTCACTTTTTGAGCTACATGGTAAGTTAAGCCCGAATCTTGAAATCATTTTCGGCGGCTTAAAATCAATCAAACCGATAGCGAGCGCATCTTTTCAAACTCCGGAAATATCTGTTCTAAAAAGCGAGCCCCACTATCCGATGAAAACATTAATAACATTTGCTTCTTGAAGTCGTATTTTCAGAGAACGAATTCCCAGTCAACACAGAATCGCATATGATAGCGCATAAGAGTACAACGTGGAGGCGATATACGTTCTTTCGTTCATTTAACTCCATGCTAAATGTACGCATATCGCCTCCACGTTATACTCATATCAACGTTATTATATGCAATCTTGCGTGTCCTGGGTTCAAATTGATAAGACCAGTTACTTGATTTTTTGAACCATTGATTTTTTTTATTGATGAATAAAACGTATTCCTAACGACAAAAAATGCGTTTTTAAGCACATTGAAAAATTTCCCGGGGGATTTCCCGGGACAAGCAACAAATGATATCTCGAATCTCGGGGCAAGCAAATTGGTCGGGAAATGGGACCCCTAGCAGAAACAATCATCCCACTTCGTGGAGTCTTCAGAAGCGCCACCCGGAAAAAAATATTCTTCGACTATTACTATTCGTCTTGTCACCACCCGACAGTATCAATAGTAGTTTAAAATATTAGTATTGTTGATCGGGACAAGATGACAACAGAACTTATTGTTTCCACAAGAGAATCTAATGTGACATCGACTAGCAGGTTACAACCCAGGTAACCAATAAACAGTTCCAAAGCGTCTTTACGGCAGCCTATCAAGCAATTAAGTCGTCTTAAATGCAACATAAATGCCACTTTGGGCCCAATATACGGCTGTTTTACTGCATACTATGATAATGCTTCATTAATGCTATTTTGCATTCGAAATGCTTAATACAGGCTACAAGCATCTAAATAGCATTTGAAATTCAACTTTACAACAGATTGCATTCAAGATACTGATATAATGCTAATATAATACTAGTAAGGAGTGTATCGAATATAAGCTATCCACATACATTTGCGTTGTACGCATGTATTTGTGATGGTTTTTTATGCTCTGAACACTGCATGCTGTGCGTTGACTGTCAGCTTTCTTTTGTTTACTTGTTTGTGCGGTTCAAATTCTGCGTTTTCAAAATGTCGCGTATTGAAAGGGAAGTGAAAATTAAGGTTCTGGACACATGGCTAAGTGAGAAGGATATTACTATGCGAAAATTGGCGTAGCGGTTTGGAATTCATCATGCGAGTGTTAAAACCATCATTAAGAAGTTTGGGGAACACTATTCTTTGGATGAGCTACCAGGAAGAGGCAGAAAACCCGGATCTTCCAACCCGAAACTGGAGCAGAAAGTGGTATCTCTAATCATGAAGAACAAATCAATGTCAATACGTGATTTGGCCAAAAAAGCAGGAACGAGTGTCGGAATGATCCAGCGTATCAAGAGGCGAAACTACCTGAAGACCTACAAGAAGCAGAAAATCTCGAAACAAAGTGCAGAACAGAAGAAGCGAGCAGCAACAAGGACCCGGAAATTGTATTCGCGTCTTTTGCAGCGTCCGGATGCATGCGTTTTGATGGACGATGAGACCTATGTAAAGGAGGACTCAAAAACCCTTCCAGGTCCACAATACTTTACTGCCGTCGTTGGGGAGGATGTGAGCGATGCGGACAGGTCGATACAAGTGGAGAAATTCGGTCGGAAGGTACTGGTATGGCAAGCAATATGTTCCTGTGCTTTGAAGTCAACCATTTTTTACACTACCGGAACTATAAATGCGGAAATCTATCGATCTGAGTGTCTCCAGAAGAGATTGTTGCCTTTATATAAGAAGCATAGTACACCTCCACTGTTTTGGCCGGATTTAGCGTCGGTTCACTATGCCAAAACCACTCTCAATTGGCTTGCGGAAAAGGGTATAGATTTCGTTGAGAAAAATATCAATCCACCAAATTGCCCTCAGCTTCGACCCATCGAACGTTACTGGGCAATCGTGAAGAGGGTCTTCAAGAAGACTGGTAAGGCATCTGGGAACATGCAGGAGTTCAAAAAAATTTGGGCTCAAGCGTCCAAAAAATGCGATGCAACACTTGTCCGGAACTTGATGAAGAGCATTCGATCCAAAGTTCGAAAATTCGTGAAGGAATAACTTAAATTTATCCGGTTTCATTATGTTCAAGTTTAACCTCGTACAATAAAGAATCAATTTTTTGTATGAATAAAATATCGGTTTTCAACATAATTTGAAAGAAAGTTTGTGGATATCTTATTTTCGATACACTCCTTAGCATCTGAAATGCGGATTTAGGGTTGATTTACTGCATATGCTAATGCTTATTGGTTACCTGGGCATTGTCTTAAGTCAGTTTTGTTTGGTTTTTGTAAAATACTAAGTACCCACTACATAAATTAGTTAACAGGTCATAATCTTCTTTGTGTTAGTCTGGTTTCTTCAGATTGTATTTTAAAACTTGTAACTTTAAAACATCGGATTAATCATATCCAACATATATTTTGGTCTGTATGAAAGAAAGCGTTTCAAGAGGAAAATATCATCAGAACCTAAGCAAATGTTCCTGTAATGCATATGAAAATATGAGATTTATACGTCCATGTCCAGTTTTCTTATTTCTGGATCAACCAGGAACTTTTTTTAGGACATCTTTAACTAGGCACACCATTAGTTCTGCCTGGCCGTTACTTTCCGGATGCTACACAGAAACAAAAGTGTTCCCAAAATTGAAAGCGGACCCTGATCAAGTTCACATTTTCTGGATTTTTATCCAAAAACGTGATCTAGTTCCCGATTACGTGATTCAGTTCACGGTCCAACAATACCGAATTTTTAGTAATCCATGTTTACCGATAATTTCAGTATGTGCACAAAACGCTCCAAGTTCAGTCGAGTAATAAACCAACTCTAATCAGCTTTACATCTCCTGTGTATCTTCACAGTTCTGATTCAAGTGGTACTTATGTTTATCTCTTTCACACTTATCTATCTCCTACACTCCTACAATCCATTATTTCACTTTCAATGTTCGAAACCAGTATTTTTCAACTAACCGAATCTTGTATGCAAAATGTAACAACTCCTTATACCTTCGAGGAATGTGATACATCTTAAATCGATAGTTCCAATAAAATCTAATCAACCATTTACAAACTAATAGAACTAATAAAAAATCAGCAAAACCGATTGTTCATCTAATAATAAACAAAATCCTTTTTTCGCTTCTTTCCTAATCTTCTTTTGCATCTTCTGGCTGAATTTGGTGGAGTGTCTATATTCGTATCTTCATCATTTAATTGATCTACATTTTGTTCTTGGAAAATAAACGAATCGGCAGGATAACCGTAGAAAGGTTCATCTTCTCATCTTCTTTTTTCTGCCACCGTTAACTTAAAAAGTTTCTTATTCTTCAACATGCTGCGGTCTTCTTCTAGCTGCTGATAGAATGAGCCTGTGCACGCCAGAAAAAAAGACTTTTACTGTGAGCCACGTTTTCAAGCATCCTGTGAGAGTGAGTGAGACAACACCAAAACACGGTTCACAGTAAAAGTCAAAAAGACAAAACAATTATAGCAACGTGCACAGGCTCATAGGATATAAATACACTGTTTGGTGCTATGTCCGGTAAGATCCGGCCAGCAATTTCAACTGACGCTACCACCGAGGGAAATTTGGAAAATATGTCGGGCAAATGGTTTTAGAAATTTTGCAGAAATCCAGTTTCTAACGTCAGTTTTTTTTTTGAGGATTTTTGCAGTAAATCGGTCTCGCACTTTCAGATGAGCAGAAGGGTCAGGTCGAGCACTCGACACTGAAGAAGTCTGTAAGTCGCAGATGGAAGAGGCCTATCTGTCAAAGGATAAGCTGTATTCTAATGGAATTCAAAGAAATCTTCTCGCTCTTACCAGTGATTGTTTGAAAAAGGGTTTCAGTTTCTTTGTGTTAATTTAAATTTCCTAGTTTTCCAAAAGTGTTTTTGAAAGTCATTTTTTGGCATGCTTGATAGGTGTAAGTGTTGTATTTAACTCACTCTGAGTATTTAGCTATAAGCGTTTTCGTGTAGTTTTACGACACACGATCTGTGTACCGAGAGAACAGACGTTCATCTTCGGACTGCTACTTGTGTAAAACTTGAAACCGACATTTCAAATGTATGTCATTATGCTCCTGGTAGGCGGCGCTGCAGTTGTGCGATAACTGTCATGTCAATGTTTATCAATAAAAAGCCTAGCACATAACCTGAAAAGTTTTGTTTGTTTTTCTCTGCACTGGCTTTTAATACCGGCTGCCCATATCAACTTTTACACACGTTTTTCAAGACAAGGTATATGGACATCAATGTCTGTTCTCTGTGTATGTACACAATTAGAAAATTTTAAAGTATTCGGTATTTTTTCCGAACTTTCAACAGCTGAACGGTAAAAAAATACCGGAACATGTCAAATTTAACCGAAATCCGTTAAATCGGATTACCGAACGTTCAACTGTTGAAAGTTCGGTAAAAAATTACCGAATACTGTAAAATTTTCTAAGTGTGTAGTAAACATCGTAGATGAAAACAAAAAAAAAACAAAATACAGTCAGAGCAGAGCCCAGTCGATTCCATAAAGTTACAAGTGTTTCTTTTTTCGCAGTATGAAGAAAACCATCACAGTTCCCCTTCTTAACAGTGGCGACGAGGAGAAAAACTAAAGTGGCAAATTCGGTGCAAAAGTGAAGTGTAAACGGACCATTTTTGGCACTTTTGGTTAATTGAAAAACGGCAGTGAGTGTGAAGTGTGGATGCGGAGGACACCATTGCAGTTTGGTGGCTGCTCGCGAATTTTGATCTGGCTGAAGGTGGAGCCATAGCACACAGCAACAAAAGCAGGAAGAGAAATTCTTTAGCGTTAATTTTTTTTCCTTCACGGTGAAGCGTAAGTGAGAAATGTAAGTGCATTTTTGAGCGCAAAAGAAGTTCAGTGGAGTCAATTTTGGCTACCGATTTTTTTTCCCTTTTGATTGGGAGCAAGACAGAAGCTGATGAAGCATAGTTTAAATATCGTAGCGCGAGTTTTTATACCGGTAGCTTTATATAATTTTTTGTTTCTGAACTTAAAAAAAAATAAAATAAAAAATAGATATATAGAGCAAAATTTAGCAATATGCGACTTCGAAATCATTTATAGACCGTCAAATAAGTTGGGAAATGCGGATTTTTGTTCGAGATTCCCAACTCAGCCAAATGTCCACAAGGAATTGGACGCTGAAGTCATTCTTAGCATAAATTTTAGCAAAAGTTTCCCATTGGGTTCAAAAATAATTGCTGAAAGCACAAAGCGGGATGAATTTCGTCAATATTATATTTTTCAAGCGTGAAGGTTGGCCTAAAAAGATAAACAAATGGTTAAAAGATGTTTTCGCAAACCAGCATGATCTGCAAAAAATGGATGATTGCCTATTGTACAAAGACAGAGTGGCAATACCAGGTGTAATGCAAAAAGAAATTTTAAAGTTGCTACATGGCAATCATGCGGGTATAGTCAAAAGTTGTGTCTAAATCTGCTGAATGGTCTCAGTAGAATTCATCTAGATTTTTTTTTATTTCGAGCATCACAAATTTTTGTTAATTTTAGACAGCAACTCTAAATGGATTGAGATAGAATGGATGAAACACGGAACAGACTGCAATAAGGTTTTGAAAAAGTTATTAGCATTTTTTGCTGGTTTTGGTCTACCGGGTAGTATCGGACAAAGTAAAGTATCGGACAATGGTCCTCCATTCAGCTCATATTCATTCATCAAATTCCTTGAGAGACAGGGTATTAAGGTATCAAAAGCCCACGTTATAACCTGTCTAGTAACAGACAAGCAGAAAGATTAGTCAAAACAGTAAAAGAAGTTTTAAAGAGATTCCTAATGGAACCAGGAATGCTTTGTTTCTGACCAATTACAGAAATAACAACACAAGATGGACATTTTCCGGCGGAAAGAATTTTCTCAAACGAACCAAGGATTTAGTTAGATTTAGTGAATCCAATTTTTGTTTTAACAGTAAAGCACACCACAAACCAGCGATGCACTTGGTACGCAAGACAATGAGGGAAAAATCCCAAAACTAGTCAAAAACTTATTTGATAATCTGATGGACGAGGTGTGGTACAAGAACAACAATCCTCACCACCATGCAAGATGGTTAAAGGCCTCCTTCTTAAAGAAGTTTTCTAAAAATATCTTCCAGGTACAAGTTGAAACCGCAAAAGCAATGGCGCATAGGAATCAGTTACGCATGGTCCAAGATCCTCGATGGCAACCTTGCGTGGTCCTCAGCCGATGAGAGGCAGATAAAGCGGTGGTGGACGGGGTCCACCATCAATGGCGATAAGGCCGAGAAAAATACTCCATACACTTCAATAACGCGCGCTAGGAAAAAAAACATGAAGGACCCAAAGGGGACGAAGAAACAGTGAATAAAATAAGGAAAATATCAGAGAGAATGAAGAAAAAGAAAGTGGATGATATGTTTATGTAGAGTTAATAGTAGATTTCCATATAATGAAGTCATATGTGGCTTTTCGAATGGTAAATGTGTTTCTCCTTTAATTTTTAATTATAAATGATTCTGAAGTCTTCGCAAATTAGATTTACTATCGGTGATTCCAAATGGGTTCTTTACCTTAAAGGGACAAGGAATTGTTACCAGTTTAACTGATTCTGAGTATTTAGCAAAAGCGGGCACGTGCGGCGGCGCAGTGACACAACAATAAAATACAGTCAGGCAGAACATCACAATGACAGAGGCCATGGTACCGCCACAAGGGCGCCGCAGGGAACACCGCAACCCAGCGGAAAGAAACCGGTGGCGGGAAAGAAACCAGGGCCCAATGGAGCACGACGCAGGAGCCGGAAAGAATGGTTGGAAAGCGACCCGCAAAAGGTCGGGGCATAAGGGGCGCGGCGCGACGAGGGACGAAAAATCATCCTCGTGGGGGGAGCTGCCGACCCACGTAGAAGTCGCGACGCGTCAAACAAGACATAAACAAATTAATAGCGCCGGCAATCAAGGTTTTTATAAGGGAAAAAAAGCTACTCTTAAAGGGACCAAAGGAAGGTTGCTAACGGGAAATAATGGGGGGGTTCTAGCGCAGCAGAGAATATGGTAGGGCGGGAGGGGGGGGGGGAAGCAAGCAACAACCGAAGAAAGGGGGCGGAGTAGAGAATAATAACTCATTAAGCTTGAATGAATTGGAGTAAATAAACATTTAGTAAACATTATTGTTTTTATTATTGTTGCAGTAACATACTCTTGAGGATGTATTCGAATAGTTTATGGTATCTTCGAATTGGCATATTGAAGTGAAAAACTAATCGGTAAATTTGGAAGACGAAAAGTTTTAATTGGATTTTCATTCGATTTCTGTATTTCTGTTCACCTGGTAACGAACACACTGAGTATGGAACGCACCAAGGTTTTGTTGTCCCGATAGTTATTGAGCAGATAGTCGGCTGTTATGCTGTTACCCGTTATACATTTTTCTTAGATAAGCTCAATAAGACGACAAATGTTTTGAACCACGAAAAGTTAAAACACTTATAGCGGATTCGTTTTTGATCCACTTGCAAACTGGATCGGGTATCAAAATTGGGTCGGCTTGTAAAAAATGTCGGTGTGGTTTGGTTTATCTGTAACTCGTATCGGATTGGGGTTTGCAATGACAGTTTCTCAAGTTCGGGTATCAAGCTAGTTTCGATAACGAATTCGATATAACTTCTTGAAGACGAGAACATCCGGCGGATATGGATGGAATGTCGGGCTATAAGAACCGTAGTGGGTCTATTTGTGGATGCAACCTTGTCTCATCATTGAAGTTTCTTGTTAAACAAATCATCCATATTTGTGTTATTATTATTTTTCCAGACATTTTATTTAAAGCAATGTTCGCTTTACATAAAATCTTCAGAACATTTTCAAACTAAACTTCTTTAAAAGACTTCAACAGTTTGACATATCCACATTGAAAACACAATAACTTTTACTGTGGAGATTTTGTTGCCTCACACTTGGCAGTATGGAATAACCAAGGTCCCGCCACCAATAGAGAAGAAGAAGAAGAAGATTTTGTTGCTTAAGTTTGGTTTGGTTGTGCCAGATCAAAAATGTACAACTAAATTTCCATACATTTACATTGAAAATAATATCAATGTCAAATTGTGCACTGTGTAATAAATACATTATCTGACCATGGTTGGGAACATAGAAAATCATAATCATTTCATAATCATAATCATTTAAATGTTAAAATTTGACTAATTATGTATGCACATTTTAAGTTTATGCATCACAATTACATATTATTATGTTCCCTTGCGCTGAACTGGCCGGCTTGTCGTGCCGCAAGGGCTCAGTAGGGATTCTTGGTCAAGACCCAAAGCTAAGAGTCAGTTCCATCGTGGAAATATCACATCAAGCAGTTTTTCCACCTGCTACAGAGCATTGTGTGCCTAGAGCTCACATTGAGAATTTTACTATTGACATTAGGTTCGTAGTTGCAGTGCGCCTAGGGATCAATCCTTGCCTTAGAACATGGAAAAAGACATTATGGAATAGAGGCAAAATACATTTTTTTATCTTTTTTTGTTTTCTGATATGATATTTATATTTTATTGCATATAAATTGGTTTCAGGTTATCGCAATTTGAGATGTACCGTGAAGGTACTCAAATTCTGCGCACAGTGTGCTGCTCCATAAAACAACAATCAATATGCAACTAGCGATTTGTAATTGGTTCATTGTTGTAGAACCCTTTGGTCCGAAGTACACCTTGAAGCCAGCACCTAACTATACATATTTGGGTTTTTGTTTTGATTTGCTGTGTTATTTTGACAGAATATTTGAGAGTGTGTTCGTGTGAGTTCATTATTAGGGGCTTATTAGTAAGGGGGGGGGGGAGCTTGGGACCGATGTGCTAGTACTGACTATTTCGGAAGAAAAAAAATCGTATTTGTTCGGGACCTACTGGTCTTAGAGTTGTTTTTTCAACTAATGTCGTTTTCGGCTGTTGCCAGTGCGGAACTTGGTTCGCCCTAGGTCCGCCCTAACAGCTGTCAAAACGTTTTTTTATTCAATCGGGTCGGACCTGGATCCGCTCCGGATCCGACCCAACATCGATGAGGTTCGCTCTCAAGTTTTTTTCGAGGTCCAACCTGGGTTCACCAACACTCACAAACATAACTGTCAAAATAAAATGTTTATGTTTGTTTTTGTTTATGTTTTGCACTAATACCATCATACTGACTCGACTCTGGATCCGTTTTCGTTCGGTAATTGCGAGTCAGAGTCAGACCTGACCCAGGTTTAAAACCGAAAACGACATAACTTTCCTTTCAAGTTCACCATGGCGTCCGACATTTAAGTTCTTAACGAGTTTGTGTTGGATGAGAAATAAGTTGAATTAATGAATTTATCATTCCAGTTAACGAGGAGTTAAGGTTTTTTGAATTTGAGAGTATTTTTTTAAATAATTTGATCATTGTACCAAGAAAGTTTTGATTTTTTCGATGTGTACCATTCATTCTTTGTTTTACAAGCCATTTGGAAGTTGACGTGTCAATGTATTTTTTAACAATGGAATAATCCGAATATCGTGCGGTGATTAAATTCTTTCTTTTGGAAGGTTTATCGGCATATCATTGAATGAAGGCATGAAGGCATTACAAAATTATGATGTTTTTATAAGAAAAAATTATTGGAAGCAGCATAGAATGCATATTTACATTATGAATTCTAGATTTTGTTAATTAACTTAGCTATTTCATATTATAAAACTTCAGATATTTTTCGACGAGTCGTTAGACAGTCTGAGAAAAATTTCATCGTTGTACCGTAAACAATTAAATCATGGTCAGGATGACTATCGCATATAATGGTTTCAATAACCATGAAAATGGTCGAAATTACCACGTTCATGGCATTTGTGACTATGATCATGGTAACAAGGACTATTCCGACATTATGGAAAATGTTGCATCAACTATTTTTAATGGTAGTTTTGACCATGATCATAGTCGGTTCAAAATCACTATACTGCAATAGTCATCCTTGTTGTAACCCGCATTAATGGTAAAATTAACTATCAAATTCCTCTCTGTGTACAGTTTCCTGAGTGTATGGTGTAATTTTAATCATTTTGGGTTGGTTTTCACTGAACGTGTATATGCGAAAACTTGACTCTCATTTTTGCCATTAAAAATTCCCATACATCACACTGTGTTAAAAAGTGAATCTACGAACAGTAATCACAACAAACGAAACACAACAAACCGGCACAGTTTTGCGTGTGCGCGCATTTTTCAAAAACACTCGCGGAAATTTGTTCACTTCTCGTGAAATTTCTTCCGATTAACGGTGATTATACTATGACCATTGCCTGGCATAATGCAGAGACTGTTTCAAATCCGACGGTACTGCAATCAGCAGGAAATTTTCCCACGCAGCACTGTCCGCCGATTGAATGGACATAATGATCAACCAGGGCCATCAAAGCACAACGCAGAGAAAGAACCACCGAAACCGGTAACAACACCGAACTCAGCCCGCCTGAATGAGATGAACATCCAGTTGCTACCAAAAGGTCTGTACGAGCAAATTTTCAGTGTCGATTCGGGCCGCAAGTCACGTTCGCCAACGTCAGCTCAGATCGAAGCCTTACGAAAAGATCTCACCCGTCATGGAATTCCTTTGGGCAGCACCGAAATTCTACCCGATGTTGGCTTACGTTTGCCAAACTTGAAAGGAAGCAACATTGAGGAGCATTTCTTTCGGATTGCAGAGGGGCAAAGTAAACCGTACAGGGATCTGCTTCAGCTGCTGGTTAGTAGCGATATTCCTGCACTTCCGGACCGATGGTCAGATACACCCGGTTGGACGTGCTATGATCCTGATCGGGGACCTATATCGGTTCCTTACCCAGCCGAAGAAGCATTCGTATTTGACGTTGAAGTGTGTGTGACTGCAGGAGCTGCCCCGGTAATGGCCACTGCTTTGAGTCCCTCCCGTTGGTACTCGTGGACCAGTTCAAATTTAATTAATCTAGTTCCTTTCGGAGAAGGTCATCGTTACCAGACAGGAGAGTTGATTCCCATGGAATCGAGTGATAAGGATAAACGTACGGACGGTCGATTTCAGGTACCGAAGGTGCTAGTAGGACACAATGTGTCGTACGATCGGGCTCGGATTTGCGAACAGTATTGGTTAGAGGGAACGGGATTGCGTTTTGTAGATACGATGTCAATGCACGTTTGCGTTAGCGGAGTGACGAGCTATCAGCGGGCGATGCTAAAGTCGAGTAAGGAGATGCCACTGGAGGATCTCGGATGGAGCAGTCAAAGTTCGCTGAATAATCTGGCGGATGTCCATCAGCTTTACTGTGGGGAAAAATTAGATAAAGAGAAGCGGAATATATTTTTGGACGGGACTTTAGCGGATGTAAGGGATGACTTCCAAAGTTTGATGACCTACTGTGCGGGTGACGTGAAGGCCACGAAAGGAGTTTTAGGGCAGCTGTTTCCACTGTTTTTGGAACGATTTCCGCACCCTGCGACGCTGGCCGGTATGCTGGAAATCGGAAATGCGTATTTGCCAGTGAACAGCAATTGGAACAGGTACATTCAGGAATCGGATTTGGCGTACGAGGATTTGGATATCGAGGCTAAGCATTTGCTTGCGCAGCGGGCGAATGCGGCCTGTCGATTGATGCACGACCAAGAGTATCGGAAAGATTTGTGGCTGTGGGATGAGGACTGGAGTGTACAGGAGCTGAAATTGAAGGCGGCCAAGAAGGTGCCGAAGAAAAAAGGCAGTGTTGATCCGGTGGAGAAGAAGGTGGAAACGATGGATGGAGAGGAGGATTTGGATCCTCTTGCGGCGAAATTTGAGTATCTGTATAAAACGAAGGAACTGCTTCCAGCAAGACGTCCATTGCTTCCTGGTTATCCGGCTTGGTATCGGAACCTTTGCACGGTTAGTGTCATGTTCTTTGGTTCAGAATAGTATCTAAAATTGTTATTTATTGTTTTCTTAGAAACCGACGGTAGATGAGTGGTCCCCGGGGCCGACCAATATCGGCACTGGCATGCAGATCGCTCCGAAGCTGCTTCGTTTATGCTGGGAAGGATACCCGTTGCATTACATTCGTGGTCAGGGCTGGGGGTTTCTAGTGCCGCATAAGTTTGCTCACGATGACCCGGACAAGGCCGGTATGATTCCACTGGAACAGCTGGTGAAAGCTTGCCCGGTATTGGAGATCAATCCGCAGGCCTCGTCAGAGGAAAGTCACGAGGCTCTCGGCAGTTTATGGAGGGATGTGGAACAGAATATCAGCAGGAAAGATTATTACAGAAAGCTGAAGAAGGACAAGACTAACAACGCTTACAAGGGAACCGGAATCTGGTGCAATTTGGATCTGGAAGAATGCTGCTTTTTTCTAAAACTGCCACACAAGGATGGTCCTTCTCACAGGGTAGGCAATCCATTGTCCAAGGATTTTCTGAACAAGTTTTCGGAGAATGTCTTAGCCGGGGATGGTAAAACGGCGGAAAGGGTTGTAGAGATAGCGAAGATGTTGTCCTACTGGAGGAACAATCGTGATAGGATCAATGGCCAGCTCGTTGTTTGGTTGGGAAGGGATCAATTACCAAAGAATTTACGGGACGAGCACATGGAATATGGAGCGATAATTCCGCAGGTTGTGGTATGTGGGACATTGACACGAAGAGCTATGGAACCGACTTGGATGACGGCAAGCAATGCCCAAAGGGAACGCATCGGATCCGAACTTCGGGCAATGGTGCAAGCTCCGAACGGATTCAAAATTGTTGGAGCTGACGTAGACAGCCAGGAACTGTGGATTGCATCGGTTCTGGGTGATGGCCATGCCGCGGGGATTCATGGAGCTACTCCTCTTGGGTGGATGACCTTGAGTGGATCGAAGGCAGCCAAAACGGATATGCATAGTGTAACGGCGCAGGCAGTTGGAATTTCTCGGGATCACGCCAAGGTCATCAATTATGCAAGAATTTACGGTGCTGGACAGAACTTTGCAGAACGGCTGCTTAAGCAGTTCAATCCAACCTTTTCGGAAGCGGAAGCCCGCTCGAAGGCTATGAAGATGTTTGCTCTGACAAAAGGGAAGAAATATTACTATCTCAAACCGGAATTCCACGACGAATTTCCAAACAAAGGTTACTCCGCCTACGAGGCCTTAAAGATGGCAAAGGTCTGCAACAAAGCGGTCCATGAAATGTTCGAGAAAGCTCGTTGGGAGGGTGGTACCGAAAGTGCCATGTTCAATCGACTGGAGGAAATTGCCGGGTCGGAAACTCCAATAACTCCATTTCTGGGAGGGCGTTTGAGCCGGGCACTGGAGCCCCAGGAGGGAACCGAAGAGCGATTTCTACCGACCCGTATCAACTGGGTCGTTCAAAGTGGAGCCGTCGATTTTCTCCATCTGATGCTGGTGTCGATGCGTTGGTTGATGGGTAATCGGGTTCGATTCTGTCTGAGCTTTCACGATGAGGTGCGCTACCTTGTGGAGGATCGTTACGCACACCGGGCAGCATTAGCCATGCACGCAACCAATCTTCTGACGCGAGCATTCTGCGTGTCCAAGTAAGCATTTAATTAACTGTACAATGTATTTAAAGATAATTCAAAATTCATACCTGATTTAGATTGGGCCTCGATGACCTACCTCATTCGGTGGCCTTCTTCTCCACGGTCGAAGTGGACACCGTCTTGCGGAAGGAATCACATATGGACTGCAAAACTCCCTCCAATCCGCATGGGCTCGCCGTGGGATACGGTATTCCGAATGGAGAATCTCTGGACATCTATCAACTGTTGAAGCGGCTCGGTCCAGAGGAATCCGACATGGGATGTTGGGAGTGGCATCAGGAACAAGGGCGTCAAAAAACTCCGAAGAAAAACGTAAAAATTGTTAGGAAAAAATCGAAATAAACGTTTATATTGAAGTATTATAATTTTTGGATGAAAAATTCGGTTTGTGTGTGCTCCAGTTCGTAATCTTAACTTTTGATTAAGTTCACTTTCGGTGGATTTTTTAACTGACAAAGGTGCTTCTTCTCATCGTCGATTATCGAATTCTGCCGATGGAGCAAAACGGCTTTATTTCGACCGAGTCGATTGTGAATGAAAAGTGATTTGTGGCTTCTGATTTGCGAACATGTTTTCTATCTGCCCATTAGTTGGGGTGATTTGTCAATTTGTCATTCCGGTGGTATGGGCAAATATTGACTCATGGGAACCTAAACATCTGTTTTTTTTTTTGGTGGCAGAAAGCAACTTGTCTCGTTCATCAGTGATGCATAAAGTTGCTTGTGCATAATGTATCAGATAAGCAAATGGCAAACTGGCACGTGTCATGTCTACCAAAATGAAACTAACTACGATGAAGAGCATTTAATCAAAGGAATAGTTCGCGACAAAATATTTCCCGAGCGAAGATATCAGACACTTGGCAACACATTTACTTAATTGGTTCTTGGGGATTTATTTAATGAAATGAACAACAGCAAACTTTATCTAATCCTCGATACCCTGAGTAACCCAACATGTAACTGAACTATTCAAATAAATTCTTTAATCGAATGATTACCTCGCAATAAAATATACACTGTCTACTGTGATCGATAATAGCTTCTATCTTCGGACTTTGTCTTCTTTTTCAGCCCTCCTCTAGTTGCAACAATTGAAGTAATTAGTAGTAGATAGATCATTGACTCAATGGAGTAGGCCTTAAAGAAATCGTTGCTCACCCGGCCCCGAATGAAATTGACCTACCGTGATAATCCTACAATAACTCCTTCTTACGGCTCGTAGCATCTGTACGCAGATCATATTGATGATTTGCATATTAGACTTTTATAACGCTACAAAGTAGTGTCTACAACGAAAAATCCTACGTTGAATGGTGCTCGGAACCTTGGCAAACCGTTATCGGCTTGAGATGAAGCGTTTGTTCTGCCCGATCAACTGCATCCTCAACTTCCACGTTTGACTAGCTCACCAGTCCCAGGTCACACACGCTGTCGTGAGTGAGTCGAAGGATTCGGAAAAGCGTCATATTACCATCACCTGCAAGTTCCTGTCCAATACCTGTCCCGCCATCGATAGCCGTCTAAATCCCGTCTTGTATACTTGCAGCTAAATATCTCCGACAGCAGCTGTCGTTTGTTGCTGATTTGTTTCAGCTGAAGATACTTTTGAAGTTTCGCGTCTTTTCATAGTGTTTACCGAGAACCTGCTGTTGAAGTATGAAAAAGCTAACAAGTGCGATGAAGCATGCCATGACTATATGACATTGTTAATAGAATAGAAATACATCATTCCAGTTCGAACAAGCGACACGCACGGTCGTGTTTTTCGCTCACTTGATACGAAGTTTTTTCCCTCTCTTGATACGAAGTGTTTTTCGCTCTCTTGATACGAAGTTTTTTCTGGCAAGCCAGAAGGAAGCGCTGCTAAGTTGTACAAGTTTTTCCACTCGACCTGTTGCCGTGGCAATGGGTCGAAAAAAATCAACACGTGGGGACGTCCACGCCAGCGACATCAGCTACTGAAGCCATACCGAAACCGAGCAGCTGCAAGCGTCTGCGGCATGACGACACCGGTCCATCGGACCCCAACGCCCGACTATTAGCGAGCAATCGGTTTGCTACGCTTCCGGTACAAGAGATATCGAAAAAGGTAAAGATTCCGCCGCTAGTCCGTAGAATCACCTTCAGCGGCTTGTTTCCTTGTGCGTCGTGAGTGTAGAACTCGAGTTGCTTGGCGACTAGGTGAGCACGGTAGTCAGCCTCAGTTGATCACATGATTTTTGTGCCCGTACTGCACAGCTTGTACAGCGGATTTACTTTAATCGCTGCCCTTAGGACGGAGCTCGCAGCGATTAAAGTAAATCCGCTGTACAAGCTGTGCAGTACGGGCACAAAAATCATGTGATCAATGGAGGCTGACTACCGTGCTCACCTAGTCGCCAAGCAACACGAGTTCTACACTCACGACGCACCAGGAAACAAGCCGCTGAAGGTGATTCTGCGCGGCCTTCCGGAGTTCACTCTGGAGGAAATAATTGCTGATATGAAAGCGGCGGCTCTAAAACCAGTGAAGGTGTTCGCAATCAGACGTCAACAACAGGGAAATCATCGGGGCCAACTCTATATGGTCCACTTGGAGAAGGGTTCCGTCACGATGGTGGACCTGTTGAAAACACGGACCCTCTTCAAAGTCATTATTGAGTGGGACCGGTATCGCCCGAGGCAACACGACGTGATGCAGTGTGGCAACTGCCTTGTGTTCGGCCATGGAACCCGAAACTGCCACATGAAACCCCGGTGTGGAAAGTGTGCCGGAGTGCACGCAACCGTGGATTGTGCCCCGACGGATGAAGGTGCCCCACCAAAGCGCGCCAACTGTGGCGCTAACCACATAGGCAGTAACCGAGCCTGTCCCAAACGAGCGAAGTATTTGGCCATCCGCAAGCAGGCGTTCACCAAGACTCGGCATGGTCAACGCCGCCCGCCACCTCGAATGGACGAGGAGAATTTCCCGACGTTCCGGTACCAAGTGCCGCCAGTCAGCATCCGTTCAGCAACGATTCGCGGCTACCGCCGCCGCGCCCATGCCGGCTCCTCCTCCAGGCTGGTGCAATCCGAGTTGTAGTTCCTCCACGCAACCACCCACCGATGGACAGCTCTATGACACGAAGCAAATGGTCGAGTTCGTCCAAGAGCTCTACCGCCAACTACGTTCCTGCCACTCCAAGGAGGAACAGCTCAAAGCCGCCACATCCGTGACGATGAAATTTATTTTCAAATATGGACCATAATCACACCATCAGCATCCTCAATTGGAATGCTTGTTCCATCCGGAAGAAAACAATCGAGCTCGGTGACTTCCTTAACAGGAAGGTCATCGACATCGCCATCGTCACCGAGACACATCTCAAGCAGGAACACAGCGTTTTCATCCCAGGATACCGGTTTGTGCGACATGATCGTAGCGGCTCTAGTGGAGGAAGAGTAGCGATCGCCCTGCGCTACAACATCAACTGCCATCTGCTTCCGAGTTTTCAACTGCAGTCAATCGTAGCCATCGGAGTCGAGGTTGAAACTGCCGTCGGCCCTTTCACCATCATCGCGGCCTATTGTCCCGGATTGGGGCAACCGTAACGGAATATTTCTGCAGGAAGACCTGGAGCAGGGCCATTACACCGTCTTGGGCCCGGATACTCCCACCCGGTTGAGTAGATCTGGGGTCAATTCAACAATCGACATCTTCCTCACCAACATGAGGAACAACATCGCCCAGCCGGTAGTACACGCTCGGACCACTATCCAGTGGTGACCGAAGTTGGGTCCTCGTTCAACCGGCATCGAATCACCAGACGAAACTATCACCGCGCCAGTTGGGAGAGGTTCCGACAACACGTTGACGACAACATCGATTTCGACATGCACCTTGATTCGGTTGATGACATCGAACGCCAGCTGCAGAGCATCGAGCAAGCGATCTCCCAGGCCCGGGAGCAACATGTACCGGTGATTGATCAAGTGAGCAACTCTGTACCCATTGACAGACCCACTAAAGATTTGATACAAGATTTGATACAACGCAAAATCCCAGATTTTGCAAAGCCGTTCTGGAAGTTGACAAAAATTTTGAAAACTATGCCAAGGCCCATTCCACCATTGATTCCACTAGACAGCAATGGCTCTAAGGATCGCTTTATAACTCCTGCAGAAAAGGCTGCTGAGATGAGCCAACACTTCGTCAGCTCCCACAATCTCGGACAAAACATCGTCAGTCCACACGAAGCTGCCGTTAGCGCGCTTATTACTAACATCCATATAAGGCCCAACGACTTCATAGAGGAGTTGGGGATCTCAGCCCACGAATTGTTGACTTATATCAAAGGCTCGAGGAACATGAAGGCCCCAGGTTTCGATAACATCATGAACTTGGAGCCCAAGCAATTGAGCCCCCTGTTTTATAACCATCTGGCGATGGTTTTCAACCAATGTCTCCGACTTGGTTACTTCCCCTCGTGTTGGAAGTCAGCCAAAGTCATCCCCGTCCAGAAACCTGGGAAAGATCCTTCCTGTTCCAAGAGCTATAGGCCCATCAGCCTTCTCTCAGGAGTATCGAAACTGTTTGAGAAAGCTATCCACCATCGGCTTCTCTTTTCTGCCGACGAGTTTAACATCTTGCTCGAAGAGCAGCTCGGATTCCGAAGTGGTCGCTCAACAGTACACCAACATAACCGAGTAACCAACATCCTTAAGCGGAATAAGTCTGTTGCGAAATCATCTGCCATGGCACTTCTCGATATCGGGAAGGCCTTCGATAACGTGTGGCACGATGGCCTGGTGTATAAGCTGAAAAGATACAACTTCCCATATTCCTGGTGAAGATAATTAAACATTATTTGTCGAACAGGACATTCCGTGTTTCGCTGCATGGTGCAGTTTTCGATGCGCAAGAGATTTCCGCTGGCGTTCCACAGGAAAGTATACTAGGTCCACTTCCGTTCAACCTTTTCACCTCGGACATACCTCCGCTCCCTGAAAATGGATCTCTGTCGTTGTTCGCCGATGATACCGCAGTCGTCCACAATGGTAGGGTAACAAGAGCGAACTGCAGCGAAGCCTGAATGTCCTGTCAGAATATTTCACAGAACGGAAGATCTGTATCAACACAGCAAAGACCCAGGTTATCCTATTCCCACACTCTAATTCTCGTAGACTTGTTCCGCCTGAGGATTGTAAAATAAGACTCAACAACACAACGGTGGAATGGACCAATTCAGCTGTCTACCTTGGCGTTTCCCTAGACAGCAAGCTGGTTTTCAGGGAGCAGGTTGACAAAACTGTCACAAAGTATAACGTTCTGTTGAAGCTACTGTACCCATTGATCAACAGAAGGTCTACATTATCTCTGAAAAATAAGCTTGCTGTCTACAAGCAAATCATACTTCCATTAATCGAGTACGGTATGCCAGTCTGGGAGAGTTGTGCAAAAACACATCACCTGAAGCTTCAGCGTGTTCAAAATAAGTTCCTCAGGATGATCCTGAACACCCCTCCGAGGACAAGAACATCTGAGGTCCACCGTCTAGCCGAGATAAAAATGCTCGACGATCGCTTTAGTGAGTCTATCAATCGGTACAGGGCACGCTGCCTGACATTGGATCGCCAGATCATCCGGAATCTGATTCCCCACCCCCAGGATTTTCAAATTATAGTTGTAGTTGTAGATTGAGTAGGTTATCAAATTTTAACAAACAATGCCGCAAGGGCTGATCTGAAAATTAATTTAAAACACAAAACACACTAAACACATTAAACATAAGGTCTGTATCCGCAATAATCCGGACACCTCAAAACATGAATAAAACATAAATTTCGCATTATATTTTCGTCGTAGTTGTTTATTTCAGATTCATGGGATGTGTTTTAACAATTCGTGAAGACAAAACATAGTTATTCGGTATTTGCATACAATTTTCGAACTTTGCGCTTAACTCCGTCCATTAGGGTTTGTACAGACTCTTCAGAAATCGTAGAAGCCGTCTTTGTCCAAATTTGCTGGAAGTGTTTGATGTCTTTGATTCCTTGCTTCTTTCCAGAAAGCTTCCGCTTCATCAGAGCCCAATATCTCTCGATTGGTCGTAGCTCTGGGCAATTTGGCGGGTTTGAGGTTTTTGGTACAATGTTCACTTGATTTGCTTGGTACCACTCCATCACAGTTTTAGCATAGTGGCATGATGCCAAATCGGGCCAGAACAAAGGTTTTTCTTTGTGACTTTTGATGAAGGGTAGCAATCGCTTCTGCAGACACTCTTCCTGATAGATCTCCTTGTTGATTGTGCCTGTAGTGACGAAAGATTTACTCTTTTTGCCACACGTGCAATTTGCTTGCCACACAAGGTATTTTTTTTGGGAAATTTCGATGCCTTCTTCGTTCTGCATTTCTGGCCATAGCAGAATGAAAAGCCAGCCCTGGAAGCTGCTTGAAATCCTCCAGGACATAAGTTTCATCGTCCATAACAACGCATGAAAACTTCGTCAAATATTCGCAGTACAAACGTCGAGCCCGTGATTTTGCTGCCAAGTTCTGTCGTTGCGATTTGGAACTTTTTTTACTTTATACGACTTAAGTCCCAAACGTTGTTTTGATTTTTGGACAAAACCAGGTGACATCCCTATTTTACGAGCCCCAGTTCGAATGGAGAGATTTGGGTTTTTCGTTAATATCCTTTTCACCTTTCGGTCCATGACAGGATCAGCGCGTCCAATGTTTTTGTCACTTCTCGGTTTCCTCTCCACCGTCAAACGTTCCGAAAATGATTTGAGCACATCGTGAACAGTGGATTTAGGCAAAACCAATGTTTTTACAAGTTCCGTATTGACAAGTAAGGATTTGCCGTACGCCCATACAAACTTGTTTTTCTTTCGTCGCCATCTTGAATACTAAACATGAAATGTAAACATCAATCATAGTCTTTTTCATCATAGACTCTAAGCTATATCAAAGTGAAATTTTTCATTCCCACGTGAAATATTTCAAAAGTTACAATGATTTGAAGGTGTCCGGATTAATGTGGATACAGACTTTATAAAACACATAAATCTAAGCTGAAGAGCCCATTGGGCTAAAACACTTAAAATTGTAATTTAGAATATAAGGCAAAGAATGAAAATAAAAACAATTTTAGTAGTAGTAGTAGAAATAAATGTTCACTTATTGTTTGACCAGCATCCAAGCTAGTTATAACTTCCTTGAACTCTATGAGGTTATGGGCCCAGCGCTTGGGTGGCCTTAGTAACCAATCAACAAGTGATTTTTTTTTTCCTGAAGCAGAAGCCAAAATGGAGACAATCCAAGTCCCGAGGCTAAGTGGATCGAATTACAGCAGCTGGAAGTTCAGTACCGAGCTGCTGCCAACCCGTGAAGATCTCTGGAAGTTTGTGACCAAGGCAAGACCAGAAGCACGAGCTGCGACGGAACGAGACCCGGCAAATGCTGCCGCAATTGAAGCTTGGGATTCCGGAGATCAACGAGCGCGAGCTGCTATCTGTCTTTTGATAGATCCGCATAACCTCATCAAACAGACGAAAACGGCTCGGGAAGCATGGGACGAGCTCGAAAACCACTTCGAGAAGCCAATGCTAACGTCAAATGTGTCGTATTTGAGGAACCTGATAGCCAAGCGGTACAGTGAAGGTAAGGACATGGAGAAGCACGTACACGAAATGGAAGAAGTTTTCGACAGGCTTTCCGTGGCAGGGCTGAAGCTGGATGACAAACTGCAGGTTGCGCTGGTGCTGAGTAGTCTGCCCAAATCGTTCAACACACCCACACAAGCCGGGCGGACGATGAACTAACGCTGGAACTAGTGAAAACCAAGCTGATCGACGAAGTGACGAAGCAGGGAAGCTTCAACGTGTCCGTCCTGAAGGCTGGATCTAGCAAGAAGGTATTAATCTGCAACTATTGCAAGAAGCCAGGACATAAGCAGAAGGAAGCAAGCAAGCGATCAGGAAATGGACACCAGAAGCGACTAGAAACACCGAAAGAATCCATCCAAAGCGAAGGCAGTTCGCGAAACGACGAATGGTAACTGTGCGTTCACGATGAACGGGACTGAAAAAAGCAGAAGTTGGATCGTTGATTCCGGGGCGACATCTCACATGTGCGCCCAGCGGGATTCTTTTCGTAAGCTGAATGAAACCACCAACAAAAATGTCATGCTAGCCAATGGGACAATTACAGCTGCGAAAGGGAAAGGAACGTGTCAAGTAGATTGCTGCGATCTGAAAGGTAACAAACGTACAATTACGCTTTCAGATACCTTACTCGTACCGAATCAGAAGACCAATCTGTTCTCGGTGCGCAACCTGGTTGCTATCGGCGGAAAGGGGATTGTCGATACCCAGGGCTGCAGAATCATGCCAGGTGACCAGGTAGGAGTTAAATATGCGCTATCATATGCGATTCTGTGTTGACTGGGTAGTGGATTGTACCCCCAAAACATGTACCCCCAAAACTTCATGAAGGTAGAGGAGAAATCGCACACGCAGAATTTCCGGCACAGGTGGCACAGGAAGATAGGTCATCGAGATAACGACGCCGTACAAGAGCTGTTCAAGGAAAACCTAGCAACTGGCATACATATTGAAGATTGTGGAGTACGGGCCGTTTGCAAATGCTGCCAAGAAGGAAAATTTGCACGGCTGCTGTTTCCGAAGCAATCGAAGAAGCGAGCGAAAATGCTTTTAGATCTGCTCCACGTGGACTTATGTGGGACGATGAAAAACGTTACGCCTGGAGGATGTCAGTACTATCTCACAGTCACCGACGACTATTCCCGATACAAAACCGTGTTTTTCTTGCGGGCAAAATCTGATGCTGAAGAGAAGCTGAGGGACTTCGTTATAGAAGTGAAGACCACATTCGGCAGGCCGCCGAAAGTCGTGCGCTCGGACAACGGTGGTGAGTTCAAGAACAGGTCACTAGAAAGGTTCTTCTAGCAAGAATCAGACAGCAGTTTACTACACCACACACCCCGCAGCAGAGGGCCAAGCAGACAGCAAGAATCGCTCACTAAATGAAATGGCACGTTGCATGCTGCTGTCCGCAGGACTACCGACTGAATTGCAGAAGGTGACATCCTATGAAGCGTGGTGGGACAAAAACCAGACGTGAGTCAAATACAGGTGTTCGGTGCAGAAGCATACGTGTGGATACCAAATCAGAACCGAGCGAAGTTTGATGTAGCAGCGCAGAAGATGACTTTGATGGTAATTTGATGCAGGTAGCTCATCAAATCTTCCGGTCCGCCTCTAAGCATATGGCTATGAGGTACCAAGGGTCTCCACCGATTGCCTGTCGATCTGCCAAATTTGGAAGACGTCAGCATTGAGTTATCTCAAATTATAATAATCCGTCCACAATATCACAAAAAAATGCGATGGGTTGAGCGTTGTTGAATACACCCCTGGCGTAGGTGCGCACCTTCCCATCCAGCATCTCATCTACCCATACCAGCGCATAAGGTAATTTACCGAACCTGCGGTCCCATAGACGTTGAATACATCACCATCCATTGTTTACAGAAGAAAAACAAACCCCATGTGAACTATTCTAATTAAAAGTAATTTGTTAATTTACCCTTACTAAAAGTACATGCAGTTTATTCCTAGAATCTACTTACGTGCTAGACCTACATGCTAAGGTAAATCTTAATAACTAAAATAAATTTGAAATACTTAAATCTAGATTTTGTAGTACGGTTAGAAGACCATAGGTTAGTTAGATCAGCTGCGAGTGCTGCACAACGGGACTAAACGTAAGTCAACTCGATAAAACATATATTGAGCAATAGAAAGTTGAACATGAAATTCCTATTTATTAAGTTTTGTAAAACATAAACACATCAATTCCATTACAGAAATATAATAATAACCCCTATTAAACGTAAATCCTACGTCTCCGGTCGTTTACCTTTGGGGTAATATTAATTTGGAAACCATCCCCGTGCAACTGGTTGGCACATTCCAACAAGCGTATTGGAGATAATGAAATCATTGGGTATAGTACCAAGCCCCCCCCGGGGGGGGGTAAACGCGGGGGGTTGGGATTTTTTGGAAAGAAAATTATTTTTTTGTTTAATTTTTAATTTTTATTTTTATGTGGGGGGGGGGGGATAGGCTATATTAGCCTTGTAAATTTATGGCGGGTTTTTGGTTAAAAAACAAAAGCCCCCACAAAAGGGAAAGGAGTAAAAAAATTTTTTTATTTTTCTCCCCACGCGAAGAATAAAATATAACATTATTTTTTTGTTGGGGGGGGTGGGTTGGGAGCGCACGGTTCCCTCTTTCCTTTGTTCGAAGTAGGAGAGGGTTGGGGGTCTCTTTGTGAATCGCTCTATTTCTTGGAATCCTTTCTGCGGTACATGCGACGCAGTTGGCCTGGCCGGTGACAAGAAAAATGATGTTTTCAAGAAGTCGTAATTTTCCAGGATGCTTTCAAGAATTGGCTGCGTTAGTGTGAGATTAGATTAGATTATTTGATGCAGCAGAAGGCGTACAGATGATTGGATAGAAGCACCGGGCACGTTATCAATAGCAGAGCTGCTCGTTTCTTGCCGACTAGCTGTATCCAGGAGAAGGACAATGGGCATACATATTGCGGTAGCGAGTACCGGGGTAGTGCGTTCGTCATGTTTTGCTGCAAGAAGGGGATCCAGGTAGAGTATACTGTACCCTACACACCGGAGCAAAGCGGGATCAGCGAGCGTCTTAACCTTACCTTAGTTGAAAAGGCTCACTCGATGCCAATGTATTCCGAAATCAGCAACGAATTTTGGAGTAAAGCGATTTAAACCGCTGCTTACTTGACGAACCGGAGTCCAGCGAGTGGTTTAGAAACGAAATACCGTTTAAAATATGGAATGCAAACAAGCCTAATATCTCTACCTTGCGTGTATTTGGGTGCATCGCATACTGTCATATCCCCAAGGAACACAGGAAGAAGCTCGATAGCAAGTCGTCGTGGAAGGGCATATTGGTTGAGTATGCCAATAAAAGGACATCGGGTTTTCGATCCAAACAGCAGGAAGGTGATAATCGTACGCGATTTGGTCTTCAACGAGAACGTCTACGGTAAGGTCAGTGAAGCAAGGATGGCAGAACCAAAGAAGCAGCCGGAGAGTGGTGGCTTTCCGATTTTCCATCGTTCTGAATCGAACAGTTCGTTGAGCAGTGAGGTCAGTAATGCATCTGGCGACACTAACCATTCCCAAAGCAGTGACACTGAAGAATAGTCAGCCGAAGGAAGCCGAGGAATAGTCTGACGAAGAGTTCTATAGATTCACCAGCTATGACGACAATACGGACAATGGCAGAAGAAGTGCTGGAGGAGGATCAAGAAGCGAGTGATGAACAATAGGAGCAGACAGAATTCGGAAACCACCTGTGTGGCAGAAAGAAAGTGCCGTCGAATTCGTAGGGGATCTTCCAGATACCCTGCGGGAAATGTGGAAACGTGACGACTGGCCAAAATAACAGACGGCCGTGCAAGAGTAAATGGATTCCTTAACTCACAACCGGACGTGGACCCTTGCATCGCTGCCAGCTGGATGAAAGTCAATCTCCTGAAAGTGGTTATTTAAAGTAAAGCCTGGTGCCAATGATTAACCAGATCGTTATAAGGCCAGGCTAGTGGCGCGTGGATTCACTCAGCGATATGGATACGACTATACCGAAAAATATGTATCGGTGGCTAGATTGAACACTTTGCGAGCGGCGAATCAGCAACGGTTATTAGCACACCAGATGGACGTTCAAACCACGTTCCTAAACGGTCAATTGAAAGAGGAAATTTACATGATCCAACCGGAAGCGACTCAGCAGGGACACGATCTGGTGTGTTGGCGCAATCGATTCATGTATGGCCTGAAGAAAGTTTTTCTCGTGCTTTACGTCGACGACATACTCGTTATTGGTCGCAGTCTGAAGATGATCCAGATCGAAAGAAGCTTTTTTCAAAGGAATTCGAGGTTATGGATCTTGGTGCTGTGAGCAATTTGCAAGGCATGCACATAGAGCGTGATGTGGACGGAAGGATTATGCGGAATGATCAACAAGGGCCTGTTCATAAACCACGTACTCATTTTTGAAAATACCAGCCCCCTTCCCCTCGTACTTTTCTCCATACATATTTTTGAATTTTTTTATGGAGCGTACACTTCTTTCAGACCCTCCCCCCTCCCCCAAGAAAAGTCTACGTGATTTATGAATAGCCCCCAAGGGCTGAAGGGCTTGCTGAAAAGGTTCGGGATGAACGAGTGCCGACCGGTATCCACACAGGTTGAATGCCATCTGAAACTGCAGAATACAGAAGAAAGCCAACGTACCGACAAGCCTTACAGTGAACTAGTAGGCAGCCGGATGTACGTTACACTTGCCAGCAGACTATATTTATCCGCATCTGTGAACTACATGAGCCAGTATTAAAGCTGTCCAACGGAGGAACACTGGGTGCATCTGAAAAGCACGTTGAGGTATGCTCAAGGAACATTGAACTTGGTGTTGGAGTTTCTGGGTGATGATCGAGAGTTTGCCCTGACTGCATGCAGCGATGCTGATTGAGCGAACGACGTTAACGATCGGCGATCTGTGACCGGGTACTTGTTCAAGATTTTCGGGACCAACCAATCGTGTCCAGTGGCTAAGGAACCACGTGACTGCAGAAGAATGAAGCACATAGAAGTTAAGTAATATTTTATCCGTGACCAGATCAGGGGACGAAGCAGTCGTATGGAATATGTCCCCTCTGAGCATGAGCATGATTGACCGCCCACGGATGCTACTCCGTTATTGCCAGATCAGCTGTATTTACACATACATCCTCAATGTGTTAAAACTGGTGACACATTATGAAGCAATACCGGCGCCGGCCGTGCCCGAAAGTTGGTCAAGTAGGGAATGGGAAGGAACGTGTTGACGTAAATCCTCTTCACTTCTACGAGAAATCACTGGGTTGTTGGATAGTTGGGAAAAGGTCAGCAGCAGGGTTCGTTTTGGTTAACGATACACTGAAAGTATGTAACTAGCACTATCCGCCAAAAGCATGGGATCGCTCCTTCAAGCAACAGAGCATCGAACGCCAGTTGCACCGCACCCCGAATACTGTAAACTCGTAAATAATGGTGATCGCTTTTTCTGCCTGTGTAGGTAATAGTTAGGTATGAGCAGCGGCATGCCCTCTTCTCTGTAAATATCCTGCAAATAGAGATAAGACAAGTTGGGCCATCCCTCCGATTGGTGGCCCATCATAGCATTAGTAACTGATATTGATTCTATTGATTCCTACGCTCATTAATTTGGTTCCAACCGGGGAAGACTTGGTCCTATACCCAATGCTTTCCTTATCTCCAATCCGTTCAACTACTCGCAATACTTGGTGATATAGTGGGCGGAATATTACAATTTGAGGTAATTCTAAGCAGTCGGTTTACCAAAATTTGGTAGATCGACAGGTAATCGGTGGATGACTGACCACCAGGTACTTCATAGCAAGATACTAGGAAGCGGACCGGAAGTGTAAATGAGCAATCTCCCCCTCGTATGGAATATGTCCCCTCTGAAAAACAGGAAGTCATTTTTCTTTTTATCATGAAATCTAACCTCTATTGAAGACAACGTGTTTCTTTTTACTCCGTATTTCCTCGAGTTTTATTCCGGATTTCACAACCAAACCTATGTAGGTCTCGCTTAATTGATAATTGCAGATTTCTTCTGAAACATTAAGGGGCTTATTACGGTATTCACCTCACGGTGAAAACGAAGTGAAAACAAAAAACCTTATTACGAATGTCACCCAAGTGAAAAAATATGGAAGAGTTCATCCGAGGTGACGATTCGAATGAACTCGGTGTTATTATGGTTGCCACGGCACCATCACGCCACCGAAAAAAGTGACGCAAATCGTAGATTTTCTGAGGGCTACTACGATTTTCACTTCACAATCACTTCCACCTCACGGAGTTCATTTTTGATCACGGTGATACCAGTAATAGCATAAAAAAGTGAGGTGATGTGTAAGTGAAGGGAAAGTGATAGTGAAGGTGACAACCATAATAAGCCCCTAAGTTGAGAGTCAACAAAAGGCTAAACCTGTCCGAAATTTCCTAGGAACAAAATAGATTTGTTTTTTTTTTTCCCCTTTTTTAACGAAGAAGCTGCCCTTTGGCTTTCCGTTCCCGGAGGGATAATAAATCACGTTCCGCCCAAGAAAAAAAAAAAAAAACACGCCCCTGTTTTTTCGAGAATTGCCTTTTTGGGAATTGAGTTTTTTTTTTTCGATATTTTTTTTTTTTTTGGGTTGGTAAAGCCCCCTCCTCTATAAATAAAACAAAAAAAACGACCATGCATTTTATATTTATTATTCACTAACGACCATATATTATTCCTTATTTACACTCGTGTTTGCGTTCATAAATAAATCCGTTTGAAACGTGTATAAAAATCCGACCAGACATGAAAGGGCCCTCAATTGCATTGCAAGAGCCATACCGTATCCGATTCGGCATGACTCGCACCTCAATTATCATTTCACCAATACAAATGACAGTGAGTCTCATCCTCATCCTGAAGGCAGCCTCACAGGGCACAAATGACGACGATCTGCCACATTGGTTGACCAACCGAACCATCCGATCGCAAATCGACGCCATCTTCCAGCGAATCGATCACATCGATCTAGTGCTTGATAATCATGACTCAAACCGCAGCGATCAGATAGTGGATAGTCTCCTCCACCGTAGCGACGATCAACTGATCCTGCAGCGGAAAACGGTTCGTATTTACCAAGATGTGCGTCCAAGAGATGACGAGGAAGGCTGCAACGGTGATCGATCGATACTGTCGGCCGTTATCGAGATGGATGATTCGCTGGATTCGGACGAGATGGAAGCCAAACTGCTTGATGTCATCGATCGAGACTACGGAGATGAAATGAGTTTCATCAAGTGGGAACGGTCGTACGAATCATTTGCGAGAATCTGGGACCAGAATCACCATTATGGTTATATTATACTTACCGGGTGGAGTACTTTTAAAGCATCGATGAAGTGTCTGTTGGATCCAGTGGCGACGTACTTTGTTGTTTTGAATCCACAGGAGGAATTCAAACAGGAAGAATTATTAACCTTCTTTAGCTCTATTTGGATCCACCAAGGGGTCTACAAGGTGTTCTTTCTTGTGGGTGTACACATTTATACGTATGATCCCTTCCTTGCCAGCGGCTCCAATTACGGTGTTTTGAAGGAGCTAACATCGGCAACGGACATTCCAAACGTCCCTCGTGGAGATTTCAAGGGTTATCCACTTCGAATAGACATGTTTCGATCAACTTATTCCGATTCCGTTGTAGACGGCAAAGGGAAGATTCTTTATTTCTTCGGAGGTGATGTTGAAGCGAGTCGAGTGTTCGCCAAAGCGCTGAATCTTACACGTGCGGTTTAATCTGCGTTTCTTCATAGTGAATCGATTTTAACGATTATTTTAAAAATTACAGCCAAGTATCTTCCACCGGATAAAGATGGCTTCGGGTTCAAACTTTCGAACGGGAGCTTCAATGGAGTCATCGGTCGCCTGTCTCGGCTTGAGAGCGATATAGCCTTCGTAGGGTTCTTCATCAAGGACTATTTCAGTCGAGACGTTGAATTCACCGCCGGAGTCTACACCGACGAACTGTGCTGTCTTGTGAAAAAGGCCAGCCGAGTTCCGGAATACTTGCTTCCAATTACCATCTTTCCGGCGAATCTGTGGGGCCTGCTGTTCCTTATGGGTATCATTTGTTCGATAACGTGGGTCATCCTTCGTGCCGGTATCAAAGCGAAGATCAGGACCGGCGTTCGATGGGATCATAAGCGACGCTTTGCTTACCTCTTCAATCTGTCAAGTGATATAAGTGATGCTCCTTTGTATCGCAAAATGATTCAAATATGTATAGATACCTACATATTACTGGTGAGCGGTCCCTATCAACGATTCACCCGTTCCGGCATCGAACGGCTGATGTTGTTTGGTATTATCATGGTCAGTTTGGTTTTCGTGTCCATGTTCCAATCGAGCTTGTCTTCCGTTTTTCTGAATCCAGTGTACTACAAAGACATCGAAAGCCTTCAGCAGTTGGACGAATCCGGGTTGAAAATCCCCGTAAAATACAAAGGCTTCATGGATGACGTCTTCCCGGCCAATAGTAGCCCGTTGATGGACTCGTTGCGGGACAAGATGGTTTACAGCCCGATTTCGGGATCTATGCTGGAACGTGTCGCACGTTCGAAAACCATCGCTACCGTGACTCGTAAAACCACCCTTTCGCTGGATAATGCCGTCTTCATATCGACGAAGCAGCTGTTCATGGTTCCCGAATGTCCCCGGTTGTATAACCTAGCGTACGTAGTGCCACGCCATTCGGTGTTGATGGAGGTGATCAACGAGGCTCTACTGCGAATGTTGAACGGTGGGCTGATCAATCATTGGATCAGTGTGATGAATTTCAACGTGACGATTCGAGACTGGGACCAAGTGCGAAATGCTCACGAAGAGAATTTCAAGATCCTAACCTTGATCGATATGCAGTTTCCGTTCTACTTGCTGGTCATTGGGTTGCTTTTGAGTGGTGGAATTTTCGTGATTGAGAAGTTATTTTACAGGTTAATTGCATAAACTCGTCACGATTTAATAGGAGATTCCCTAGAACACTACCGTACTTTTGCATACAATACTCGCTTTCATCGTTACTTGAATTGTTTGTAAGGTAGAATTGGGTAGCCTGTATATACGAATAAATATTGACTTATTTTTTTTTTATTTAATTTTCACTTCCTTTCAATACAGGGGATGCGTGCTGTGCTGTGCTTCATAAGTTTAAGACTCTTGAGCGTTGCTAGATTGCATTGCCACATTTGGGAGCTCTGAAAATATTTGTGAGACTGTCCTGTTCAAAGCATTCCAGATACGGCATCCGAAATTAAAATCATATAACAGCAAAACCATTGATTTGTTCACACCAGCACCTTAGGCCGGGCGCCCGCTGATGTGGCGGAGGTGTGACATCTGCTAGCATGACAAAATATCTTGTCGACGTTCGCCTCACGCCACAAGACTTTGACTCGATATTTTGACATGTTATGTGATGCCACACTTCCACCACATCAGTTGGCGCCTCGGCTAAGAGTACCGCTGATGCCAAACGTTAATTTTGCTGAGATGTCAGCAAACAATCGTCGATCGAGAGCCGCACAGCTGAGAACGGCATACATATTTAAGGGTGATGATGAGTTTTGCGATCCATTTGCAAAGGTTTGAAAATTGTATCCGGGCAGATGAAATGCCAAAATGATCGGTTGTTGGATTCTCGGCGAAAAAACTCAGTGTTTAGAGCATAGGATGTTTTACAAGGAATACGTATAAGGCCAGGCGCCCACTGATGTGGCGGAGGTGTGACATCTGCTAGCATGTCAAAACACCTTTTCGACGTTCGCCTCACGCCACAAAACTTTGACTCGATGTTTTGACATGTTATGTTATACCACACCTCCGCCACATCAGTGGGCGCCTCGACTAACGGGTGCCAATTTATGGCATTGTTGCGACGCTACGAGCGAACGGGATACGATGCGCACGGCACGAAAGACATACGAAGAATGACGCGAAAATCAGACCAACATTTGTTTTCCTTTTTCTGTGAATGCAACAAAAGCTCCACCTCCATGCCATTACATCCGTACGAAATTGGATACAAGGGATGGTTTCTCGTGCAAATTTCATAACATGTAATTCTGGTGGAATATGTCTGGCCGTGGAAAAGGTGGAAAAGTTGGCCGGATGCATCGCCAGCTATGGCCGGAAAGGCAACTATGCCGATCGGGTTGGCGGAGGCGCACCGGTTTATCTGGAGTACCTGGCGGCGGAAGTTGTGGATCCTGATGGTAATGCAGCCCGTGATAACAAACGGATTCGTGTCATTCCGCGCTACTTGCAGCTTGCAGCAGGCCATCTGAAACGAGGAAGAGCTCAGTAAGTGCGAGTGACGATCTCCCAGGGTGGCGTCTCGCCGAATATTCACGCGGTACTCTCACTGAAGAAAACCCAGAAGAAGCTGGAAGAGCAGCAGCAGCAGAAAGGAGAGAAGCTGGAAAAAGAACCAATCAAAATCAACCATCCTTTTCCGGACGATAGTTGAGAAAAGAGTGCTACCCCAACCTATTGTCAGAAGGAAACACGAAATCATATAGAGTTTTGATATTTTTCACAATAAAAATGATGATCGGTACATGATTGCACAAATCTAGATTGCTTAAATGTTCAAAGGGTGGCCGAAATTGGTTTTATTCAAATGTAATTTTTTTTTCTGTACATTGGGGCTGTCAATTGGGACACTTTTAACCCAAGAGACGGGCTTCATTCACCATAAATTGAATATGATTTCTACAACGCCTATGTGTGTTCGACGCTGCCAAATGTGCAAATGTCGAAAACATTACGACTTCGGCTCATACACACCCAAACCGGTTATTCTATGGCTCTGTCGTCCGTGTTGGGAAACAACCGTTCAGATGTACGCGATTGGTTGATTCCTGTTTTGACGGCGCTTCATATTTATTAATTTTTCAACACTAAAGTGTTTAAATACAATAGTTTAGAATTTAGAATAGTTAGAATCGACGCGTGGTGAATGTCCTGATCGATTAGTGCACACATTTTGGAAATCGATCGTGAAATGACTGAGTTATTAACGTTTAAAATCCATACATATTTCGTGACACTTCAACTTTTCGCCCTCGCAAAGTGTACCCTAAGTGTTGAAAACACAGACGTAGTCCTACGTCAAAACAAGACTGGTCGGACGTTATTGCAGGATGCCAAATTCAGTCAAAACAGCGTTTGGCATCTGTTGGACTTCAAGATGGGCAGAGGGCGCTTTTCGTGCTTGCAAATTTGCCCGTTGATGGTGCTATCTGAAATGAAGGAATGGCTCATTTTGCTACATCCATAAATCATTTGCCACACAAGAAACTTCTTGGCGAGTTTATTCAGCTTCTGCTTCCGAATGGTCTCATGAACAGCAAATTTGAATTTGACATCGTAGAACTCCTGTCCTGGCATCTGTTTTGTATCCGCCTTGATAAACGCCTGGTCTTCCATTACAACGCACCTTGCTTTAATTAGCCCCTGCCGGTACAACTTTCTAACGCGGGTTTTGGCCACTAAGTTCTGCTTATCGGTTTCGTTCGGTGCTTTTCGGAATTTGTATACCTATGTGCAGATTTAATTATGTTTGCACAAAGCCGTTCTATTTATGTGACGCGTTTGGATTTCTGAAGTGAACGTTCGAAAAATTTGTTTGCGCATCTGTTTTTGTTCCAACGCCATTGACTGCAACCATTTGACCGATCGTAATAAAATTTCATCGGCTTACTTACTTATGCTGGTCCAACGTCCTATTAGGACCGCACCTGTGTCACGATATTTCTCCAAAAAACTCGGTTGAAGGCTGCTTGTCTCCAGTTTCTCGAATGTCCCACACTTCCATGGTCTTGCTCCAATTGCTTTAACCACCTAGCTTCCTGCACTACCGATCTTATCAGCGTTTTGAACATGGTACACTTTGTACGGGGGTGAAATTTAACAGACCTCAAGGTCTTGTGGAGTCCATAGTAGGTACGACTTCCGGTAATAATGCGTCTCCGAATTTCTCTGCTGCCGTTGTTATCCGACGTAACCAATGATCCGAGGTACACCACCTCGAACTCATCTCCGCCGATTGTCACAGTTCTGCCTATGCGAGCTCTATCACGCTCGGTTCCTCCAGCCAACAGATACCTAGTCTGCGACGCATTTACCTTCAATCTAACTTTTTCACGCTTCGCTTGGTGTACTGATCAGCTACCACCTGGACAATGTCCACGTCGTCAGTGTAGCATATGAACTGGCCGGATTTATTGAAAATCGTACCCGGCATGTTAAAGTCCGCACGTTTCATAACACCTTCTGGCGCAATGTTGAACAGGAGGCAGGAAAAACACATTTAACTGGTTTCAGGCAAAATTCCAGCGATTTTTACCCACACGCTAAAAAAGTATTAACAAATGAGTGTCTCGTTTTTATCAAATACAGTCCGGTAGGTGTTTTCTGCGGACTTCATCACTTCATCTGCAGCTTTGAAACAGTTAAAATAAAAATAAAAAATAAACGTGACGTTAAGAATTACTGAAGACCAGTTTTTCTTCTCTGGAGCAAACCAAGCTGTTTTGTAACCTCGTATCTTTTAGATTTCTAATCTGCTCGATTATACACGTGCAAAATGGAGTACAAATCGACGTTGTATAAATAGATCTCAAAGCAGCATTTGATCCAATTAAGTTGCAAAATTAACAAAGTATTCTTCTCCAATCCATCGCACGGTGGACAAATCCAAGCGAAAATAAACCGACCCAAATCAGTAACGAAAGACCAGTTAATGACAATCAACTAATAATATTTACAAAAGAAATCCAAGGAACCGAGTGGAAGGCTTTCCAGTGAAACATTGAGAAAAATCCCAATTTGCCTTTTCGCCAGATATATGAAAATATCCTAAAAAATCTGATAGATGCTGTAATACTACCATCTATTGTAGCAAGGTAACTTTCCATAGCAGTGGAATAATCTGAAAAACGATTTCATTTGACCAGGATTCTATTGTTTTGAAATTGGAAATATTTTCCCATCATCGTGGGATCCCAGTAGAAGACAGCAATTTCTGGTAGATGATGTGAAGAGAAAAAAGTCCAATTAGAGGTTTGGAAAACACAACTTCTAATTCTTGACCTACCCCGCATGGGGTCCACATTATTGAAGTTATACCTAGAAGATTTGTAATTTCACCTGAACTTTGTCCCTGACAATTCAGGCATCATCTTGAGAACTGCTTAAATAATGAGACATTAAAACATAGATGATCACCAATGACTTGGCATTACATACTTATTTGAGATGGATGATCAATAAACTAAAAAGAAGAGGGAAAGAGGTCCCTGAATAAAGCCGATTCCTCAAAATTTTCGATACAAACTACTGCAAACGTTCAACACATGCTTCATGTTTTATTATCTATCATTCATTAGGGTATAATCCAGCAAAACGTTTAATGCGACATTTCAGCAGAGTCCTGTAATACAAATGTTCGCAGACAAACATCCCGGTACTCAAGATAAGTCCAATGACCAGTAAATAGAACGGAAATTGCATGTCGATCATGGTCAGGATTTTGAAGTTGGCCACATCCGAATTCCGTATCTGATCCCAATCCTTAATCGACACGTTGAAGTTCATCACATCGATCCAATGGTCGATCAGCCCACCGTTCAACATCCACAACAGCGCCAAGTTAAATCGCTCTAGAAGTACCGAATGTCGTGGCACTACGTATCCCAGATTGTAAGACCGAGGGCATTCGGGAATCATGAACAGCTGCTTTGTCTTTATATAGACTGCATTGTCGAGGGAAAGGGTGGTCTTACGGGTCACCGTAGAGATAGTTCCCAGTCGGGCCACCCGAGCCAACATCGATTCCGTAATTTCCTCCAAAGTCATTTTGCTTCGCAGTGAGTCCATCATCGGACTGTTATTGGCCGGGAAGACGTCGTCCAGGTATCCCTTGTATTTTACGGGGATGTTCACACCGGATTCGTCCAGCCGCTGCAGACTATCGATGTCCTTGTAATACACTGGATTCAGGAAAACGGAAGACAAGCTCGACTGGAACATTGACACGAAGATCAAGCTGACCATCATGATCCCGAACAGCATCAGTCGTTCTATTCCGGAACGGGTAAATCGCTGATAGGGTGCGCTCATTAACAGCAGATAAGTATCAATGCATATCTGTACCATTTTGCGATACAAGGGGGCATCGCGAATTTCGTTGGAAAGGTTAAACAAATGAGCAAAGCGACGCTTTTGAGCCCAACGAACCTGAGTTGTTCCTTTCGCTTGAATACCCGCACGAAGGACGATCCAAGCTAACGAGCACACAATTCCCATCAGAAACAGCAGTGTCCATAGATCCGCTGGGAAGATGGTGATCGGAAGCAGATACTCCGGAACTCGGCTGGCTTTTTTCACCAGACAACACAGTTCGTCGGTGTAGACTCCGGCGGTGAATTCAACGTCTCGACTGAAATAGTCCTTGATGAAAAAGCCTACGAATGCGATATCGCTTTCATGTCGGGACAGGCGTCCTATAACTCCATTAAAACTACCGTTGGGGAGCTTGGTGCCGAAGTTGTTCTTGTCCGGAGGAAGGTACTTTGCTGCAACGTAAAACAAAACGTATAATGGAAACTCTCACGAGATCTGCTAATCAATTAAACCTGTAAAATTCAGTGCTCTGGTGAATACGCGACTAACTTCGACGTCAGCCCCATCGAAATGAGTCATGGCACCAGTTGCGTTCAACACTGGCACTGAATACGTTGATCGGAATATGTCGATTTTCAGCGGATAACCATTGAAGTCACGCTTTGGGATTCTAGGAATATCTTTTCCGGCCTGCAGTTCTACCATTAACCCATACTTGGCCCCATTAGGTTTAAACGGATCAAAAGTGAACATTCGGCCGCCAAGTAGGTAGAACAATCTATACAGATTCTCCTGAATCCACAGCGAATGCATTTTGTTGGACATGTCGCCCAGGGTGAAATTTTCCGCCGCATCCAAAATAATCAGATACGTCGCCTTCGGATCCAGCAAGCACTTCAGCATCGTTTCAAACGTGCTCATGTTCGTGAAAACCATATATCCGTTGTGATGGTTTTGGTCCCAGACTTTTGCAAACGTGTCGTACGATAAATCCCATTGGAGCAAACTGAACTCTTCTGAGTAGTCTCGATTGATCATGTCCAACGAATCGAAAACATCGGTTAGCTTAGCGGGGAGTATCGGATGACCACCGGTGCATCTGGATTCCCCGTCCTGTATCCTCAATATTTCTCCACCGTAGATTCGAATCGACTTCCAACGCAGAACTGCCTCCTCGTGATGGACGAGGCAGCCGATTTTATCTCCAGTCGTGTCGTGCTGGCCAATTACAATATCAATGTGGTCGATCTGATCGAAAATGGCACCAATTAGTGACTGAATGGCGCTATTGTTTAGCCAATCAAGGGGGATTTCGGAACTTTCGGCCGTTGTGACCAAAATAGATGTGGTGAAAACGAACAGCAGGAGACTGATGGTAGATGATACGGGTTGCATTTTGTGATGGATTTGAAAACCGTGGGTGAATTAATAGGAAGTTGTCGTACGACTGTGAGGGATTTTCCTCAGGTCCGATTGATTTATCACTTGGTCAACTGAAGGAAAAATGGTGAGAGGAGGGAAGGGTGCTCATTAGGAAGCAAATATGGCATTTCGGAGTTCTGTTTTATCAATTAGGAGCATGAAGATGGTAGATTAACGGTGGAACAGTGGCCGAATGTCAATCATGTGTTTTGCTGATTTATGGTTTTTAATAATCATACAGGTGTGAGTTTTCTTCCATTCCACCATCGAGTGGCGAACAGGCATATGCCATTCGATGAGAACGATGGAAATTTTGCGACTTGCTTATGCTTATAGATGATTATATTCATGAATAGCAAATCATTCAAGTTTGTAACTAGTACGTCTGTACCAAGTGGTAAGTGGTCAGTTCTAAAGAACACGTTTCTGAGCTCCTAGGACATTTATTTCAAAGCATTTGTTTTAAATAAAGTTAGTTAATCTTAGAGTTTGATCGAATAATGTACCTTCACACATTAACAAAATGAATTAGGGTTATTTGTACCCCCTCAGCTCCCTGTATTTAGGTGACATAAATCATTTGTCGTTAACGACCATTTGATAATAAATAAAGAACTACCCGCATAGCCAATAATAACTTATCGTAAACCATTCTATTACCATGTGCTCCAAAGTTCAAAGAGGTAAATGTAGTGACAAGTGAAATCAAAGTGCAGAAGTCGATGTTCAGCATCAGAGAGCATCCGATTGTGGCATATTGAACAATATGAAAAGGTGGAGAGACAGACGATCACCAGGAAACGAAGAAATTGGAATCATGGACGTAATCTGCGATTAACTCAGAAAAAAACACGTTGCTGTATTGATATTGTTTTTAAGACATTTGAGCCTATCAAATAAACATTTAATCCATTTTCATACACGCAAAATAATCGTGACACGTAGTTTTTTCATTACCATAACAAGTATCGATTCGCTAAAATTCACGTGGGGTGTCCGTACTTTCCATATAGATTAAGGTTCGAAGAGACAATCACATGAAACTTACGTGAATTTTCATGTAGTCAACGCTGGATTTTCCAGAGCAATTTTCAATAAGGGGTTCAAGTTAAAGTGACATGAAATTTCACGTAAAAGTAACGTATTCTCTGGAATACTGGAAACTGGTTCATTACTCCAAATATTTCTATGACTCGCAAAATACTTGATCTTTCCAAAAAAGATCGAAGCATATATACTGGTCTTTTAACAGGCCATTGTCCGAGCCGCTATCACTTGAAGGTGATTGGAAAACTTCAAGATGATTCAAGACGCTTTTGTGGTATGGAAAAAGAAGATTCGGAACATTTGTTATCCCAAGTAACATTGCCAAAACCAACCAGCTTTATTCATTTTTATTAAAGTTTTATCAAAGCCACTAGAAATCAATTTGGTTTTATTATGACACCAAGAGGTGTCATAAGGTTTCATATTTTAGTCAGGTTTATAAGAACCTACACAGCTTGTTTAAAACGATCTTAAACCCTCGTTTTCTCAAATTCCTTTTCCTCCTATCAAAGGTTTTATTTCGACTTTATGAACTCATAATGTGCTGTTTTGAAATGCCGTTTTAGGACTCATTCATATTATTTTCATTTTTATTTCTATTCATCAACAGATTATGTACAAATCCCAATGATGTTACTTAAAGCTAAACTAGAACGGTACATTAATGGTCATGATATAAAACAAACTAAAAATTACACTATCGATGCGAATTAGACAGGTCTTTAAAAAAATGACTAAACTTACGACGAAGCATCTGGCGAGTCACGTTAAAATCAAACAAGGCGGAAACCCTATTAAAAAGTCTTTGTAAACCGCCAATTGCGCCAAACATACTGTAATTGGTTCGTTGTGGAGGTAACCGCAGCCGAACTATTCCTCAGGGCTCCGGGCTGCACGTTGATATTGATTTGCTCCAGAAGATCAGGACAGTCGATGCGGTCTTGCAAGATGTCTGCGATGAACAAAGCCCTGGCTGTATCTCTACGGGCTAACAGGGACTCCAGGTTAATTAGACGGCAACGGCTTTCGTAGCTTGGCAAACGATAGGGATCCGTCCACGGTATTTTACTTAGCGCAAATCTCAAAAACCGTCGTTGAACAGCCTCTACTCTAACGACATTGTTGTTGTAATGAGGAGTCCACACAACCGAGCAATACTCTAATATAGAACGACACAAGGAGCAATACAACGATTTGAGGCAGTAGATGTCCGTGAAGTCTTTAGCAATCCGAAAGATGAACCCCAGAACGCAGGAGGCTTTGCAGACAGCGTACGAGATATGCTGCTTGAAGGTGAGTTGGGTGTCCAGAATTACTCCTAAGTCCTTGACTTGACTGACGCGCTCAATTTCGGTGCCCAACAAGACATACTTGAATAAAATAGTCTTTTTCTTGTGCGAAAACGAGATAACCGTGCATTTGGCCGGGTTGACATCCATACGATTCAAAGTGCACCAGTCGGCAAAAGCATTTAGCTGACGTTGAAGAAAGCGACAGTCGTCGAGTGAGTGCACTCGAAGATAGAGTTTTAGGTCATCTGCGTATGATAGTCGTGGTCCTTCGAAAGCCAAATTTACGTCGTTGAAGTAGATCAAAAAAATCAACGGTCCCAAGTGACTACCCTGCGGTATACCAGACGTGGCTTTGAACATGTAAGACTGACAATCTCCTATGACTACAGACAGATGACGGTCAGTGAGGTACGATTGAAACCATTGCAGCAGGCATCCGTTGATCCCAAGCCTGTCCAGTTTGGCAATAGCTATGCGGTGGTTCAATTTATCGAAGGCTACAGACAAGTCGGTGTAAATGACATCCGTTTGGGCGCGTTTCGCCATACTGTCAGTAATGTAGGAAGTAAGGCACAGCAGGTTAGTAGCAGTGGAGCGACCAGCCATGAATCCGTGCTGGTCGGTACTGATATACGGTTTGCAGTGAACGAGCAACGGTTCCATAATTACAAGCTCAAACAGTTTAGCAACAGCGCCAAGCGAAGTTATGCCGCGATAATTGCCAGCGTCCCGTTTGCTACCCTTTTTGTGTACTGGAAACATGTGCGCAAATTTCTAACAGCGAGGAAAAATACCAACAGTCGCAGATAGTCGAAAAACGTGCAGCAGCGGGGGCAACAAACTATCCAAGTGCAGTTTGAGAAAGGACGAAGGAATTCCATCCGGCCCGGAATTGTGAGATAATTTGAGTTTTGAGCAGGCCTTGATTATCATCTCTGCATCGATGTCGACTTGGCCCAAGGTTTGACCGGCAAGGGGAACATAGCTGGCCGCAAGTCTATATGGTCATCGCTCAATGTCTCCTCGGTGAAAACGCTAGAAAATTTCTCGGAAAATAGCTGGCAAATACCCTGCGGGGTGGAAGCCTTGTTGCCGTGGAGCGACATAGATGACGGAAGGCCTACTTCGTGGCGTTGTTCGTTTACAAATTTCCAGAATTGTTTAGGACGTGACTTGAGCTTTTTCTGTATTCCACGCCGATATTGAAGAATGCAACGTTTCGCGACTCGTTTGTATTCGTGATTCATTCTTACATAGTGACGACTTAGAATTAGTCTCCGGTGCTTTGTGAATTTTCTGAGGGCAGCTCTCTTGCCAGATGTCAATCGACGAAGTTCGCTCGTTTGCCAGGGTAGACGAGACGTATGACGATGGATTTTCTTTGGAACGTGTCTGTCTATGACATATGCCAGAACGTTGGAAAATGTTTGAGCGGCTGACTCGACATTGACTGTATCCAAAATGTTATCCCAATCGAAAGCGAGAATAACTCGGCGATATTACGATGATTGGCACGAACAAAATCGTAGGAAACTGTGGCAGGTGAGATTTCGACGTCATGTTCCAGCTTTGAGCGTAACGTGACCAGTAAAGGCGGATGATGAAGAGTTAGTTTCACTAGAGGAGAGGGAGCTTCGCATAAGAGTGGAGCGGTGTCTTGGGCGCTCACGAAACAGAGGTCCAAGCTGCGTGTGTTCTGGTTGGTGACATGATTGATTTGGGAGAGCGTGGCTGAGCTGTAATTGTCCAGAAGGAACGAAGCATTGGAATGCATGACAGAATGATTGGCATCGGGAAATAGAAACCCACTGTCAGTTATAACTACGTCGGTTGCTTTGGCATTTTCCAAAATTGCGAAAACCGATTGGCAATGTGTTGCAATTAGGTCACGCTCGCGTGTGCGGTCGGGTGGAATGTGCAGTCTGCAAAGGAATAATGTACGATCGCCCAATTTGATCAACGTCCAAACTTGTTCCAAACGAATCCAAGAAGGGTTTTCATGAGCCTTTGCTTTAAATTTTGTACTTATAGCCACTAGTACGCCCCCACCTTTTGCTTTATGGCTATTATCGGCATTCCTGTCACATCTAAATACCTCGTAATCTTTGCCGAATACCTGAGAAGAGAGTGTGCGTGAATCCAGCCAGGTCTCCGTGAAGACGATGATGTCGTAGCACTGGTCCGACGTAGCTATGCGGAAATCGTCGACATCGCTATCGTATTATGGTCAGTTGAAAAAGCATTTTAAAACCCTTTTGCCTCCAGTAAATGCATGAAGCGGCAAATTGGCATTGAGGAAAGCCACCAAATGACCAAATAGTTTTAAAGTAGTCATTGCGAAGATAACTTGTCTTTATGGCAGAATTGTGATTTTTTTTCCAATCGCCATATTGAAATATTAGAAATAATAGAAATGTGGAGAAATAAATGCACCAAATTTTAAATGTAATGCAAATGAACCGTATATCGGAGACCAATTTCTACATTCTTCTAGATAACTTCATTGAATTTCTTAAATTTTTAAGAAATTCATGTTTGATTTATCGAATTATTTGTTTTTATTTTGTGTTTGTTGTTGTAAAAGTGCATAATTTCCGAGGCGCATTAATTTTCGGCTCTTATCGTGCCAATATTCACCATAAAATTCAATGCGCATCTGATTTGGAGCATGCTACGCTGTAACTGAATATGTTTTGGATATTTTGCAATGAAACAAAATTTCCCGCAGACTTTTTTTCTCAGATATTATTTACTGCTAAATGAATCAGAAGAGCAGAGAGTCGAACGAAGCAGAACAAAAAAACCAACAACGATATCACAGTTAAGTTTGACAGCTGTGGCCATTTGGCCGCATGCTGGTTTCAATACAGCCAATAGGTTTTATGAAGGTTCTCAAGTGGTCATAGCATCTATCACTAGAATATTTTCAAAATCTCTATGGTCTTATAAAGGTTTTATTAAATTGTTTTCACAACCGTCTATAGAGTGGGCCACTTTGTACAAATTTTGGCTTTAAAGAAGCATAGAGGAGGTGTTGGTAGACAAAACAGTTTGGAATGTAGTTTTATCAACAAAGCCGGGAGGAATGCTATACGGCTAGCATAAAACTTAAATTGTTACTTGGGATGCAACTGTCCGGCAATTTTCATTAAAAAAAATCAGTTCTTCGACAAAGGGCTAATAGACCCCTTGATATTTGGAGAACAAATCCCAGTACGGTAGTGCAATTCATTCGAAGTGAATGGCGTGCTGGGATAATGCTCTAAGTCAAGCGTTGACGACCACTCCTAACAATAGTGGTACGTCACCTGGACAGAGCTAAAAAAAAAACACGGTGCCCCGAGCAGATAGACCGTTATTATAAAAAATAAATGTCCATCAAAACCAAGTACATAGCTCGATTCTTGGGGTAGTTCTGTCCTTCTGGACCAATTCTTAAAAAAATCCCTAAGAGGAATCTCGAGAAATCTTGATTTTAGTTTTTAGCTAAAAAAGAAATCAAAAAATCCATATTCAAATTAATTAATATCATCAAAATACCTACATGAACGTCCGATAAGTGATCCGAGTCGATTTCAACCAGTTTGTATTTATTACCATTATTACAATTATAAATATTTACAACTGACTCAACTCACCAAACTGACTTAAGTACGTTTTTTGTATGGCTTACTGGTTCTAGTTTGGATTAGGTATTGCTTTCTATGCTTGATCGAATGAAAGGTAAAATATCAATTCAGTGCTGATGCATATATTTTAGAAAAGTAAACAGATATTGATTGTAGCATAAACGTTATTGAAAGCTAAAACATGTGATTGCTGTTATAGTCGATCACAGCACTTAGTAACCGATCATTGTAAATCTGGGATGATTTAGGTGCTCTATACCGCTGCCAAATCTCGTCAAAATCCAAATGAACGGACTCCGAAGCTTGCTCATTATGTAAACCAAGACCTCTTCCGGTGTCTCTGCAGAACTCTGGGACATGCTATTTTAAAATATGATACTTCGACGTATATGGAAGCTGCAGCTTTTACCCGCTACTGGCAAAACCATCAATTGCTTCTTCAAAACCATGTTCAAGTTTGAAAGAAAAACATTTAGCGTACACGTTTTTGAAATTATTCAGAACCTGATAATCGTAACATTATTAAGAAATTGGTTAAAGAGTAAGTAGAATAGCTGACGTAATCCGAAAGATCGGGATTGTCTGCCAAACATTTGGCAGTTTTCAAAAACGCGTGACAGGCTCTACCAGTGAACCCGTATGCCATTTGTTGATGTCTTACCTGTGCTTCGTTCACCCACAAATCTACCCAATCTGGTGCTTTTTTCTCGAGGAACTTGAAAATCGTATTGACGACTCCAAGCGTGATGTGCAGTGGCGGAGGTGGGCAAAGTTTCAAAATTTTGTCATCGTTGTTACCGGAATCCAAAGGAGCATGCACACAGCTTGCGAAGTTTTTTCCTTTTCTTGTGCAATTTTCGTTGATGCTTCCTTTGGTTCTCGAGATGCCATTCGATATGCCAAGTTCACTCTTGGAAGCCTCGCAATATGGACACGGGTTCTTCGAGGAGTGCGCCATTATGCCAATTATAATGTTTATAATTTTGAGATCCCCGGCAACCAAATGATCGAGCTCGTGCAGTTTGAGTAAGTCTATCCAAATCGGGGAAATATTGTCGTACTTTTCTGCGAGGTTTGGTGAAAGTGCAATGATGAACAGTTTCTTTACACCGCCATCCTTGAAGTCATTGTCAGACCGATGCTCCTTTTGTGGGGAAATCACAGATAAAGTGATCTTGAAAAAGCTCCTACCCCCGTCAATTCCAACTTTCACAAGAAAATCGGCTTCAGCAGTTGGTCTTGAACGCTTAATTCTGTTTATCAGCTCAGGTACATCAGTGCAATATACAACAATCTCATCCGACGAAGATCCTACCTTTCCTGTGATACTAGATAACGGCAAAGGGTAAATCCACCTTTTTTTTGGGGGGACTTCTTAATTTAAAAAACCCCCTTAGGTGGAAATAGAGATTTTCCCGTTGGGGTTGGCGGTGGTGGGGTTGGGCGGGTTTTTTTTGTTTGTTGTTGGGTGGGCGGGGGTTTGTGTTTTTTTGTGGGCGAAAAAAAACTAAACCAAAAAAAAAAAATAAAAAAAAAAAAAAAAACTTAAAATAAAATAATCAAAAAACAAAAAAGGGGAAACCTACGTTTGAAAAATAGCCAAAAACGGGAGGCAAGAAAGAGTATCCCGGCGGGGAGCAGAATAGACTTTCTTGGGGCCAAAAGAAAGGTCCCCCCACTAGATAACTGTACTACTTTAAACAAATCCTTAAGCTGTCGGTTCCTTTCCACCAATTTCTCCCGTACTCCAGGTTCGATCTTTACTCCCGATGCGCGAATACTTTTTATCAAACCTAAATAATGAATAGATTACATAACACACACTTTGTTCTAAATAAAGTACTAATTACCCAAGGTTTTCCTCATGCTCAGATTGTTCTCGGCTTTGACCTTAAACAGAGAATCTGCACGTAGATTCATTTAAGGTCCTGGATGAGAGGTATCCTTCTTGAATACAGTCAGTTTCCCACGAAGATTACGCAGAATGTATTTGCCATCTTGAAAAATATGTTTTTTAAAGATTAGGTGAAATTCGAAAAAAAAATTTACCGGGGGAATAAAAAATATAAAGAATAATTATTATTTTTTTTTTTTTTTACTATTCTTTTTTTTTTTTTGTTAATAAAAGGAAAAAAATAAGTATTATTTATAAAATATATATTATTATTATTTTTTTTTTTTTTTAGTATTCCACTAAACAGCTCACACTCTCCATAATTCAATTTACCAGGTGTTTCTGACTTCGAACGCATATAGTCAGCTACTGCCGCATCTGTAGAACTCGACCCCGACGAGGACTCTCCTTTTTTCAGCATGTTTTTCAAATTTGACGTTCGGGTGAATTTTGCACTCAATTCAATTCAATTCGGTGTTTTTTTCCTCTTCCGTATTTGCTGTAGCAAGTTTCACAAATTGCTACCGCCTTAGACCCGCCAACATCTTCTGTGTCTGGACTGGATCTGGGTCTTCCGCGCTTGAGTTTCTTAGCTTGAAAACCTGGCAAATTGCTTCTACCCTCACGTGTACCGGCTGCGACACAAATTTCACATTTGCACATACCTTGGGATCGTGTGACGATTGAATTTTGGAGATTGTAATTGTGAATCATAGGGATCCTTTTACCTCCCTTGCTATACGCCCCACAAGCCACGCGGCATGTCCCGCAGATGACCGACGGATAAAAGTTTTGTTTGGATTCAAAATCTAGCAGAAACTGTTGGACAACAACTCTTATGCTTTCAGTTATCGTTCGAAGCGACGATGCCTTCGAAAGACAGAATACGCAAACCAGATTTCTGTTTTTTTTTTTCATGAAGATCCATTTTCACTTTGCACACGCACTTTTTTCACTTAGGCTTTCTGACGTTTATCACACGAAACAGTCAATTGCTGAAGCTTGACGAAGAGGCCGATATTTACGTTTAACAGCCTACTTTGATGATCACCGGTGATGAGTAGAAGAATGCAATTTTAAAAGAAAATATTATTTATTCATAATTAATTAAAAAATCACATGCTAGGCCGTACAAAAAACGTACTTAAGTCAGTTTGGTGAGTTGAGTCAGTTGTAAATATTTATAATTGTAATAACGGTAATAAATACAAACTGGTTGAAATCGACTCGGATCACTTATCGGACGTTAATGTAGGTATTTTGATGATATTAATTAATTTGAATATGGATTTTTTTATTTTTTTTAGCTAAAAACTTAACTCAAGATTTCTCGAGATTCGTCCTAGGTATTTTTTTAAGAATTGGTCCAGAAGGACAGAACTACCCCAAGAATCGAGCTATGTACTTGGTTTTGATGGACATTTATTTTTTTATAATAACGGTCTATCGGGGCACCGTGAAAAGGGGATATATCACAATAGATCTAAAAAATGGTCGCAGAGATGAAAACACCCGACAAGGAATAAAAAAAAAAGTTTTTTTGGGTTTTGGGGTTTTGTTTGTTTTTTCCTGGTGGGGTTTTTATCAGTTTTGTGGGTTTGTCTTATGTTTTTTTTTAATTTTCAGCAAAATTCTTTGTTAGAAAACGACGCGAAGGGAAAGAATTTTTTTGAAAAAGGGGAAAAGGGGGGTGTGTGGGGTGGGAAAAGGGGAAGTGTTTTTTGGGGGGGGGGGGGGGGGGGGGTGCAGTTTGTCCACGTCTCAGGGTGACGGTACGGACGACGCCATTGGAGTCCAGGTGTTCCTTAACAACTCAGGCCAACTCCCATGAAGCAGGTAAGGTATTATTATGTTTCATGTTCTATGGTCTGCTTGTGCATCTGCTGCCAAATGTCCAACCGGTTGGTTGAAATGCAAAACACGTCGGGCTCCGGAATCAGATTCAATGGCTGACCGACCAGGAAATGTCCTGGCGTCAACCTAGCATACCTGTCGGGAATGTTGGAAAGTGCACAAAGGTAGGTGGTAGGTGGTCACTGCAGAATCGACGACTGCATGAAGATGCCACTTGATACTTTTCACCACCACCTCCCATATTCCTCCTCGTGTGAGAAGCGGAAGGCGGATTGAAGATCCACCGGATGCCCAAGTTGGTCAGGAGCTGCTCCGCTGGTTTGCTGACCTTCAGTGCTTGTTGAAGATCTTGAACGTAACGATCCTCCCCAACAATGTTGGTCCCGTTGTCGGACCATATCTCACTCGTGTAACCACGCCTTGCGATGAACCGCTTGAGGGCACTGATGGATATACCAGTAGATAAGTCGATGGCAACCTCCAGGTGCACTGCCTTTGAAGACATAGCATAGCATAGCATAGCATTTTCCGACCATACACCATCCTGCGTGGGCTGTTGTAGAGACGATAGAAGCGCCAGAAGAGCTGCCTTGGATGTGACAGGCTCTTCATCCATCGATCTCTTTGCACAACACCAGGCCAGGTTCCTGTAATCAGCAAGAGAAGGGAGGGAAGTGTTGATTAGATGTCTACTTAAGAAGATGCTGATAACTAATGCTACCTTCATAGACATCTGAAGTTGGAAGTTGGAAGGATTGTGCGGGAGGCTTTCCGAGGCGAGAAAGCATGTTTTTTTTTAATATGTATATAGGTCGTTGGGAGTGACGAAGCTAAGAAAGATAATGCACTCCTTTGTTGTCCGGTTTTCTGAGCTGGAACACAAGCGTTTCTGTGGGGGGGCTTTTTTATGGTACTTAAGAACTACTTGTATCCGGGTTCTTTTTGTTGGGGGGTGGGGGGGGGGGGGGGCATGAGGACTGATGGTTGTCCTTTTTTTTTATTGATAGGATGCGCCATTATTTTCTTTTTGGGGAAAGAAGAAGGAGGTGCGTGACACAATCTACACCACCTTTTCTTTCTTCCTGCTTCCTGACTTCGTCAACAAATCTTCTCAAATGGAGCAGTATTTGTAGCGCTCTTCTAACAACCTGTTCATTTTCCACGAACTTCGCAGAATTTCAGTGGAAAAACTAATGAACCTGAAAAAACACGATTTGACATCATTTTCATCTAAAGCTCTCCAAAGGTAATTCTAGTGATCAAAAATATCGTCATGCATCAATTGGTTGAGATTTGAAAAATGAACCACTCATTTTTAAAAAGCATTCGTTTCTAAAAATATGTCTGATGCATTTGGTGTCTTCGTTATTGCTGTAAGGTGACTGACGCAATAGGTTTTTGTCCACTACAGTGACAAATATTAGTCTATTATACAAATGGACGAAAACTTTATGTGATTTTAAAAATGACAGCAGTTGGCGGAGCTCATGTAGCATATAAAAAGAAAAAAAATTGTTAAAAAATTTGTTTTTTTTATTTTTGATTAAAAATTTTAATAATACAATAAAATGGTGTCAGAAAAAAGGAGGCCGGTAAAAAAAAAAAAACGAAGTAGGGGACCTCACCTGTCACGGGCGTGTGATTTTGTGGGGGGTTTTGAATTGAGGCAAATCCCCAACTTTTTTTTTTTTTGGGGGGGGGCGGTAGGGGTTCTGTCTTTTGTCGTTGGCTGCGCGAAAACGATCTTTGTTATGCGGTTGGGAAAAAAAAAAATTTATTTCTGGTGGTGGGCGGGGAGAGAGAAAAAAACTACTCAAAAATTTTAAAAATGTGGGGGTTTTTTTTTTTTTGGGAATAATAATTGTTTTTTTTTTTTTTTTTCTTTTTTTTTTCTTCTTTTTTTCCTTTTTTTTTTCTTTTTCGGTTTGTCGGGCCCATTTATAAAACAAATTTTTTTTTTTATTTTTTTTGTTGTGTTGTTTCTAATGTTGGTGTTAGAGGTTCCGAATCGAAGCAACCTATGAATAATTGTAATGATTGATACATGCAAATAAATTTAGTCTTTAGTCAACCGCTAATCAGTTCAGTCGAACTTTACTTGCTCTCCGAATCCCCAATAGGTTATGGGCCCAGATAACCGTAGCCTAGCAACGCTTGAAGTTGTTTGAAGAACGAAGATTTTTTTTCACTGCTGACGGAAGTTTTCTGGAAACGCCATGGAAGGAAGCAAGGTTTCGATCGTGAAGCTGAACAGTTCCAACTACTCGGTGTGGAAATTCAAGGCGGAAATGCTGCTGGCTCACGAGGACATGTGGAAGTACATCGAGGATCAAGCTCCGGTACCGTTGACGGACGCATGGATGGGCGGAGACCGCAAAGCGAGAGCGACGATTGCGCTGCTCGTTGAGGATCAGCAACATGCCCTGTTACGCGACACGAAGACGGCCAAGGAAGCTTGGGAGAACCTCAAGAAGCACCGCGAGAAGACGTCCCTCTGCTCGAAAGTTGCGGCTCTGAATGAAGGCAAATTTTGCGAAGAAATTGGTGGCCGTTGGTGTGCCATTTCTGCAAGAAAAGTGGCCACAAGCAGAAGGAATGCAAACTGTACGCCAAGGAGACGGAAGCGGAAAAAGGTCGATCGCCGGAAGCAAAAGCTGCTCGCAGTGAAGAGAAATCCGTTACGTTCGCTCTGATGGCTGGAGCGCAAGCTGATTCTGGTAAGTGGATTGTGGACTCGGGAGCTTCCCGAGCGGTGCGGTGAGCGAGAATTTTTCAACGAAATCGTCGAAAGCCCCGTGAAATCGGTCAGCCTGGCCGATGGAAAAATCCCAAAGGTGGAAGGTGTCGGTTCTAGACGGTTGTTGTGTTACCATGACAACGGAAAAACGACCACGGTTACCCTTAGCAACGTGCTGTTTGTACCAAGTTTGGAGATCAACCTGCTGTCTGTACCGAAGCTGGTGGAAAAAGGAGCCGAGGTTATGTTCAACGAAGTAGGGTGCCGGATTCTTGTTGGTGGGTAAATAGCAGCGGCCGCAGTCAAGACTGGCGGACTCTACAAGGTACGAACAACGAAGGAAGTGTTGATGGCGGCAAGAGATCACCACAATGTAGACTGCCAGCACGTGTGGCATCGGCGCTTTGGACATCGTGACCTCAATGCTCTCGGTGAGATGATGCAGAAGAATCTGGTGGACGGTCTGAAGATGTACGATTGCGGAGTGCGAGAGGGGTGCGATTGCTGCCAGAAGGCGAAAATGAGCAGGAAACCGTTTCCGAAGTCGGTGGAGAGGAAGTCCTATGCAGTCCTCGAACTTGTACACACCGATGTTTGCGGTCCTGTGGAGAACGTGTCGGTGTCCGGTTATCGCTATCGGTCATCGGCGACTACAGCAGATTCTGTGTCCTGTATCTATTGCGAAAGAAGGATGAAGTTCCCGAGAAGATAATGGAGTACGTGGCCATGATGAAGACGCAGTTTGGACGGCCGCCGAAAGTGGTCAGAAGCGACCAAGGTGGCGAATATACGGGAAGCGAGCTGAGGAAGTTCTACAAACGAGAAGGCATTCAAGCACAGTTTACCGCAAGTTACTCTCCTCAGCAGAATGGCGTCGCAGAAAGGAAGAACCTGATCGAGATGAGCCGGTGCATGCTGTTCGAAGCCAAACTTCCTGATTGCTACTGGGCTGAGGCGGTAAGTACTGCCGTTTATTTGCAGAGCGTTCTACTGTCGAAGTCGGTCCCTACAACGCCTTTCGAGCTCTGGCATGGAAGGAAGCCGGACGTAACGCATCTGAAGGTCTTTGGCAGCGCGGCGCACGTTCATATCGTCAAGCAGAAGAGGAATAAGTTGAGCCCGGCATCGAAGAAGATAACGTTTGTGGGTTATTCGTTGGACCACAAAGCATACCGCTTCTTGGACCGGTCAACACGCAAGGTAATTATCAGCCGAGATGCCAATTTCGTTGAGGAGAAGCGCCTCGCGGAGGAGCGCCTCGCGGAGGAGCGCCTTGCGGAGGAGAGCTCCGAGCAGCAGGATGGCGTTGGTGACAACCGACACGTAGAAAATGTCGTGGAATTCGAGTATTCTATGAAGCCGGCCGAAGATGAAGCTACTCCGGCGATCGACGACGAAGAATCGTCGGATGAGTCGGACGTGGATGACGATCAACCGGACGACGATGATTTCGATTACGATACTGCGACTGATTCTACGTTAACCGAAGCTGATGTCACTGAAACCGCTGAAACCCCCCGAAGATCGACTCGCCAAACCAAGGGTGTACCACCGGTTCGCTATCGTGACACTATTGGCAAGGTATCGGAAGCGGCTATCGAACCACGAAGCTATGAGGAAGCAATCAACGGTCCTGAGAGCGTGTTCTGGAAGGCAGCCATGGACAACGAATTTCGTTCCTTGATGGAAAACGATACCTGGGAGATCACGAAGCTACCACCTGGTCGAAAGAAGGTAGGCTGCAAGTGGGTCTTCAAACACAAGGAGGAAGAGACCGGCAACGTCGTGAGGTATAAAGCCAGGTTAGTAGCCCAAGGGTACTCGCAAAAGTACGGAGCAGATTTTGACGAGGTCTTTGCGCCGGTGGCTAGGCAAGTCACTTTCCGCGCATTGCTGACCGTGGCAGCTGAACGAAATCTCTACATCAAGCATGTGGACATCAAAACCGCGTACTTGTATGGTTAGTTGGATGAAGAAGTATTTATGAAGCAGCCCCCTGGTTTTGAGACCGGGAACCCAGCCGGTGTGTGCCGTCTCAAGCGAAGTCTGTACGGGCTCAAACAAGCGGCTCGAGTCTGGAACAATGATCGACGACGTGTTCAAGCAAGCTGAATTCGTGCAATCATCGGCCGACGCATGCCTCTACGTTCGGACAAGAAATGGCCAGCAATCGTTCATCATTATCTATGTGGACGACATCCTTGTAGCCTGTTCCAGTGAGGCAGAATTCGCCGAGATAGTTGCCCACCTTCAACGATGCTTCAAGCTAACGGTGTTGGGCGACATCAAGCACTTCGTCGGGATCAAGGTAACTAAATATAACGACGGATATGTTATCAATCAGCAGGCGTACATCACCAAGTTAGCTACTCGATTCGGCCAGTCGGATGCGAAAGGCTCAAAGATTCCGATGGACCCTGGTTACCAGCAGAAGGAGGAGGATTCAGCTGTACAACCGAATAGCGACCTGTACCAAAGCCTGGTGGGTGGTTTGCTGTACATCGCAGTGAATTCACGTCCGGATGTTTCGATCAGCGCATCAATCCTGGGACGATCCATCAGTCAGCCCCGGGCTAGGGACTGGACTGAAGCGAAGAGCGTGTTGAAGTACCTTTTCCATACTCGAAGTTACCAGCTGAAGCTAGAAGCGACGAGTGAAGTTTACTGCGACGCCGATTGGGCCGGAGACACTCGGGACCGGAAATCAACCTCTGGGTTCCTGCTTTTTCTCGGCGGCGGAGTCGTGAGTTGGGCCTCCAGGAAACAATCATGCGTGGCACTATCGTCCACCGAATCGGAATTCATCGCTCTGGCCGAAGCATGCCAGGAAGTTCAATGGATGCTGAAGTTGCTCAAGGATCTCAGGAAGTATGTGGATCTTCCTATCTGCATACGTAAGGACAACCAAAGCTGCATTCGGCAGGTGGAGAACGACAAGGTGTACCAGCGATCGAAGCATGACGACACGAAATACTGTTTCGTCAAGGACCTGCAAAAGAAAAATGTCATCAGTTTGCTATATTGTCCAACGGAGGATATGCTGGCGGATATGATGACCAAGCCGCTGACGAGCGTAAAGTTGGGAAAGCTACGTGAAACGACGGGAGTTGTTGCTATCGATGTCGAGGAGGAGTGTTAGAGGTTCCGAATCGAAGCAACCTATGAATAACTGTAATGATTGACACATGCAAATAAATTTAGTCTTTAGTCAACTGCTAATCAGTTCAGTCGAACTTTACATGCTCTCCGAATCCCCAATAAAGCGTGCATTAAAAAAAGCGACTATATGTTCCGATTTTTCATGCGATTACCCTGCCACCTGGTGGTCGGTCCACCGGGCAGTAATCAGTATACACTAGTTGCCTATATACTGTGAAAATTTAACAGTTCCATCAGTTTGTTTACGGCAGCTGTGGCGAGAACAATGAAACAACTTCGATCTATGGTTTGTTCGTACCGCTTGCTCCATCCGGGCCTAAAAAAGTCGGCCATCGTGGCCCACTTCGTGTCGGCCGGATACGATCGCGGAAACATCTACAAGATTCTGGCACTTCTGGAGAAGGGAGAGTCCATCAAGCGGAAGCCTGGTTCCTGCCGTCCGACCGTTTTAAGCGACCGGAGGATTCAACAGAAGCCCAAACGGAAGACGGAAGGCAAAGCCAGCCGTGTCGGAGAACCAAGCGGAAACCCAGAAACAACGGATGAAGATTCTGATCAAAGAGATCTTCCCGGCGAAGCGGAACGTGGTGGCATGCCAACCCTCCCAATGTGCCCCAGCTCCGCCCAAACGAGAAGTTCTTGACCAATTTGAAGAGGAGTGTATATTCAAATAATTTCGTGGTCAAAACTACGGATGATTTGATCAAAAAGGCGACCAAGGAACTGAAGAATATGCCTGCAAGCTTCTTTTTATCACCAATGGCCAACTGCCGCAAGGCGGCGCGGCAGGAAGTAGAAGTATTTTTGTGACGTTTTTAATTTCTTAATGAATAAAATGCGATTTGGTTTGTTAAAAGATCTTTTTCCGTTCTTTTTTACCATCCATCCGAAAATAGTCGCTTTATTAATGCGCACATTAGTTGAATTTCACGTAGATTTCGTCATCCATGATTATACAGTTCAAATTCCCAGCAAGTACAACCCTCACACTTTTCTTGTTTCGGACTCCACTTCGGCTACCTCTTATAGGTTCGAAGATTGTTTTTCGAAAGACGAAAGACGCGTCCTTTGGCGCGATGAACATTGGACTTCGAAATGCCAACCAAGTTTTTCGGCCACATCCCGCTCTGAAACCTCTTTCTTGTGCTCGCATGCCTTCATTATACGATTATCCAAACGATGATTAGCAGGACCTTTTTTTCGACCCGATTTCGGTTCATCCTCAATCGTGTTATCCTCACTGAACTTCCTGATCGCTGTTCGCACGACTTTCTCACTTACTCCTTCCATTTTTGCGAACTTTCTCAGTGACATTCTGGGTTCTGAACACTACTGTGCAGAATATTTCGACGTTGTTCCACTGAAAGTTCACGCGAAACAAACTGTTGGAAAAAATTAAACCACTACACAAGTGCTAAGAGATAAAGGTAAACAACAGGATGCAGCCCTAGAAAAGAACTAGTTATCAATTATTGCGGAATGGCAGCGGTTTCTTTCATACTTTCTGGGATAGTTTTTAGTTCTTTACAGAAACGAAGGTCCTCCATTAGCTCAGCCGGTAAAGGCGCAGCTACAAAGCAACACCATGCTGGAGGTGGCTGGGTTCGATTCCCGGTCTGGTCTAGGCATTTTTCGTTAAGGAAACTTTCTCATCTCCCTGGGCATAGCGTATGATTGTACTTGCCACACAATCATACTAATGCAAAAATGGTACTTGGCATCGAAAGCTCTTGATTAATAACTGTGGAAGTGCATTTAGAACACTAAGTTAAGAGCAAGCAATAAGCTAATTGTGAAAGCAATAAGCATGAAAGGCTAAAAGAAGAAGAAGACAGGAACGAAGAGTGGATCATGGAGGAAATCCACTGGAAGCAGTGGAATGTATCACGAGCTCCCGGGCAGCACACTTCAGTTGAAATAAGTTGCAGCAATAGATTTATGACTGAATTAGGTTCTAGAACAGGCATTTCAACCGACTTTCAAAAGTCGTGCTTAAAGCGCTGGCATCCGTCTATTGTAGAAGACGCAGAAGACTGCAGATAGTTAGATCAATAAAGCAAATGAAGCAATATTTGGGAAGTGTGGTCGCTCGGGCAACTGAAAACAAACGAGAAGCTATAAATCATGGTGGTTACAACAGGATAATGTCACGAAGGCAAACTATTGATTGAATGCGTATCAACAAAAATAAGTTTCCCTCTCGACGAGAATCATTTCAAGGGGTTTTTTTTTTCATTAACGTAGGAATATTTCAGAGATTGGCAGCTTATAACATACTGGAAGCGACTAGGAGAAAATAGACACTTATATCAACACACGTTGCGCATCATAAATATACTCTACCGTACCAACTTGCAGTGTGGTATAAGCTTTCTAACAGACTTTATATTCAAAAAGAAAAACAATCAACATTTTTTCGATATTTATAGATATAGAGAATGTTTGCTTCAAGCTTGGAAACAGTTCTCAACTGAACAGAATCAACCTCATCCTAATTGTTACCACCGTCACCTATCTTAGAAACGGCTAGTTGAATCCAAAACTTTCAACCCGAAACTGCCCCCAAGCGTCAGCCAAATCGCTGCTAATAAATGACACCACATCAATCCAACCCAAATAAAATAAATCAAACAATCCTCAAACGGCGCCTATTTGTTCGCTAATGAAAAGCCTACAAAGTCCATTGTTATGCACTGTCCCATTCCAGGGGCAATATATTTCGACGCTTTCCATTGGGAAACGGTCATTGCTATCTGCAATAGTCTACCAACAAGCGCAATGCTCGTAGCAAGTGCGACATTCGCTGTAATCATTGCACTCGCTTCATCTTCCGTCCTATCACAGATGACGAACGGCTCAGAGCCGGACTTCCCGAGTTGGTTGACGAGCTCTACCATCCAATCGCAAATGGCCATCGTCTTCGATCGCATCGACAACATCGACATCGTACTGGCCGATCGGGCCGATGATCGCATGGATCAGCTGGACTATCTGGTTCGTCTCATGCAAGGGAAGTCCGTTAGAGTATACCGTGAAGCATCTACGGATGACGAGGAAGACCGTTGCACTGCCACTGTTTCCGACCAAGATTACGAGGACGATATGAAGTTCATTCGATTAGATCGTACCTATGGATCGTTCACAAAGATTTGGGAGCATAGTGAGAGTGATGGTTACGTGTTCATCGGGAATTTGAGTTCCTTTGAAAGCTTTGAAGGGTGTTTGGTTGGTCCAGCTGGGACGTACCTGGTCCTGGCGGATGGCAAACTCGAGGATCAGGTTGCCCAAGATCAAGTGTCTCACTCGATGCGAGCCATCTGGAATCGCAAAGGATCTTACAGGTTGTTCATTTTGCTGGAGGGACGAATCTACTGGTATGATCCATTTGCCAAGAAAGAGGATGGTTATGGTGTGCTGAAGGATTTGAGCGATGTGGAAAACGGTCCGGCGATTCCTCGGAACGACTTCAAGGGATATCCGTTGAGAATCGAAATGTTCTGGTCGACCTACACGGTGCCGATGGACGACAGTTTGCCAGACGTCAATTTCTTAGGACCTGACGCGGAAGTTTGCCGAACCTTGACCAAGGCAATGAATTTCACTCGTAGGTTGAATCATGGAGGGATTTGTTTGGATTTGTTTCTAAGCCCGGTTTTCCATTTCAGCGTACTACATCCGGCCGGATAGTGATAACTTTGGAATTCAGCTTCCAAATGGTAGTTTTAATGGAGTCATCGGCAGACTTTCTCGACGAGAAAGTGACATCGCTTTTGTTGGATTCTTCGTTAAGGACTACTTCAGTCGGGATATAGAGTTTACCATGGGGGTGTACGACGACGAGATGTGCGTTTTGGTAAAGAAAGCGAGTCGAATCCCAGAATATCTACTTCCAATCACAATCTTCCCGTCGGATTTGTGGGGCATACTGTTCCTCTCCGGGATCGGTTTTTCGATTATATGGACGGTAATTAGGGCGGGTATTCGAATCGCTGTTGGTTCTCGCAACATTCGGGATAAAGATCAACATCTTGATCATCTGTTCAACATATCGAATGGGACCCGTGATTCTCCCACGTATCGCAAAGTGATTCGGATATTCGTAGATACCTACATAATATGGGTGAGTGCGCCCTTCCGTCGGTTTTCTCGATCCAGCATCGAACGGCTAATGCTATTCGGAATGATGCTGATCAGTTTGATCTTCATATCCATGTTTCAATCGAGTTTAGCTTCTGTCTTCCTGAATCCAGTGTATTACAAAGACATTGATACGCTTGAGCAGTTGGATAAATCCGGTTTGACAATTGAGGTGAAGTACCGAGGCTTTATGGATGACGTCTTTCCAGCTAACTACAGCCAAACGATGGATGCCCTGCGCAGTAAAATGGTCCATATGCCGATTAAGTCATCGATGCCAGCACGAGTGGCTCAGCTAGGGACCATTTCTACGGTAACCCGAAAAACGACCCTATCACTGGACAATTCAATTTTCTTGTCCACAAATCAACTGCACATGGTCCGAGAATGTCCCAGGACGTACAATCTGGCTTACGTCGTTTCAAAGCATTCGGTGTTCATGGATCGTATCAACGCCGTGATTTCGAGGTTGTTTGACGGAGGGCTCATAGACCATTGGATTTCGGAGATAAACTTCAATACGACCATCAGAGATTGGGAGCAAATTAGAAATTCACAAGACGCCAGCTTCAAGATTTTGACCATAGTGGACATGCAGTTTCCATTCTACCTATTGGCCATCGGAATCTGCGTGAGTACGGTGGTTTTTATTGTTGAGCATATTTATCACTGGATTGGGCGGACCAGACGAGGCAACGGAAAGAGTATCAATGCCGTCAGGAAGTTCTTCTGAATGGATTTCTTTTGGTTCCATCTCAGCAAACGCAGGTTTTTAAATCATAGTCATACTCATTGTTGACAATACAACGTAAAATCACATCTTGCTTATCGGTTGGTTATTTCTACCAACTAATGTAGTGTTCGCTTTTGCAAGGCATAGGATCAACCGATATTACGCCCATTCTTCCAGCTTCAGCAAACGACTTACCTTGTCTACAGGAAGTGTTCGGAACTTCGGCCTTCCCGATCATCACCGGAATTCTCCTCTCGAACGTTGTTGTTATTATTGTTGTTACTACCATTATTATTGTTATCGTTATTGCTACCGGCGTCGCCATTGGAGCCACCATTGTTATCAGCAGTGCCGGCGGAAGCTGCCGGACCAGCCGGCCCTCGACGGTTCCGCAGTGAGTGGATGCAGGCCAACATCCGAATCATGAACGACGCCGGTACCGTAATAGTATCTTTGGTTTCCTCAAGCATAACCGCGTTGCGCTCCATGAGCTTTAAATAAACAATAGAAATAAATGGGAACTTGATTATGATTTGAGAGTTTTTCGTATATTTATGAACAAGACATGGATGGGTTTTGGGGATTGTTTTTTTTTTTTTTTCATTTTTCAATAGAGCGTTAGTTTAAATCTTCTTAAGAAAAAAAAACATGAAAATGTCGTGTAACCTCCACGATAAGTTCAGATTTTTTAGCTGGAATTGCTGGATTACCCGTGAAGTTATCTCAGTACATGAAAGTTCGCTAATTCCCCAAAATTGAGTGAGGGTAACGTTTGCATTAAAAAAATGGACTCGGATGGTCGGATGGAAGGTAATTATTTAAGCTTACTTGCAAACAAAAAAAAATTCTACGCCCTTGCGAGCGGCCTTCCGCCAGTTAACCAGAACATTTGCCATGGCGGACGAAAACATGCGTGAAGGCATGTTTTTAAGGTTCTTTATTCGTTTTATTTATCAATTCCTCCTCAGTTTTCGCGACAAAATTGTTGAAGTAGATCTTACGCTTCAGATTGGCCCAGAAATTCTCGATGGGACGCAGCTGGGGGACGTTGGGCGGGTTCGCCGACTTGGGTACCACATCGATATTCAACCGCTCCATCTCCTCCAACGATTGCTTCGAGTAGTGGGCCGACGCCAGATCCGGCCAGAACACCGCGTCTTCGCCCTTTATGGTATTTCTTGATGAACGACGCAACTTCAGGCAGGCATTTCGTACCATAAATTTCCCCGTTCACGGCCAGTCTGGAGCGAAAGAAGAGCGGCTTCGACATCCCCTTCTCGCTGATTGTCAGCCACAGCAGCACCTTCTTGGGGAACTTGGTGTGTGACATTCCTTCGTGGGGGAAGTAAAATACGAAGTGCCCTGCCAGTCGTTGCCATCCAGGGTGAGATAGGTCTCGTCGTCCATCACCACCGCCACGTCGCGATTCGTCGGGAAAATCGAGTTGACCATCTTATTCAGCCACTGCCGCTGCGTCATTGCCTGCAGCTCCGAAACCAGTGGACGCGACTTCCGCTTCCTGACATGTATGTTCATGTTCGCCAGGTACTGTTTCAATGTTTGGCCGGTTAAACCGACCTCCCGGCCAAGCGCACGCAGCGATGGAGCCACTTTTCCCTCGGTCTTGTCGCTCGGGGTCGTCGGCCGTCCAGAACCGGGCTTTCTTTCGATGCTCTGATTGTTGTCGAATAGTGCCAAGATGTTGTAGATGCCGGAACGGGCGTATCCAGCGTCCACAAAGTGCCGCGCGATGTCCTTTTTCGACGCGGCGGGGTGCCGTTCTTTGAACGCGAACACTTCTGAACGGAGTTGCTTCACTGTATTTGCCATCACGATTAGAGTTCGACTGATAGAGCTGTCAAATTTTGTCTGCTGACTCATGGGTTACTATGATTGATGCTGCATGGGTAGTTTTGTCAGTGCGGGTGAAGGTAAACCCATGAAAAATAGGCAATTTTTGTCCATTTTTTTTTAAATGCAAACGTTATATCGATTTAATATTTTGTTTGATAATTTGCAGCACCGGCAACTTATTTGAGATTCATTGTGATTAATGCAATCAAAACCAGGTATAAGCGGAAACTGATGTTGAAGCTTGTTTTTGGAGAATGAGAATTTGTCACTTGAAAACGTATCCTTACGGCACAGTATTGATCGGCTCGCTGAAACATGGAACGAAATCAGTCAGGTTACACTTGAAAACTCTTGGTAAAAGCTGTTCGATGAGTTTCCATGTTATGAATGGAGCAAGCCTGACCAGGTAGAAGATTTTTTTTTGGCAGATGTCGAAACCCATTTAGTACTTTTGAAGGTATTGCCGGGACAAACACAAGAGATGAGCGAAACCCGCTTTGGCTGAAAGATCGAGTACTGGACTCTGGCGGTAAGGTTGTTTCGATGACGAGCGAATTGTTGAGAGATGAGGAAATAGTTCTCTCAGTTTTAAACAAATTAGAAGATTCAACTTGTACGGAAGAAGAATGGCTGGATAACACCGCGGAGACCTTGGACGGAAGTGCCCTTGTCGGGAAAAATAAGGAACCCGGAGACGTCGATTTTTCAACTGCGATGAAGTCACTCGATAAGGTAGTCCAATTTGTTCAGAACAGTGCGTCACAGACTTTAAAACTGTTGTATTTTGCAATCTGCAATCTGCAATCATTCGATAAGAAAAATTGAGTTTCCACCGTTGTAAAAACATTTACGTTTTTTATTTCGAAGCGATGCATTTAGCAACGTTAAAAACTGCAACGGAATCATATTATTAGCATCTAAGTTAGCCGTGAAAATTTTCAAATAAAATCTGTATTTTCTTTGTAGTCGCTCAAACGGACCGGTTGTTTTTCATTTCGCTCTATTTATTTATTTATTGTACACCATCTTCGACTATGGTTCACGATCAGTTGTTGAACTGGCTCCGTTCATACCTGACTGGTAGAACTATGTCCGTGAAGATTGCCGATTACGCCTCATCTAGCTTTCCGGTAGCATCCGGCGTTCCTCAAGGTAGCCACCTCGGCCCATTCCTTTTCCTGCTATATATGAACGACGTGAACTTGGTCCTCAAATGCCTGAAATTATCCTACGCGGATGACCTGAAGCTGTACTACGTTATAAAATGTCCGGAAGACGCCCACTTTCTTCAGCAGGAACTGCAAGTGTTCGATAACTGGTGCCGAATCAACAGAATGTCCTTAAATGTATCCAAATGCTCAACTATCTCCTTCGGCCGAGAACGTGCGATGTATCTTCACGACTACATCCTTCGAGGTACGCGCTTGAAACGAGAAACAACGGTCAAGGATCTGGGAGTAATGCTGGACTCCAAACTGTCGTTCAAGGTTCACATTTCGTATATTGTTTCCAAGGCCTCTTCGCAGCTAGGATTTATGTTCCGCTTCGCAAAAAACATCAAGGACGTTTACTGTCTGAAGGCATTATACTGCTCTTTGGTTCGCCCTTTCTTGGAATACTGTGCCATCGTTTGGTCCCCTTTCTACCAAAACGCAGTCCAGAGGATCGAAGCTGTTCAGCGATGGTTTATACGCTTTGCTTTGCGACATCTTCGCTGGCAAGACCCTCGCAGATTGCCAAGTTATGAAAGTCGGTGTAAGCTCATCAACCTGGAACTGTTGGAAGGTAGGCGTATGGTAGCCAAAGCGTGTTTCATTGGTGATCTGCTTCAAGGAAATGTTGATTGTTCCGTTCTACTGGATCTCTTGACCATCAACACTCGACGACGAAATCTCCGTTTACAACAGTTCTTCGTGTTCCGGCACTCAAGGACCAACTACGGAAAACACGAACCTGTGCAAACCGTGCGTTTTGAACAGCTGCTATAATGTGTTTGATTTTAATGTATCCCGTGATGTTAATAAGCGTTGTTTCCGTAGATGTCTTTGTTAAGTTTTGTTAATTTTCGTATGTAATTTAATTTTTTAAAGGGTCATTGGGATGAACATTTTTATCTGTTGACGAAAATAAAATAATAATCAATAGATGTCGTACAGACTGATTACTTAGAATAACTTAATCTAAACCTCTAATTCTGACACTAAACACATTTTTAGACAAATTAAAATCAAATTCGTTACATACATCATCAAAGGACCGCAAACACAAGTTAAAACAATGATTAAATCCGAAGTTCGTTCTGTGAAACGGAATTGCTAGTAATGGGGAGTTTCGGAACCGACGAGGAGGAGTGTTCCACGGAATTAATTCTAGGAGTTTGGGACAATCCACATGGCCCATTATAAGGTCGAAGATGAACAGCCGTTGCAGTTTAATACGGCTGAGAGGGTTTCCAAATCAATCAACTTGCATCGGTCGGGATAAGCGGGAAGGTTGACTGGATCATTCCATGGGAGCCGACGCAAAGGAAACCTCATGAAACTTTTCTGAACCCGCTCAATTGCAAAAGTATGCGAAGATGGAGACCACACCGGTGAGGCGTATTCTATGATGCTGCGAACTAGCGAGCAAAAAAGCTCGCTACCAGATCGCTACACGTTCCAGAGAATCCGATCCCATGTAATACTGGTGCAGAATAACGTTGTTGCAGCGGGTGTAAGTTATTACTTTGCACTTTTTGTTGTTTGCGCGCATGCCGTTGTCACCGCACCAGACTAGCAAACGGTTTATATCCTCCTGAACTTCGACACAATCGGCGGGAGAGATAATCACGCGGAAAAATTTCAGATCATCGGCGAATGAAAGTTTTGACGATGAAAGCAGTTCACACAAGTCATTCACATAAATAATAAAAATCAGAGGGCCGAGAACACTGCCCTGGGGTACTCCAGATGGTACGTGGAATGTCCTGGAACGCACTGAATTCAAAGTTACGAAAGCCTCGCGATTAGACAGGTACGAGTAGAGCCATTGATCCATGTTGGAAATCCTAGGTGGCTCATTTTTCCAACGATGAGATTGTGCGATACTGCATCAAACGCTTTCGCAACGTCGATGTAAACCGAATCCACTTGTCGCTTTGACTCCAGTTCACGTGATATCGCCGAAACGTAGCACATTAGGTTTGATGTTGTAGAACGATGCTTACCAAAGCCATGTTCTGGCTAGCACGGATGAAACTGGCTTCGGACCCAGATTGCGAAGTTTGTGAAACACCAGAAACTGCCGAACACCTTATACTGCATTGTCCTAGATATGGTTTCCAACGGATGAAGTATACCTTCGACAACAGATACAGAACGCTATTGGATTTGTTGAAAACTAAAGACGTGGATCTCTTCCGCGAAGTGGCTGAATTTGTAAACACAGCAAAAATAAGAATATAACGGACTCGACTAAAATTGTAATCTGCCGCAACCAGGGGTAGTCCCATGGCGGTAGCTATAAAACATTCGGTGTACAAAGTGACATCAAACACTAACAGGGCATATAGTCAAAGTTACTGGCCCTACACTCTGAGCTGTCAAGGATGGCTCAAACGAAAGAAAAAAAAAAAAAAGGCCATGTTGAGCAACGGAGATGATCGGTGAAACAGCTCTGTATAAAACTGAGTAGATCAGCTTTTCGAAAACCTTACTAAGAGTGCAAATTATAGATACTCCACGATAATTTTCGACACAAGTGTAACTTCCGGACTTATGGATCGGTACTATGGACGCCGTTTTCCACGCAATTGGGAATGTTCTGTCCTGGAGTGAGCGGTTGAAAACTGCAGCGATGGGCATTGCAAGAGTAATGGCGCAATTCTTCAAAAATACAGGAGGTGGGCTATCTGTTCCGGGTCCTTTCGTTGAGTCGAGGTCTTCAAGGACTTTCCGAACATCATTCGTAGAAAACTGTATGTATGCCAAACTAATGTCATAGGACGGTATCTGTTCAAAGGGGTTCCGACGTTAAATGGGAGAAGCTTTACTAAACACGCTTTCGAAGAATGTGGCAAAAGATTGGCTGCTTCTGAGCTAGATTGAGAAGTAATTCCATTGAAGTTGACAGAGCCAGGAACGCCGTGACTAGCTTTCCGCTGCTTGATGTAATCCCAGAAACAAGAGGGGTTTTGCTTGACGGTTGTCTGTATCCTGATCAAATAGCTTTCATGCGTTGCTGAAAGGAGGGCTTTATACTCCGATTCAAGCTCGCGAAGTCTAGCTCTGTCGGACTCGTTTTTCGTAATGAAATATCGGTTACGTACCTCACGAAGATTGTTGCGTCGGTTACGCAGATCGGGAGTCCAGCACGGTTGGTTGAAAACTGAGATCGAAGCAGGTTTTTTTCGAGGAACATGGCGATTGATAACATCGTAGAGTGATCCATAAAAAGCTGATAGCATCTGGTCCACGGAACCGTCGTTCAATAATCGTTCCCAATCAATGTGCACAAAAATGGAGTTTACCAAGTCAAAATCGCATGCGGAATAGTCAAACTTAAAACATTGGTTTTGGTTGTCAAGTAATGTTGGCGCGTCGCTATCGTCAAGCAGTAAAACTACTGGTGAGTGGTGGTTATCAATCGGCAACTGAGGAGACGATGGTGCAATTAAGTCAAGATATTCCGGAAAATTGGTAAATACCAGGTCCAAAGGTTTTCCATTTGTATTGACGAAACTGTTAACCTGCCTCAAGCCATTGGTAAACATTGCTTCTGTAAAGTCCAGCTCATTATCAGTGGAGACGTTAGAAGGAATGTATCCATTGATGTCCTTATCGAGATGCCATCGCAAGTTAGGGAGATTAAAGTCGCCGACAGACAAAATTATGTCATTCTCGGTCAAACGATCTGCAACAAGTTGTACCGCACTTGCATGAGCAGTAAATTCATTCCAAGATTTCTTTCCTTTTCTTGTACCAAACATTGAGGGGCTTATTACGGTTTTCACTTCACAGTGAAAACGAAGTGAAAACAAAAAACCTTGTTACGAATGTCACCCAAGTGAAAACATATGAAAGAGTTCATCCGAGGTGACGATTCGAATGAACTCGGTGTTATTCTGGTTACCGCGGCACCATCACGCCACCGAAGAAAGCGACGTAAACCGTAGATTTTCTGAGGGCTGCTGCGATTTTCACTTTCACTTCCACCTCACGGAGTTCATTTTTGATCACGGTGATACAGTAATTGCATAAAAAAAGTGAGGTGATGTGCAGGTGAAGTGAAAGTGATAGTGAAGGTGACAACCGTAAGAAGCCCCTGAATGATTGCTCGGGAAAAATGACATCGAAACGTCAGCACGGTTTTGATATCAAATGGTTTGACGCATGATTGACTTTTAATTGGGAGTCCCCAATGAAATATCGACCCAACCAAAATATATCCCCAATTACTCTAAACCCAAAAAAAATTCACATAATCAGTGGAAAATATTCACTAGAAATTCAATTAACTTTCATGTGATTCGGGAAGTGGAAAATGCTTTGCAAAATCAAGTGAATCTTATGTGTCCAATGAAATTGAAATGATTAGTCAAGTAGAATTTCTTTTTCTATGTGATATTCATGTAAAAGAGACTTATTTTCGTATTGGAAAATATCTACATGTGTTTCCAGTAGTGAAGTGAAGTCCCAAGTGAAATATTTTTTCAGTGTACTGTATTAGAGTGAAATCGACTGTGTTTAGCCGTTTACAGTTTAAGGATTGGTAATATTTTTTCAGTGTACTGTATTAGAGTGAAGTTGGCTGTGTTTGGCCATTTACAGGTTAAGGATTGGTGTCTTGTCCACATGCATTCCTGGAACTGCGACACGGTTAGAAACATGGTTGTAAATTTTAGCTGAATTTGAGAATCGAAAACTATCGAACATAAAGAAATTTACTGCACGAACATAGAAGACCGCCGAATAATCACTTACGTCATTTGCCGCCTCCTGATCGAAGCGAACCTTCTCCTCGTCCATGGGGGACCAAATTTTGATATCGTAATCGATACCGGAAGTGGCCAACATCGGCAGCGTCGGATGTGGCTGGACACAATTTACCACGTGCTGATCGGCTTCCATTAACATCACCAGCCGACCGGTGGCCCGTTCCCAGGTGAACACGTGGCCACAATCCGATCCGGACATGATGTAGTCGTTGCCCCAGAATGTCGCTTCTTTGATCATTGTGCTGATGAAGATACATATTTTTTTCATTATTCATCCCAGAAGCAATACCGAAAACTTACCGCGCATTCCGATGCCCCACAAACTTTTTCAACACGTAATCGTAATTTACGACCTTAGTTTCGAGATCATTCAGTGCTTTCAGTTCCGCTTCGTAAGCGGCTTCCTCCGCTCTGCTATCAGACTTTTTTCTTTGGTTTGGTTTGGTTTCATCTTCCTCCTCGTCATAATCGTCATCGTCATCTTCTTCTGCGTTCCTCTCCCTACCATCGCCGGAGGAGTCAGCACCACGTCGATCGGAACCGTTATCGCCCTGTCTTGATCTAGACTGAGAACCACTCGTCGATGGTTGCGGTTCTCCCGAACCTTCTCGCTGTTCATCGCTCCCACCGCCGCTACTGCTGCTGGCGAAACTCCTGAAATCATCGACCACATTCGCCAGATCACTATCGTTGGTCAGTTCGTTCGTGTGAGTTAGTCCGATGCGCGTCCTGGGGTCGGCCAACATTCGTGACAGAACCTCGGTCATACGATGCATTATCGTTGCCTGTAGTTGTGGTCGAGCCTGGCCGGCCCCGAATACTCGCGATGCCATCTCGCGAGCCGGTCGTGCATCCGGCCCGGTATCGGACCAATCACCACGCAAACGTAACCGACGCACCGGCGGTGGACTGTCGATACTGTTCTGAGTCTTTGAACCCCGTTTGCCCTTATCCGCACTGCTCGAAGCCTGCGCCGCCTTCACTTCAATGCCCTCCTTCGTGACATCGAACAGGTACAAATGATCAGATGAGTAGTTTACCTGCAAGACATAAAGGAAAATATCACCCAGAGAACTAAACCGATCCCACTGAAAAATCCTACCAGCAACTCTGTTTCATCTTGACTGTAAGCGATGGATGTCACTCGGAACGATCGCTTCTCCATCGACGGGTTGGTAAACATTTTGACGGGCACAGTGTGGCGATCGTTCGGTGACCCGGGCGTATTACAGTCTACCAACTTTAGGAACCTTCTGTCAAAGATTCGTACGTGACTATCGGAACTTCCCACCGCTATGTAATTCATCGAAATCGGCGACAGGGTCATCGCCGTAACTGCCGAAGGGCTTAGAATAAGGATGTTATCCTTACAGCACGTCTTCAGACAGCGAGTCATTTTGCGTAGATCGAACAACCGAACCGTACCATCTTCTCCGCAGCTCATGAATGATTTAGGTTCCGTCGGAACGGTCATCACTTCGTATGTCGTACCATTGCTGTGACAGTTGAAGTAATTAAAGTTGCGTTCGTGTGCTTCTGCGGGTTCTAGCGCAACGTCCTTCAGTTCCGTGTACAGTACGATACCGTCGCCCGAACAGGATACAATTTCTCGGTTTCCGCTCTGCGGCAGAAATCGAGCACTGAAAATGTTAGCTCTGTGGGTTGTCTTGTGCTGGAACAGGGTCTGGCCGGTGAACGGACTGCTGATGACAATGTGCTGATCGTCCGACCCGGACAGGAGGAGCTGGCCATCGTCGCTCCAGAATACAGTGTTTACACAACCCTTGTGTACTTTGAGCGTCTTCCAGAGGTCCAACCGTTGGATGAAGTCGAGACTGTCTGCGAATCGAATGAGAGATGGAAAGGGATTAGAATGTAGTTGGGTATAGAACTTGACTTAGGTATCTCAGTTGGTAGAATTGTTTGTGGGTAAGCTGCCTTTCAGATTCACGTAGCGAATGGACCAACCTCACATGCAATTTCGAAATTATAACAGGAATTCTTCGACTACTCCAAAAATTATGAAATTATGGTCACTCGTATTTTGAGTTTAATAATCTTTAGTAAATGGTCTAATTTTACTGAATCGCTCACAATGTGATAATGAAGGCTTTAAAGTGTGTAAGTTGCATTTAAGGCGTTTGACCAACAGTCGATAGGGATGCTCTGAGTCATGAGTCTGAGTCGTGGGTTTTGACCATTTGTTCACTAATATGTTCTACTCCCTAATTCTAACGAAAGCTAGACTGCCATTTTGCAAATAGGCGATTTCGGAAAAATGACAAGTCGATTTGTTCCACTTGAAAAATGAACGCACATTTGTCCTCGATTTGATTTATTGATTTCTTACTCCCAGTGGGACAATTATGCGTCCATATTTAAAGTGAGAAAAATTCACTAATTATTTCTATGATTTTTTTAAGAATTAACAATACCTGTTTGAATAATATTCTAAAAGTACATATCAAACTGTGTAAAGGTCACATTCACACAAAATGTCACATTCTACTGTCACCGACACCAAGAAAAGATATTTTGCTAACCTGAGACGGACTTTTCCTACGTTTCAAAGCTTTATGTCGCCATTCCTTCAGGTCCTCATTTGCCGCTATTTTTTACCAAATACATTATGCACAATCGACTATGCATAAAAGATTAACGTGTCAACTCACTTATTTTCCTTCCAAAAAACAGGTGTTCAGGTTCCCATAACTCAATATTTACCATCCAGTTAATCAATTGACAAATCAACAAATCATGGCCAACTAACTAATGACCATCCAAGTAACCATGTCCGCGAATCGGAAAGCCATAAATCAATTTTCATTGACAGTCGAAGCAAACGACATAAGCAACAACAAAAATGTGGTCCCGCTGGAAGTACAACCCCAAGCATCAAATTGACTCGGAAACGTTGGCCGAAAAGCCTGGTAAAATCCGCTTCAACCTGTTCCACCGGCCGAAGGACATAATTGGGCAAATCGAACCCGTTGTTGACGGCGGAAAGAGGTTACGTTCCTGTTCGAACAATCGACCGAAAGTGAACCTATTTCCGCAAATTTCGCTAACCGATTTGGGTGGAGAGGTAAGTTCGGCTCAAATTATTTGGCAATCTCCTCTGATAGTTGGATCAACTTCCAGGACTTGAACCACGTGCTGGAATACATGTATTCCTCGGATTGGAGAGAAGCTTCCGCTTACTGTGCTCGTACCAGTTGCATGGATGTACGGAATTGTGGGATACCAGCAGCAGCGGTCAGTCGGGATGACATTACCAAGCAATTTTCAGATCGATTCAAAAAGCAATCGCACAGAGCCCGTTACCTGGATCTCCCGCGCTCGGATGTCGATTTAGTCAGGTGGTATAAAACGTTCGGTTAGTTTAGTTGCTATACCTAAGGACTTTCTAAATCGCTCGTGTACCGGTTTAATATAAACATTTATGTCGTTTGTGTTCCTAACCATTTGCACTTTCTCTTGCTTCGAGTTCGAGTCTAAACGTCGGTTTAAGGTAAAACAATTTACAGTCCAGTAGTGCCGCCACGATGACCAACTTGTGCCTTCAATTCGCGTTTTCTAAGCCACAAATAAAAAAAAACATTGGCCGTTGCTTCGATAGCTATTCCCATTTCAAGACTGCTATAGAGCAGAAATGCTTCAATAGGAAAATCTACTGGATGGTCGGTGGCTTTCAATGACAAGACGAACACAGATGAGTATGGCATTCGATCCTAGTAGATTGCTTGCCTTGACTAGGATATGTTTAGCATAAATTCATGTAAACAAGTGCGAATCAGGATGAGAATATGGCAGTTACCGGAAATTGGCTTCAATCTTGGAAATAACCAGAAATGCGATTGAAATACCAATATTGAAATTTTAACATAGTACTACATTTCTCTTTTCTATACCGGGTGTCATTTCAAAATTTTGAAAAAGGTTTTTTGTCCCAACAATCAATGTGTAACTAGCGATTTGAAATTGGTTCACTGTTGTAGAATCCCTAGTTCCGAAGTACACCTTGCAGTCTGCACTTTGCTATACACTCTTGCGCTTTTCAGTACCTTTCGGTATTAGTATCTTTGGCTTTGTTTTGATTCGCTATGTTATTTTGACAGAATATTTGAGGGTGTGTTGGTGCGAGTTACGTTATTAGGGGCGAATCATTAAGCTAGGGACCGAGCTTGGGACCGGTGTCCTAGTACTTCTCGAGCCAAAAAATATATTCATTTTTTTTTCAGGACTATCCAGCCGCTGGTTGTACCATAATACAAGGCCATCTTGATGACATTTTCCTTGTTGATAATTCTCAAAAACCCCTGTTATATTATATCTCTGTAGTGTGAGCAAAAAAAATTACGCCGGGGGGAAGGTTTTTGAACGCTAATAACTATCGCTCGACTGAACATAATGGCTTCATTCATACACCATTCGAAAAAAATCACAAAATGTTTGCATTGAGAATTGAATTACGTGTTATTAGTATAAGTAGTTCAATTTTTTACTTAATGGCCTACTTTGGATCCCATACAAATTTGAATATGAACAGGTTGAAAATTTGGGTTTCCCTTTCAGGGTCCTCAAAAACGGGTAGCAAATGGTCTTCTTCTTTTTATTTCATTAAGTTTCATTCCATGTTTAATACTGCAGCAGCCACACCCCTCAGCTGCAACATAATTTTGCTTTCTTGCCGTTTGCTATTCAACGCTAGTATATAGATGCAAGCCGAACCGAAAGAATTCAGCCGGGAAGAATGACCGCCGCGGTTAAAGTCCCGTAAAACAACAACCAAAAATAACGAAAAGGAGAAGAATAAGAAGGACGCGTGGGTTGTAAAATGGAGGGACTACAAATGTTATTTGAATTGATATACTTTTTAAGACGAGGCTTAACACTTATGATTTTTTCAATAGTATGTTGCCCAAGATCAACAATGTCCTCTTTTTGATTCGATGCGTAAAAATATTTCCGATCGATTGGTGAAAACATTTCGAAAAACCTTTGGAGAAACGACCGAGATCTTAACGCTCAAAACCTGATCACCTTTCGTGACGGTTTCAATTCGATTTTTTTTTTTTATATGTACCCCAGTATAGAAAACAAAGACGTAAAGGCTGACCAAAAGTAAATTGGTACGCCCCTCGCGCACCGCTAGCACGCCTCTAGTGTTGGGAATCGAACATATTTGACAGTGATCTATTTAGACTTCTATAGAGAACATCTGGTGCAAGTTTGATCAAAGTAGTCGATCGTGTTCAGAAATAACGTCAAATGGAACTCGAAAGAAAAAATATTGTGCACAAACACCTGAAAGATCCGATTCCAAGCTGGCTAAAGTGCTGAAGATGCCGAAAACTACAGTTTGTCCAGTGCTCAAAACCTACAAGGAAACCCTGAGTGTGGAAAGGAATCAGCGGACCTACGAAAAAACTGGAACCAGCGATCGTCAGCTGTGCAGCACGGTGCCGCGGGGCGGTAAAAACCACCCCGGGCTTTTCGATCCGAGATGTGGCCAGAAGGAACAACACCAACTTTCAAACGGTGCGGAACATCCTTGCCAGGGAAGGATGCAAGTCGTACAAAGCCAATGAACATCCGAACCGGCACATGAAGCATAATTCCGTGGCCAAACAGCGTGGTAGGCTTCTTGACCGACGGGTTTTGAAAGAAAAGAACGGCCGGCCGGTTGATGATGAAAGAAACATCAATAATTATTAGTGGATAATGTCCAACTGTCTTTCAAGCAGAAATACAGGCAATTGATTGCAGGGCTGGTAGCGGATGTATGGATAAATAATAGTGACTTTAGTGACTAAAATAATAAAAATAGTGACCAAATAGTGTCCAAATAGTGACCAAATAGTGACTTCCATATTTTAGTATTTTTTTAATCTTTTATACATTTGTTGTAAAAATACAGTAAAAATGAACTAAGTGATAACCCCCGTTTTAAAAAATGAATACTACTGCGGCGCAGTATCACTTTTTGGGTTTTTTTTTGTAAAGAAGCCGGTAATCAAGTGACTTTTTTTCTCAACGACCTCCTGCCTTGGTCCGCAGCTCGTTTTTGCGAAGACGGGTCTATACGTACGGTTGAAACGCCTTCCACCATGGCCTGTGCTAGAATTACTTCTGACTTCACTACCTTAATCACCTGAGGGTATTTAGGCTCACCTACAGCCGTTTTCTTAGTAAACAACTGGTTCCAATACTCCTCAATTCTGTACTCTGTACTCAAGGTCAGCACCTAGCATTTTAACAAGTTCCATTCGTCAATAAGAAGATCATATCATATGAATCAACTGAAATAACTTGGCGATTTTCACAATATACATGGAGCTTTCACTGGATGCAACGGCTGGTGGGTTGAGGCATTGGCAATATTTTATAAACGAGTTCTGCAAACCAGACTTTTGACGTAGGACTACGTCTTCGTTATCTTTACTGGGGTACAATTCATTAAAAAATCGCATTGCGACCGTCACGAAAAGTGGTCAGGTTTTGAGTATCTCAGTCATTTCTCAAAAGATTTTCAAAAAAATTACACCAAGCGATAGGAAGTATTTCTAAAAAGTATATTAACTCCTTCAGGCCAAAGTGGTCATAAATGACCCCAAAAGGATAATGGCTGTATACAATCACACAGACTGAATAAAAGTGTACACTGTCTTCGGCAAATTTATTTTCCATCACTTTTTCTATCTGAAAAACATAAAAAAAAAACATATGAGTTTAAGGCCAATTGACGACCTAGAACATCCTGAATATGAAGAAGTTCAGGAAGAAAAAAATAAATGCCTTATTAATAGTGTAAACCGTTGTTTTAGAATATTGTACGTATGCATATGTATTCTTAAATTCTCGTTGATAAACGTTAAATATTTTTTGTATCTTTCTGGGAAGTTCTAGGTCATCCAAAATGTACTTGAGTTCAAAACTTCATATCTACAGTTGTAACAGTAGCTTTTAGGGCTATATCAGGTTACGATATGTATTCAAACATATTGAATGAACCTTTCGGAAGGTCAACAGCCATTATTTGACAACTTTATGATGTTCTAGATCATCCAAACCGTCCTTGAGTTCAGAACTTAAAATCTACAGAAGTAACCAAAGCTCTTTGGGCTGAACAAAGTTACGCTACGCATTCAACCATATTCAGTGAATTGAACGTAAAAAAACACTATGACATAAACGGAGATGATCTAGGTCATCCCAACTGTCCTTGAGTTTAGGACATAAGATCTACAGTAACAGTAGGTGTTTGGAGTGTGCAAAGGGACGATATGTATTTAACCATATTGATTGCATAGTGTGCAAGGCCAACATACATAATGTGACAATCTTGGGATATTCTAGGTACTCCAAGCTGTCCTTAAGTCCAAAACATAAGATCTACAGTTGTAACAGTAGTTCTTTGAGTTATCTATTGTGACCACATGTTTTCAAATATATTCAATGAACCTTTCGGAAGGTCAACAGTCATTATTTTATAACTTCCTCTAGGTAATCCAAACCATCCTGGAGTTCAGAACTTGAAATTTGTGGTAGTAACAGTACGTTTTTGGGCTATTTAAAGTAACGTCACGTATTCCAGTATACTCAGTGAATATTTTCGAACGTAAAAATACACAAGAAGATAATCTTGGGATAGTCTAGGTCATCCAAACTGTCTTGGCGTTCAGAACTTAAGATTTACAGTTGTAACAGTACATTTTAGTCAATACAAAGCTACAATAAATATTCAAACATTTTCAATTAATATTCTTAAATTTAAAAAACATCATAATCGAATATGAAATGTTCTAGGTCATCCAAACTATCCTTGAGATCAGAACATAGGACCTACAGTTGTAACAAAAGCATTCTGGGCTGTGCATAGCTACGATGTGTATTGAAACATATTCACTGAATATTTTGGAACAGATATTATCAGATAATCTTCGGATGTTCTAGTTTATCCAAACTTTCCTGGAATATCAAACCTAAAAACTACAGCTGAAGATTTTAAGTCTTGAATTGTATATTAAAATCTACAGCTGTTTGGACTAAACAAAGTAACAATATGTATTTGACTGAATTAAGTGAGTCTTTTGAAAGGTAAACCGATATAACGAGATATCTTGGGATGTTATAGGTCATCAAAACTGCCCTTAAGTTCAGAATTTAGGATCTATAGTCGTAAAGTTAGCTTTATAATATATGAAAGGTGACGATATGCATTCAAACACATTCAGTGATGCTTCTGTAAGCTCACCAGTTATTATCAGATTATCTCGGGATGTCCAGGTTCATAAAAACTGACCTTGAGTTCCGAATTTAAGACATACGGTAGTAACCGTAGCCTTTTGGGCTAAACAAAGCTACGATATATATTCAAACGTATTCAATAAATATTCTGAAACGTCCACATACATCATAGGATAACCTTGTTAGTTTCAGGTCATTCAAAATGTCCTTCAAAACTTAAGGTCTTCAATTGTAACAATAGCTTTATGGGCTATACAAAGTTAAGTTAGTTTGTTTGACATAGAATATCCCAATATTATCTCATAATGTCAGTTGGTCTTCCAGGACATTCACTGAATATGTTTGAATGGACATATCATAACAATGAATAGCGGATAAAGCTACTGTTACAACTGTAGATCTTAAGTTCTGAACTCTTGGGCAATTCGAACGACCCAGCACATCTCAAAAATATATTTCCTACTTTTTTCAATCATTTAATGTTATTGAGCACCAAATCAATCAGATTGCTTGTATAAATTAGGCCTGAAAGGGTCTATTCAAAGAACATTGAATTGTACCATCTAAATGGCTTACATTTGGTATCGTAGTTCTACGTCATAATTTCGAACAACGTAATGGGACTGTACTTTGTAATTTTTGATTACGAGCTTACCAGCAGCAACGTTATTCTTATTTGCATTGTTGAAAAAGAGGAGTTTGTCGATTTCCTCTAATTTGACCAGCTCTGCCATTGCTTCCTCCCCAACATAAACATTTTCCGCTGGTAGCAAGTTCTCAATATTGTCCAAAATGTCCTCTGAAAGTGAAGTATTCGCGGGCCATACATTGGGCTTACAAACTCGACCAACGATGGTTCGCACCAACCTTTCCAGATCAGCGTACATTAGATGTATGAGTGGTTCTTCCCTCTAGAAGAATCCCTAGAAAATAGCATTGAAATAGATCAGTATGCTTATCAATAGCTCATAAACTTTATCAAAAAATTTAGATCAAATTCTACCAAACAAGTTTTACAACTTTGCCAAGACACATTCGTTTTAACAGCAGTCAATCAAAGTCAGAAAAAGCTTAAATAATTGATGAATTATGATTTTTTTTTTTGAATCTACTGTATCATAAACTAAGAATATTTGTCTCAGAAATTTCATTGAAAAAATATAAAATTTCAATATTAGAGTTTTTATGGAACTTTGAAATCTGGTCGAATTGCACTGTATCCCGATTTCACTTATGATCGAATTGAGTTCACTTGACTGTCGGGATACGAACAATCAAATCTAGATTCAGAATTACTAAGCGAGTAACCGAAAATAAGTCCTGTATCTGATATACAATTCTTCCCCACTTTTCACGACAATTTGGATACCAAACGAGTAGTGCGCTTTTGAAAAAACTGAATCTCACAAAATATTTTTGAAAAAAAGTGAGTGTAAATCAAAAATGATTTGATTCTTTTGATAAACATATTGCATATTGAACAAACGTTTTAAGTGTTTTACTCCTATCCCGTTTGATTCGTCGTGGGGTTCACTAGGTTAATATGTATAGATATATGAAAAAATATTATGAAACACCTGGAAAATTGAAAAATAATGAAAGATGATGTAATATGGGACCACGTGCGTCACATTCAAGCTAATATAGAGTGCTGTGACCAACCAGCACTGCATTTGACAAGTTCAATTGAGGTAGAGGCGGGACAGCGTTCGCCAGGGCATCTAGTTTTTTGGTGTATATTTTGCGACTCTTATGTAGTGTAATCAGAACGCTTAATTTGGTTGACTATTGAACAATAGGTACAAGTGATTTTTTAAACTTTTTACAATCGGCGGTGCGAAAATAGTGACTTTAGTGACCATTTTCCTGAAAATAGTGACTTTAGTGACTTTTGGATGCAAATAGTGACTTTTTAGTGACTAGACTCAAAATAGTGACTAAGTCACTAAAAAGTGACCTGCTACCAGCCCTGTGAATGTGCTACGATTTGCCTACAGCGTAATTATAGACGCGCAAATATATGTATTTTTTCTGACAGTCAAGCGGCCTTAAAAGCAGTAAAGTCAGTTACCTACACTCTTAAAAATAATGAATTTTACGCGTGACGTAATCTTTACAACCTGTTAATATTTTAAACTTAAATTTACATATGCTTCCGTTTTAAGTTTATTTGGATGTATTCTTAAATCCTCATTCAGAACATCTAATAACACATACAAGTACACGTCAAGTCATTATCGTCGACTTCAGCATTAGCGTAGTGCAATTCCTGAAGTTGATTTCACAAGTCGTGATAAGTTTATCCGGAATGGTGTCTTGATAAGCTTTTTATTTGGTGTTCGGAAACACCACCATTTATGGAAAACAAATTCAAGTGCATCGAAATTTAGAAGCATGCCAGTGCGCAGTTAGTTTCTGAGTGGAATGCAAATCCTTCTTCAGGGAAGCACCGCCATCGCCAAAGAAACTTAATTTATCATCACTGTCCGACACTCGGTTGGGAATTATTCAACATGAGACGCAACACATGCCCACAAGGATGCTGGCCATCTAAATCTGGCCATCTAAATCATTGAACGAGCATTTTTTTGCATCTTCACAAAGTCTGAAATGGAATTTTAACTGCGCATTTAAAGTGCATTGTGGTATATTATTGTGATGATTATAATTTCTAAAAAATGGAGTACTTTTTCCCCAGTTGATGATCCTTTCGTGTCATTCTCGGATAAAGTTAAAACTATATTTAAGAATCGATTTTTGAATCTAAATGAATCTAAATTAATTATGACCAAAAGTAGGCAGAGCAACGCCTTTAAAAATACGTGCATCGTTCATTTAGAAAATCTTATTTTGTGAATCATAACTCAAATTTACGTCATGGCAATCGTGGAATTAAAGAACTGGAAAAAAAAACAATGGTAGATGGCGTCTGGAAAAATAATACTACAGCTCGTCAATCTAAAAGATTTATAACACCAAATAAAAAAGTAACTCAAAGACTTCTAAGTTTATCCAAAAAAGATGTATGTACTTACAGCGGCCTAATAACGGGCCACTGCCCAAGTAAATATCATTTGAAATAGCTAGGAAACCTAGATAGTGAAAACTCAGAACACTTATTATGCTACTGTGCAGCACTTTTTCATAAAAGGAGCAAATGGTTTGATAAAGGTTTAATACAACCCTCAAATGTATGGTTGAACTCTCCTAATAAAGCAATAAACTTAAATCGTTCTATAATACCGTACTGGGATAAAGCTATGTCCATTTAGAATCATCTGTATCTCGGTAACGGATTGACGTACATATAAGTTTAATACATCAAAACAATGGTAATTCACTCTTCTTTAAGGAAAAAATATCAATACAAATCATTTCTCTTTGTTTCTAATGAAAATTCACACTTTCTTCTTTATTCCTCCCATCGAATGCTGCATACCTCCGGAGTCAACTTCCTTGGCACATTTGTTCCACATTTTTGGTCATCTGAGTCGCGTCCTGAGCCGTTTTTCACTTTTCTCAAGCTTCCGCTTCATTAGTATCCCAAATCTTTCGATTGGCCGAAACTGCGGGCAGTTGGGTGGATTTATGTTTTTATCGATGAAATCTACGTTGTTATCGCGGTACCACTGGATGACTTCCCGGCTGTATTGTCAAATACCGACGCCTGTGAAATACAACCACATTTCAGAGCTCTCATCTTCAAAAAATTCGCGAAGAATTCTTGGACTGTGATCGATCAACAAAAAGTAAGATTTCAGTGGTGAGAACAGTTTTAACACTCGTTCAATAGCTGGCATCAAAGCTAGCCAGCGAGTCTTACTGCAGCCCAAAGCCCTCATGTATTCTACTTCTGCTTCCTCGCAAAAACCTTTCAGTTTCTCGACCCTGACCGTGAAAATATAGAAATGACTGAAGATCTTAACAATAATACCCTCAATATCCACGGGAAGTTGATCCGCCGCCGCCTGAATTGTGTTGTGAACGATAATGTGCAGCGCATCCTACACCCAAAATCGGTCTCTGTAGCTGATCCTTTAGCTTGCAATAAACGTTGTTCGTACAGTTTAATATGGAGACCACCAAAATGTGCCTTTCTCTGCATTTTGTATTTGCACAAAATTTCGTAAATTGATTCCGCAACAATGTCCGATATTTCGCCTGGAAGCCAACAACTCAACCTGAATTCCACGTTTGTAGTCAAAATATCTAATTACAGAGGGGAACAACTTTGTTTCCTTGTGATTTGAAGCGTCGGAGAAGATTGTTAGAAAATTGATGTAGTCCATACGTGTTGAAATCTGATCAACAGAATATGGAGCCAGAACATCTTTAGCTATCGCTTTGTTTTGGTGCGACCGCAAGAGAATTTTGGCTCGAAAAGCGCACGAACAAGCTTGGATGTGCAATCCATTGATCGGAATGACTGACTGTGCATGACGGTGTGATAGGTAAAAACAACCTCAGCATGAGCGAGCTGCTGTTCCTTGAAACCGAATTCTCCTTTTCGAAAAAAGTTGCTTACTTTTGACGATGTGGCAGCCGCTCCTAGGGTGCGCTTATGTTTCTCCGTTGCCGTTTGCCTTTTAACATCGGGTTTACCTCCTGATCCGATGGAAAACTTGCTGCTGCAGGTGTAAACGCTGCCGACGGTCTTCGCCTTTTTCAGGAAAAGAAATTCCTTTTTCAGGTCGTCCGAAAACAAGCACTGGCGTTTTTTCGACATGATTGAAGTCGCTGAGAGATCGCCTACAGAACCGTATTCTAAACAAAATATCTCAATATCAAGTTTTATGTTCATACCTTGCACAATCAATAACAATTTCTCAAGTTTTCCTTGCTGAATTCGTAATATCGCACTGAAATTACTAAAACTGTTGCCACAGTCTTGCATTGCAGTTAAAAATGGACTCCGACAAAAACAGAAAAAGTGTGATAAAAGTGCAGGTTTACGTTAAATCGTTTCCTGTCTTCAGCGAACTTATACCTTTCAGCATAAAGGATAAGTGCACCGAGACAACAAAACGATTTGACGTAAACGTGCACTTTTATCACACTTTAAAATGCGCAAAAAGCACTTCTAGAGTCCAATCACAACTGCAACCAGCAATACAAACAAGGATAACTTTTGACAGATTTGCGCCGGTTGAAAAATTAAACACACTGACTAATCATCCTCACGAGCTCTTTTTCACAAACACATCGCTTATGCAAGTTGAAAAAAGACAACTGCTGTTTCAACTAATGAAGAATAGGAAGAAGGATTTCTTGATGACACGATAGTGTTCGTGAAGTCAATCCATGACAGTAGCTGTCAAACGCATATAGAGATGTAAGTTTTTGAAAATATAAAAAAGATGTGAACTGTGAGCGCTTTGAACTAACATTGCTTATGTTGAAGCTTTGACATGACCTTGATAAAGCGAAAAGCATAATAATGAATAGCAAATCGCGGGACATTTCGCTGGCTTAGGACGAACGCGGGATATTTCGCGGGACGCATTTGGACGGGGGACATTTTTTAGAAAAGCGGGCCTGTCCCGCGAAACGCGGGACGTCTGGTCACTTTAGTTTATAGGCACAGGTCAAGCGAACGTAGAGGGCTGAGAACTGAAAGAGGACAATGTCACCCTATGTTTGCCGACAGATTCAAACAGTTTAGAAATTGTGTGTTGATAGCTATTTGATAGCTTAATTAAAAACGCACTTATTTGGTAATCTTTGATTATGAGTTGCTAGTATCCATTCTTATTATTTGATTCCATATAAGAAACATCATATGTATGCAGTAATAGGCCAGCAACTAACGAATAAATCTCTGTCGCAAGTTTTTCATCGGCTTATGGCCCAAACACAGTGATTACGGAAGCTGAACGGTAACGGCAACGGAAAAGCCCGATCTGAGTAAGCCTGCTTGTCGGAAAGAAAACAGGCTAGATCCAAGGCGATTCTAATTGGACATATTGAATTCATTTGCAACAACTGTCAAACTTACCGTTTGTCGTTCCTTTGCCGTCCACAGGGTGTTTGGGCCATTATGGCAGTAGAAAACAGTACAAGCATGTCATGACATTCTCTCCCATGACGGTTCACATTTGCATGTGTTCAATTTGGTCGTAATGAAAAATGGAACATGTTATAGAATTAATATCAAAATACAGTACATTTACCACCGCTGACAAACAACCAATCAATGCCGATCAACGACCAGTTTATTTTCGTTACCTAAAATTAACCATATCCGCAAGCCGAGCAAAAGAAAATTCCATTCTTGACACACAGATGAATATCTATTACGCATTTCTCTCAAGCGCGCGTTCTTTTTCGCTTCAATTCGTTCCCCAGAAAAAAACGGAAACTCGTTTTCTGTACCTTCTCTTTTCTCCTCGCACCTTTCTGTGCGTTCACGTAATTCAACCGGTTCAAAAAAATATATATCTAGGTATCAAACAAAGACTGCGCTCGACCTTGGCAAAAACAAAAACAAATTATCTCACTCACCTTTGCTACTGCTGACCAATCGCTGACCGAACAAATCCTCGCCGTAAGCAGCTCCTCCGGCGTAAACTGCCCGAAAAACGCTATTCATTCGCCTGTCCGTTCGCATTTTCAGTCCTGGCAAATTTTCACCCGAAATTTCGTAACACAAAATTCACTGATTCACCGATCTGACGAATCTTTCCTTCGTTAGTCCATCCACTCGCAGTGGGATGCAACTCGACACCACTGCTCTAAACGGCGAGAACTATCTTATCAGCACCTAACGTTCACTTTATCTGGATAAGGTTCTTTGTTGGGTTGTCCGATTAGCAGAGAGTAAATCGTTCAGAGCTAGCACCTCTGTCTGCAATTGTCCACCGAGCGAGCAGCAGCGGCAGTATCAGCACCGTGTTACCAACAAACCCTTCCGCTAGCATGTGCCGACGCGCGATGTCATCCCGATCGACGGCACCGACGACAGCATGCTTCCACCTTCCCTAGTTGCGATCTTAATCCAAGTAAATGTACGGAAGCACTGAAAATGGCCTGCCAGTAAGAGGTTTTAAAGAGAAACAGAAAATATTAACAAAATTCCTGTTGTCCCGGAGTATGGCGCCGTTTGGCCGAAGGCAATAGGAGAGGGCATGTAAAGCAACAACGACGTCAGAAAACTGTCTACTATGAGACGAAGTGAGAAGAGTAGCCAAGATAAATGGACCCTGTCGTCATGAACATGCGAAAACATACAAACGAATCCCGGCTATAATTAGAACCGTGCGCATTGACTTTGCACAAAATTTTCAAGAAAGCGTTGAGAAACCCTATCTAAATAGGAAAGTGTCTAAATTCACACGCACGTTTGTTTACCCTTGACCATACACGTGTTCCGTTAAAATGTTTAAAATAAACAAAATTCATCCTAAGGCCTCAGCTTCCTCTTCCTTCGAAAATCCGAGAATCATCTACCACTCAAAGCGAACTGCTCGCTCACCCGTCTGCTGTCACTCTGTGCTCAGGTAGGATCTGTGTTATTTTAATCCGTTTGCCCACGTTCAAGTGAAAATAATTAAGTGGTTACGGTCTAGTCGTTGAATTACTGAAAATGTTCTCCCCCTGACCATCCACCGAAGGAAGGGTGAAGGTCAATGTTTTTCCACCTCCTGTCCCTTAATGAACCAGCAAGCCAGTAAAATTAATAACAATTACATGAAACCTCGGTGGTGGGGGAAACACCAAAATTGATCGAAAAGTAGGCTATGCCGGAATGAAATTTCTTCTAGGTCACGAATTAATAGCAAATTTATTTATGGATACCGATTAACAACGTAAAATTTACTACGATGAAGGAGCGACGGAAATTGATTTTTTTTTTTTGCTCACCTCCTCCCACTATCACTCAACATACGCAACGGGCACGGCGAAAGCACGGAAACTCTACATATTAATCGCACTCAATTTGATCACACATTCACATCCACAGAGTTCCGGGCGATGCAGTCTATTTGACCTGTATTTGACCAATCTTAAAACAAATAAAATTGCACAATTTTCGCGACGGCAAAATTTTTCGATGAAATTCCGAAAGGTTTGTTTTTTTTCTGACACAAATTTTTCGACAGACGACAGCAGCTGATCCGAGCGATGGTACGCACACTGATGCAAAACGTTCGTAATGTTGATGCTCGCGGCAACATAGGTTCCACAATCACGGATTTAAGAACAGTCGAGGCGTTCAAAAATGGTCCAGTCCAAGATGTTTTTTTCATGCACCCTTAATTTTCAGATGCATTAGGGCACCTCCAATCCTGATGGATATTTTGATCTAAACTTGTACCACAGACAAGCAGACGTAGCACTCTAATTGATGCCCATCGTCCACCTAAAAAAACGATTAATTTGAATACAAATAGTTGGCCAAGCCACCATTCACAGCGCTCGCATCGACATTTATGACATTTTCCTGCTGAGTGATTACCTTGCACTAGCATCGCTTGCAAGTGTGAGTGTGTTCGGAAATGTTTTGTTTCTTTTGTTTCTTTTGTTTCGTCAAAACATGGGACGCAATTGTAAATTTTATATTTTGCTCTAATCGGGAAGGTAAAAACTGCGGAAAATGCTTCTTTAGTTTTCCCCGTAACGTGGAAAGGTATGAAATTTATTGAGATTATTATTTCTATTACATAGAATTTAATTTTGACATTAAGTAGATGCGCGTAGTGGGTGAAATTTTGCCAGTCAAGGGAGATTGTGGTGGAATTTGATGGAGATAAACAAAAGGCGGGCGAAAAGCGGAAACTATGCTCCTACCATTTCAACTAAACAGCTTATAAAATCTGTTACAATCCTGAGAAAGGGTAAGCAAAAAAGTAATTTAATTGTTATCTATTATGAGCATAGAATCATTGTTTAGGTTACGGGGCAATGCCATCCCGTCGCAACCTGCTGCTAAGCACATTATTCTTGAGATTCCCATCCCATAAAATGGAAATTGAATTCCAAGACATCGAGTTCCTTGCCAGTCTGTTCAATCATGAATTGACTGAGGATGTAACGGAGGAGCAAGCGGCCAATAATTTTGACTTTTCAACGAACCTGCTTCACTTGCTTCAAAACAAACGATTGACAGTCAAGCGAGCCTGAAGTAGTGTGCGTGTGTTTCATGAGCGCGCTCGTTGGCAGCTGTTGCGGCAGGCAAGACAATCAAACATGGTTGACACTGAAATGGGCAGAGCGGCCGTCAGATAGCGCTAGTGTTTTAACGTATCTAAATTTATATTTAGGACGATGTATTGTAGGGCAATTTGTTCTTAGTGTTACGTCTGTTTGTCTGTGCTTGTACCGTTCACTCAAAAAAATCGACACGTTACTTCCACGTGAAACGCACGTAATTTTCGGCCACTGCTAAAACCAGTAATAAACACGTGGAATTCACGTAAGAGCTACGTGATTTCCGCGTAAATTCACATTCTACGTGAAAATCACATAAATTTTACGTGATTTTCACGTACAATTCACTGGACACGTAATGTTCACCTGATTTTACTGAAGAAGATTTGGTTACGTGTTCAGGTGGAAGTTACGTGAAATTTCACGTGAAAACAACGTGTCGATTTTTTTGAGTGTTTAAAAAATTTAGATCTTATTTTAGATCAAAATAAGGAATATAGCACCGCTGATCTATTTGCATTGATCTATATGCAAAAAAGTAAATGGCAACCCTGAAATACGAAACGTCATCTAAATGTCTAGTTTGTGATTCTCATATTTCGCTCCAAACCAGAACATAAAGCAAATTGTGTTTTGTAACTTTTTATGAAATATCAACAAAATTAAATTGTATAACGGTACATGCCTTCTCACGTACAACAGATTTGACCATGAGCAACAGCAACTATAGCTTCAATCAGTCTACGAAGTCGGTTCCAGATTTGGAGGCTATCTGACCGCGGAGAATGCTAAATCGCACTATGCTCGGGGCAACGTTAACAGTGGTGGCAACGGCAAGTTCTTCAGACACTAACAGTTGCGGTAAGTTGTACAGAAATTTCTAAGCAATATTTCATACTATACCCAAATTGGTATCAAAATCAAACTAATCAGAGCAATCTAATCTTTCAGCAGCCCACTAATGTAAACTATGGCAACAATAATGGTGCAGCCAATACGTTTGCTAACAGTCGATCTGATTCTTGCAAGAACACGTTCTACGGCTCTAATAACTCCGGAAGCTCAAGCAATATATGACAGTGCAGCAGTAGCACAAGCAGTGGTACCGGAAGCATTTACGGCTATTCATACGGTAACATGCAATCATCGACCGTAGATCTGAAGGAAATGGTCGTATTTCAGATCAGCAATCTAGATCCGAGTATTGATGAACATAAGATGCACCTGCTGTGCCAGCCCAAATCAATCACGGCCGTTGAGAGTCATTCGCTAGTGAAAGTTAAAGTTTCATCTACTTACTTCTCAAACCTTGTAGTCGCCAATTTGCATCGTAAGAAATCAAGCACAAACGAATGATCGTTTTATATATAAAAGATCCATCATCTGGGGAATCATTGCACTGTATTATCAAGTGGCGGGTCTCCTCAAGGATGTCCCTACCTACAGTCTGCCGAAAAATAAATTCCGTTAATTATTCCCGTTTCAAAACTTCAATCAGCGTTCTGAATTTGTATCGCATGTCACATGTCTACTCCATTATCCTGGACAAGAATGGATAGAAGCACATCAAGTTGCAGCCGTACATGATCAATAATTCTCGACAATTTATTCAAACAGGGGTATCTTATCTTGTAATCAAAAAGGCGAAGTAAGATTGAAACGTAAATTTCTTAAAACTCTCAGCACCCCTACGGAAACTAGCATCATGTTAGGAAAATGTTATTCCTTGTTTTGGTGTTTCTAGTTTGCATGAAAGGGTTTCAAGAAGTTAATTTTTGAATCTTACTTCCCCTCTTTGTTTACAAAATCAGCTATGCCTGTTTGAATAAGTTGTCGAGGATTATTATTAAAATAATTATTATATTGTAATAATTATTTATTGAAGAGTAACCCGCCAATTGAATCGTCACAACAAAGTGTACCGTACTGCATTTATCACTTCAAGCAGGAGAAGGAGAAAAGATGGGCAAAACTAGTGAGCGAACCTCTGCAGTAGGTAATTTATTCTTTACTGAAGGCCCATAAGGATGACATCCCGGTGACTAGTATTTTATATTGTATGCAGAATGAATTGCAAATAAAAGTTGTTATAAACGTGGTTCGCGTTTCGTTGCAGCATTTACTTTGCTCCGTAGAGGGTAGATCACAAACAAATTTTGTACAAACCTGGTTCGACCATGAACTCGACGAAGGATAGCGATGGTACCTCTTTAGTAAACTTGCTTTATATGCCCAATAGCCCAAACAATGACTGATAAACTGATACACTTGGCTGATTAAACTTTTCGAGGAGCTTTCACCGGTGGTGCTAGTAATGGGTGACGGTAAGAATCGCCTCATTACCCACACACATCGGACCCAGAGCCGTTGATTTGAGAATTTATCTGGCACTTGCAGTTTCCAATCATCTTTTCGCAAGTCCAGAATAAAAATTTTATCTAACGGAAGGTTCGGTGCAATATCTAACGGACGGTATCGGTGCGGTATCTTCGACCGGTTGGTTTACAAAAATTCTATCGTCACGAAGATCCAATGAGATGGACATACATATTTCGATGGTGAAACGAAAGCATTCTTTAACTGGGCTGGAGACAACAATCATCTTTGCCTGAGAAGTAGTTGAGCTGAACAAGAATGCACCACGGTGCTATTAAAAACGAGAAGTTGCCCCAGATTGTAGCAATGGAGAACCATCGCAACGAAGTCCAAGTTTTCCAGTATGATCATCGAGCGGAGGCGAGAGTATGTTCGAGATCAGGGGTCGCATTGTTGAACTCGAAACGAAGAACTTTTTCTCACAAGCATTCGTACAAAAAGTCTTTCGTTTCGAGCTGCAAAATGTCACCCCAGGTCAATGCGATGACTGATGCTAAAAGTGAGTTTTATAAAAACTCAAGCTGTTGATAATTGTTGGTCCCCACCGCAGAGGGTTTCAAACGGCAGCATGACAAAAAAAGAGCAAGACATCTTGATCTTATCTTGAAAAAGCGCAAGACATCTTGATCTTTTGTTCAGCGACGACAAAGTGGCCGATATTGAAATGTCCCAGTATCCCAGTTCTATAGCTATGTTATCGTTGTAAGTAGAACACTTAAAGAAAACCCTGATAATTTGGCAACTGATTTGAAAACTCTGCGTGAACCTGATCTCAAAGTCTAGCTAGACAAATAAGAGTTTCTACACATAACTGTAGAATTTCTGGGTTATATAACAACAGGTGAATGTATAAAAAAAAAGAAACAATTGAAGCAACCAGAAAGCAATCAGGAAGTGAAGATACTGGATCATCTGCAAAGCAAACATAAGGCACCGGTTGCAGCTGCCAAGTATCGATTCTATCAAAATCAGGTGCTACGTCAACGATCTTGGTCAAATGTCTAGAGAAGAACTTTATTTATTATTGGTGACTGTTTTGCTGCATAAAAACGAAGAATTAGTTCTTTCAAGAATTCTCTTATCCCATTCAATTTTATTCCAACGATTCTCTTGCTTTCGACTTGCCAAAATAAATTAATAAATTATATACCTGTAATTCAAATCTCGATGATTTCTTTTGTTCCGTTGAACAAAATGTTTGTTCATATTAGAAAATCGTCTGTTATTTCAGATTGTTAAGGAATCATTAATCTGCGGTGCTGATTTGATGAGTACACATGATTTCTGCTTTTTCTATTTTAAATATGTGGAATTTGACTTGATTTAATCTACAGATGGTGTGATCTTATTTAGAAAATTTTCGTTGCATTTCGATCACTAAGCGTTCAATTGCATTTAAAAGTTGCACCACGCTCGATCTGATTTATTAACGATTCTAGATATATACGAGGATAAGACAGTGCCTACTATTGATGAGATTCCTCCCCGGAAAGTCTTTGCTCTGCTAGCCCGGCGCTGGTTACTGTTGAGAGCGGATGCTTGATGGGACAATAAATAGATTCCATGTGATGATTGCTGCTGTTGTTGATTGCTGGCTATAAGATGACCGTTGATCCGACGGGCTACTTCTATGATATGTCGATTCACTTGATGGCGCTGGCGTAAAGGACAGTTGCGGTTGATAGTGATGTAGTGATGCTGGTGATTGTAGTTTATTTGTTGCAATTCTTGAGCTTCGTTGTGCCAGAAATTCAGTGCTCTGCTTTGCAGTACAGAAGCTCGACATACTGGTTAGTTGCTTTGGTTGTGCGTATATGCTTTGATGATGCGGCGACGATATCCTATTTCGGTTCGATTTCGAAGGAGAAGGTTGTTGATTTGGTAGGTTTTGTTGAGCGCGTCGAAGAACACTGGAACTTATGCCTGCTTTTAATGTTCCCGCTACGTTTCCTGGAATAAGTGAATTTACAGTTGTGCTATCAAGCAGATATGCATGAGGAGGTGGTAAGCTTTCCGAAGACGTACATGGTAGACTTTGCTGTGTCAGATTTGAAGATTTGCTACTGTTGACATTGCTGGATATGATGATGGATATTTATCACACTGTTGTTGTTATTGTTGCTGTGTCGTCGGAGTTCTCGCATAAGACTTCGACGGTGTTGGTGAACGTGACACTGCAAACGAAGATAGTGCTGGCGACGCAGATCTGGAAATTAATTTGAACAAACTTAACCGTTGCTGGCTTTCTAAACTTGCGGGGACATCCATTCGGTTTGAGCCGAAAGACAACATCCTCACATCTCAATACCTTGCTCATATCCTCGCTGCAATAATTTAGTTTTTATGCTGATGCTTTTTCTACGAACGAGAATTAATCCGAAAAAATCTCAATACTTACTAACGTATAAAGAAACTTGCACTGGAAATGCACTTTCTGTTACCTGAGGACACGAGTGCTGCGCTCCTTCGAGAAAGTTTTCCAGGACAGATGAAAAGGAAAGATGTAGCAGTTTATGCGAAAATAAACAGTTTATATGTTACTTATTCTTAGTAAAAACTGAAATGTATCCATGACCAGCTCAAAAGTATTCCCGAACAGATAAGAAGGACTGACAGCTTTAACAGATACAAACCCGATTCTTTTTTTTTCCTATAGCATTGTTGCCAGCACTAGTACAGAAAATAGATCAAGCCAAAAAAGTGATCCAAAACATGCATCATATGGATCAGTTTTCTTGGAAGATGCAAAAATTTAAATCAGATTTTGGTATAAAAGTGAATATAGAACGCCGCGGTGCAAAAATTTAGATCACTTCAGATCTAAATATTTAGATCTATACCAGTTTCCCATCAGGATTGGAGGTGCCCTTATTTGGGAATTATGGGAAGTTTCCTCGGTCCTCCTGTGCTTGCCAGAATATATAGCTTAAACACGAAAAAACTCCATCATCAATAAACGACAACAGTAGCACTTGTGCAATCAACGTATCATGGTAATACCGGGACAGCGAAGTCAGCAATAGATCAGTGCACGGGCCCTAACCTCAACTTCGTTTTGACATTTTTGGGTGGTTTGTTTTGGTTACCATCTTCTTTGTTTTGATTCCCAGAGTGAACAACATTTATTACTGGTGCAGGATCGTTATTCTAACGAAACATGGCCTGCATGGCGAAACATGGATGTCAGCATGTGAAACGTTCAAAGAAACTTGCTCCTTCCAGATCCGGATTGATTAATTTTTGTTCAAAAAATGTTCGTCTGGAATCCAGTTTTCCATGCAAGCCGTGCAAGTAAATTTGTGCCCATCGCAAATTTTTTTCAGGATGGCGGCACCTTCTCCAACTTCTTGAACATCCGCCATAAACTTGATGAAATCGGCTCGATTCGTACGCACCACAATGTCATCCAACCGTGTTATTTTATACCCATAGTCCCCGTCCTGTACTGGATGGTATAAAACCTCTTTAATTTTTTCCGCTGGTCTGGCCCAATACGATGGGAGCTTAGTAACGCAAAGCTGGAATTTGAGTAAAATATTATAAATATCACTGTCAATTAATTTTATGATCCATGTGTGTACCTTATAAGTATGAGTCATAAAGTGAATATTTGCTAGAGCATACAACAAAGTACTTAGATGCGAACAAGTTTCACTTAGTCCTGCCACGCAGTTACAGTGTCCTGATTCTATAGTCCCATCATTATGAATAATGACCCAAGCATCCAGGGCAGGCTTGTCGAATCTCATAATGAGCAACCTTGAAATAAAGTTTCAGTTGTTAATGAGCTCCAATGTATGGATTCCAAATATACTTACTCGTCCCCGAACAACGTAAAATCGACCAACTTTTCCTCCTACAACACTTTGCACGAATCCAGATTCAAACTTTCTGTATGCCTCAATGCTTCGCTGATTCTTGACATGTTTTCCGGAGTATGGTGAAGTATGACTCAGCAGGTATTTGACTACATGTCCCGTTGATACTGTGGTCGGAAAATCACTATTCTTGAGCTGCATGTTGTAGGGATCAACAAAGTTCAAAAGCTTAATCTTTTCCACATATCTTTTCCTGCTGCTTATAAGCAAAGAGTTCGCGTAGCTCGACAACTTTCCAATGGATTCCATAGTTATTAATTTGAGTTTGATTTTCAAACTGAAAAAATTGTTTCGTCAGAATAAGATCGACAGTAATAAATTTTGGGGAAAAAAAAGGGGGAAAAAAAAAAAAACGGAATTGAGGTTAGGGCCCGTGCACTGATCTATATCGAAGCTAGCGACATCGAGATGGAATGACATCGGAAGCCACACTGCACAAAATACCCACACCGACAGTTTGGACAACGTGAGCACCAGAGAACCATCGTTGTTAGGCGCAATTTCAGCAGATTTAGGGACACAGCTAGGGCAGTTAAGTCTTTGATTATAATATTAAATTTATTCTAGTTTGTGCATCGATGGGGTATAGCCGTTAGTTATTTTTAAAAAGCGAAATTCCCGGGAAGAGTTTTTAAGTTATATAAACTCATTTATGCATTGCTCTCAATATATGAATAATAGACACACTTATTCAATACTAAATATGGGTACATCGGAGGCCCATACGAGTTATAAATACATAAGACATACGATAAAACGTAATTTAACAATACCACCGAAAAGAAAGAGGTTATCATAGGATGAATTGTAAATTTAACAATAACAATTAAGGGGTGTCACACAAGGATTCGATCAACTTTACTTGATTAAATCAACTTCAATTCCTGTAAGCAGTTGAATCAATTTCAATTCGATGTATATCGAAATGAATCAGCGTGACAGCAAATGCACATCTGCTTAACATAAATCTTCGCTTTTCTTAACTCAAATGTCAAATCAGTGCAACTGACACAATGAGTGTGTTGCAAAATTGATCAAAAGAACTAAATCGTTTAAATTAACTGCAAATCGATTGCAATTACCTGCGCTCGATTCCAGTGAGACACCCTTTGACAACAATACAATTCTCTTTATAGTGTGATATCATAGAATGTAGGTAAATAGAGAGTTTACAATACGATAGGGGGTTGTTGTGTTTTATTTTCTTTTTAATTCCTAGATTATCGAGATTTTCAGCCCTGGGCTGGTTCATCTCTCGTCGTAGTCACTCAAATACCTTTTTGGGTATTTTTGTAACTTGGTCGGGGGTGAGATTCAAACTCGTCACTTTGGCGTGAGATGCATGGATGTTAACGCCTACGCAGGGGTCACCCCCAGGGGTTATTATGTATATTAAACAACAATCAACCTTTCAAAAAAAAAATCATAAGAACGGTATTATTTATTGTTTATATTCCTTCTAGGGATCGTTTAAACGGCCATGCTAATTTAATTAGATATCCATATCCATTTACATAGCCAAGTTTATCAATTGAAAGCAAACAAAAATCTGTCTAGAGATTGTCATCAGTAATTGACTCACACATTTTGTTACAGAGTTCCCGCATAATCATAAACCATTCCTGGACCATTTCCCTTATTGTTGAAGACCGTTTCCGTTATTGTTACGACATTTACCCTTATAGTTGACAACTATAAACTAACAATCTCCTATATAGTTTTAACAATATGTCAGATGGTAACAGGCCAAAAAACAATATGATGAATAGGCGGTTAAGTTAGGTTACCATAAAAACATGGACATTTTCACGAACAAAATTTTCGCTGTACTCTATGCCAAAAAGTTGGTATATAATCCAGACCGAGTACAGACAATAAAAAATCTTTCAATGACAATATGGCATACATTAACAAAATGTGTTAATATAGAGGTTGTATGGTTAAAATGAGATGGAACTATTCGATAACAATAACATAAAATGTGATAATATATCTTACATTCGAAATATAGTTTTGACTATATAGCAAATTGTTTTTCATTATGCGGGATATAATTAAAAAATACCAGCAAAAGTAAATTCAAACCAAAGCAAAGATAATCCAACAAAAAAACACCTTGATTTATGGAACTTTAAGTAAACTAGGATATACTAGAAATACTATAATAAGAGATCAGCGGACTCAAAAACCGTAAAAATGGCACTCGGATCCATGCATATGATTGGACCCGCTTTTGACAGATCGATTCGATTCCAAACAGTGTCACCACTGATCTCTTATTATAGTATTTCTAGGATATACTTAATTGCGATTCGTTTTTTTTGAGGTTTGGAATTTTTTGTGCAATGTAGCGTTTCACTGTTTTGTCAGCTGATTCTGATCTCACTGTAGCCGCGTTTTCGGGGCCTACCCGCATTGCGGTCCTCTGAACAACTTTGTCTGTGGATAAATAGGAAAGATACAATTTATTTATTTTTTGAACAATCAATCCAATCATGATATGTATAGTAGCTTGTGATTCTGCTAAACTATTATCAGGAGTATTTTTCGTGGTTTCTTCTTCTTCTTCTGCTTTTTGATTGAGCGACGTTTGCTCGGGGGGTATGCCCTTTCGTGGTTTGTGAGGTGAGACTACTCGTTGTCATTCAAAATGTGACAACTGTTGGTTCGGATGGGGAGATGACATTCCGTTAGGTTAGGCGAGCTCGCTGTCTGCGGAGGGTCCGCAGGTCGCCTTCTACTTGATCGATCCACCTTGCTCGTTACGCGCCTCTTCTTCTTGTACCTGTCGGTTCGTTTTCGAGAACCTTTCACAGGGCTGTCGTCCGACATTCTTACGACCATGGTAGTCGACCGATTTTTGCGATGTGTACGATGGGAGGTTCTCCCAGCAACTGGTGCAATTCGTGGTCTGCACTCCACCGTAGATCGTACGCAGCACCTTCCGTTCAAAGACTCCAAGGGCGCGTTGGTCCTCCACTAGCAATGTCCACGTTTCGTGGCCGTAGAGAACTACCGGTCTAATTAATGTCTTGTAGATGGTCAACTTTGTGGTTCGGCGAACTTTATTTGATCTTAGCGTCTTCGGAGTCCAAAGTAGGCACGATTGCCAGCCATAATGCGCCTTTGTATTTCTCTTCTGGTGTCGTTATCGGCGGTCACCAATGAGCCCAGATACACGAATTCGTCTACTACCTCGATTTCATCACCGTCGATCTGAACTTGTGCTAGGAGGCTAACATTTTCTTCTCGTGAGCCTCTTCCCTTCATGTATTTTGTTTTTAACGCATTAATCACAAGCCCAATCCTACCAGCTTCAGCCTTAAGTCTGATGTACGTTTCCGCCATCGTCTCAAAGTTACGTGCTACGATATCAACGTCGTCGGCGAAGCCAAATAGTTGCACAGACTTCCTGAAGATCGTGCCACTCGTGTCTATCCCAGCTCTTCGAATCACACCCTCCAATGCAATGTTCCACCACGTACACTGCATATTTTTCCAATTGAACAGCTACCGCCACTAGCGACGCCTGATAAGATAAGATAAAGATGACGGTATTGATTTTGGAGAATAGCCAAGAAACAAAATAATTCACATCAATCCATCTAATTATTGGTGCAGCCACTGCGACAGCCCAAAATAATCCAGGAACTTGAACATGGTGCTTACCAAATAAATGGTTATCTGAAAATGACGTATTATTCCGCAAGGAAAAGTGACAGCCTTATTAAGATTACATGGGCAGGCGTTACTAACGTTACGAAGTTTGCCCTCCTTTTCTGCTGCATACAAGGTAAGTAATTTTGACAGTAAAAGCATTTCTTGACCATTATTTGTCCTATCCAATGTACATTACTTTTGAGCTGCATACTAGCCTCTAAGAAGGACATAATTTCTCATCATCATATAGTACGTTCACACTACGCTCTATATAACGTGATATAGCGAGTTGATATCGATATCAAGTGGTGGTGTTCACACTACACTGACTTGATATAGTTTGACGTTTATCAAGGTGGCGATGAAGAAAACAGAACGAACTAAGTCAACTGATCTTTATTTCATCTTCTAGAAAAATACCTGATTGAACTGTAGTAGTGCGAGGTCCGATCACGACATGAACGAAACAGTGTATTGGAGTAAAGGTACTTGTTCCTGCATTTTGTTTATAATATATTTTTTTGCCATGGAAGCTTTATTTAGAATAATGCAATGAGCTGCTTTATATTTAGCTCAACTATTTGCCAATCCACTGTGTTTAACGGTGGGTTTAATCAGGGACAGAGCTTTACACTTTTGTAATAACCAGCATTCTTATAGGTCCCCTAATTTCCGCTTTTAGTTAACGTTGAAAAATCTAATTGATACTTGACTCGATGTCGATTAGTCGATGAAAATTAAAACCGACATGGGTGAGAAATAACTCGATTGAAGTTTGCCTTTTGTGTTGGTTTTTAGACAATCGTGAAAATATGTGATCGTTAAAAAGTTTGCTCACTTTTCATTTACCAAGGGAAACCTGTAAACAAACCGATTATCTGATACAGCACCCCAAAATACGTACCGGCTGTTCCTGCAAAATGAACCAATGTATGATGCAGATGGTGTGATCATCTTCTGACAAAATCTGACAAAAATTTGCTGCCGGGGTCAAATTGGATGCAAAATCCGCAATATGGATGGCGAATAATAATGTTGCTGCAGTTTGGTTCATTCGATGTATATTCGTAAATCAATTGATTTGAAATTTTCTGTCTAACACGATGGTGGTATTATTCCAATTGAAAAGTTTTGTTTTGATTCCATCAAAAGGAAAAGTGACATTTGAGATTGAATGATATTGTCCAGCTCTATCACAGATGGGTTGCAAACCACTGCTTTTTAGAACTATATCAAGTAAACACAGAGAGGAATTTGATGGTCAATTTTACCATTATTGGGGGTTAGGATGACTATTGCAGTATAGTGATTTTGAACCGACTATGATCATGGTCAAAACTACCATTAAAAATAGTTGATGCAACATTTTCCATATTGTCGGAATAGTCCTTGTTACCATGATCATAGTCAAAAATGCCATGAACGTGGTGAATTCGACCATTTTCATGGTTATTGAAACCATTATATGCGATTGTCATCCTGACCATGATTTAATTGTCGGTACAACGATTAAATTTTTCTCAGAGAATGAGATGATATGAGCTATATCAAGTACTATTCTTAAGGTCGGTATCGTGTTCGAAAGAAATTTCTTTTTCTATCCCAAACCAATGTTAAATTCCGTTTACGAAAACGGAAATGTAAAGAATCTAAAAGAAATTTCTGCTGCAGTATCCACCTGAAAAGGACGAAAAATAAAATTTGTAAGGTTTCCACGCAAACTAATGGGAGCTGTCACTTTTACTTTTGGAAAAATATTCCGCTCGATTATTCCGTAAGTGAAGGTGACATTTCGTTCCATGCAGATCAATTGTCAAAATTCCACTTGGTAATATTGAACAAAATTCCGTAACCTCTCTACTTTTTAAGTCGATACTGGCCTTTAATATAGATTGACAGATCAAATGGGATCTCACGTTATATAGCACATGATATAGCTGCTATATCATGCTATATCATGCTATATCATCAATCGCACTATATCACGTAATATAGGCCGTAGTGTGAACGTACTTATAGATCGTCACTCCGCGTATGCGAGAAAATTAAAAAATAACAATCATAATGTAGAATTAATTTGATTTTCTCAGCGCAGATTACTTTTTCCGCATTTTTGTCATCGTTGGCATACTTGAAATGCGTAAAAAGTACTCTTCAATCGTGTTAAAAACTGTCTAAAAACTAGTGCAAAATATAGTCATATAATGAGTAGCCCAGATTTACCGTGTACGACTAGTCTCGATCCACACTGTGCTTAGAATAAGCATAAGCTATTTTTTCAGTGTGTGGAACGTGTGTTGGCTTTCATTGCAGCGGTCGATTGAAATTTGGCAGCAGTACCATATAGGCGCGAAAAGTTGAACCGAAAATAGTCAACAAAAGCATAGCTTAGAAAAACAATCGAGCATAAAATACTGGTTCAACGCAAAACAACTTAACTTACAAAATAATGGAACGGACGGTGCAGATACTAAGCGGAAGCTTTCCATGCCGAGACAATCTCATCCGGCAGCTGTATCGCTTCTACGGAGCAGGGGACCCATTTCCACCGGCGATTTACCTCTACGGCCACACTTCCACCGGCAAAAGTTCGATTCTGCGAGAATTTCTTGGGCTTCAGCAGAACACCAAGTACGCCTTCCTGAATGCCATCGAGTGTTACACGAATAAGATACTGTTCGAAACTATTATCAACCGGTTGGAAGATCACAAACATAGTGCGGAGAATGGATACACCTCACTGGTCAGTGCGGACTGTATGCGGGACTTCATCGGCCAGCTACAGAGGATGGACATTGATTCTGGATACATTGTTGTCCTGGAGAATGCCGAACGGGTGCGGGATATGGATCACAATGTACTACCGATGCTGTTACGACTACCGGAAGTTAGCGGGTTGAATATTTCGGTGGTGCTGGTGTCGGATTTGCCCTTCGAAAAGTACTATGTCAAGACAGGATTGTCGCCGGTGATCAAGGTGTTCGTGCCGGAATACAGCAAGAAGGATATTGCAATGATTATGATGCAGGGTTTCGACCAGGTGCGGAATGAGTTAAGAGTCAACTTGGAACTGAAGGCTGACGGGTGAGCGATAAAGCGATTGTTGGACATTGAACTGTTCTAATAGAAGATTGTTGAATTTTAGGTCTAAAAAACATACAACGTTGTCGGAGGAAGAAATCGAAAAGCGAGTTAAATTACTTTTGGATCTGACGCCCGGATTTTATGAAAACTACCTGAGCATCTTCCTGAACGTATTCTTCAAGGTGTGTCGTGATCTTAAAGAATTGCAACTGGTATCGTTTGAATGTTTTCAAAAATACTGTGAACCAGTGCTAGATGGATCCATTGCCTCTGACGATGTTACCAAACTTTGGCGGCACATTTCCAAAACTATGAAACTTTCCCTCAGCACCATCTACATGCGAATGGGGAACGTCAATCAGGAGTTGCTGCGCCCAACTCTGGAATCGCCAGAATCGCTCGAGCAAGTGCAAACCATGAAGCGGCTTGCCCAGAACCTAGAACTTCCATACTATGCCAAGTACCTTCTGATAGCCGCATACCTGGCTAGTCATAACGCAGCCAAGGAGGACAAGCGATTGTTTATGAAAAATCACGGTAAGCAGAAGAAACGCCTACAGTCGGTCAATGCGAAGGCGAAGGTTTCCGAGAAGATGGCCACCCAGTTGGGACCGAAAGCATTTACCATCGATCGACTGTTGGCCATATTCTACGCCATTCTGGATGAAAAGGTTGGGCTTACCTGCAATCTGTTGGCGCAAATATCGACGCTCATCCATTTGAAGTTTCTGATATTTGCTTCTGGTGAGGGAACTATCATGGACGGGAGTGCCCGATTGCAGTGTACAATCGGGATGGATTTTATCACGCACATCGGTAAAATGGTTGGATTCAACGTGAGGCAGTATTTGTGCGATTTCTTTTAGTCCTATGTTAAATAATAGCACGAGAATGCTTTCAACTAACAGGTTATAATCTTCAATAAATATTTGGGCAAATCGGCAATGTGTACCGTTTCGCAGATGGTTGTATCCCGAGAACGAAGCTGAAACAAACCGTTCTGAAGGCATTCAGCTTGCAGAAGCAAGCTGTAAGGAACTGCTATGGAATCCAGATGCTTCAATTGTTTATGCAATGACCTTTCGCTACTTCCGTTAAGGGAGGAACAGTCCAAGACGGTGATGTTAGCTTTCCTCAAAACGTTACTAAGGTGTTTGGCCAGATCTCGTAGCTCTTCCAGTTGAGATGGATCTATCGACAAAGATGAAATTATCAAAAGGGAATTGGGAACATATTTCTTCATACTCACCTTCAGACAGACATACGATGCCGCACTTGTACGGAGCCAGTTTTCGATGGATTCGCACGCTGCTGGTACCAGAATTTTCGAATGCATCCAAAATTACCTCTAAAGTGGCAAGTTCTACACACTGCCTTACCCGTAGAACATTGGGTGTGATTTTTCTACTAGATTTGCCGATTTTCATCTGAAAATCGCCCATTTTATCTCGCATTACACTTCCGGGTATCAATTCCAGCTGTTCCAATGCAACTTCTTGCCCACCAAAACGCGCTTTAATGAAAACCGATTGCACTTTACTTTCCGCATCCTGGCGAAGATCGGAAATGAAATACCGGCCGGGATCACAAGCAAATCGCATCCACCAAATCTTCCGCTGACGTTGAGCCTTATACATGAACTCCATGCTCATCGTTGGATTCACAAAATACGAACACGACAGCAATGATCCACTTTCCAAATGCAGTCCATAGCTTTCGTTGAGACTAATAGTTCTATCACTAAAGCCTTCGTCAACAGAAATTCCAAATGGAAGATTCGTTGCAAACGTATCCTGCACGAAACGAAGATTCTTCTGCAGCGAAATTTCACTGCTTCCCTCATACACAGCCATTCCCGCTTCTCCACGGCCGAACTCCTCCTTCAAGTTCTTCTTCAGCATTCTCCCAATTGGCGTCAACGTGAATCCCCTCAACACTTCCACTCCTAAATCTAAATCTAAAAATTTACTACCTTTACAAGTTTCCAACAACTGTCGGAAACTCAGCCCCATTCCCCCGGACATTAGCTTTGTCATTCTACTCTTTGTATTTGCCACTAGAATCCTGTTCTAGTGGAATGTTACCCGGAGGGGCCACAAAGTATTCCTCCTCGGTAACACGTGCGTTTGCTAGCACATCCTCCTGAATGTTCCCATCCGACACGATGTCTTCTCGCAATGTTAACTTCTGCTTCTCCAGAACCGTGTAAAGAGGCTCCACTCCTTCAGTGTCAATGGTGAGAATACGCGATGCGAATTCGATTGAATCCTCCAGCGTTTTGTGGGCCTCTCTGTCAAGAACATTGGGCATTGAAATCTCCGTCTGGATTAGGTTGTAAAATGTACTTACTTGCTATCCAGGTCCACCAGGGAAAGTCGTTCCAACAATTGAATTGTCTGGTCGTCCACCGCAATGCGTGCCGGTTGATTCAACCGCTGCTGCCGGTCGATATCGGAAATGTGTGGCTTCTGGGGAACTTTGGTCGGGTGCTTGAGTTGCTTCACGTCAAAGTTATTCCGGCTAGTTCGTTTATCAGCAACATCCGGCTTTGCAGAAGAGGAAAACGACAACCGTGCTAGCGTCTTCCTAAAGGCAATCAGTCCCGGGCGTGATCTGGTCAGGAGTTTCAACATGACACTTCTGCCTCCTGGTTAATGCTTCTGAAGTGAAAATGCAGTAGAGTCTTTGGCAGCGATTGCACGTGAAAACACTACATTGTATGCTGTTGCATCATTTTTGGCGTATTTTATGTTTTGTTTATGTTTGGAACTTACTCATTGAAAGGGCACGTGCGGTATTCTCACCATGCTGTTTCAGAGATGAGAGCCGTTATTGTACACTGTTAAGACAAACTATGTGATAGTGACTGAATAAACATTTTCAAAGGAAGATGATTAATTCTCGGGTTTTTTTTTTCTCTCCGGGCTCACTCTCTTTCATTAAATACAGCGCCATAAAACTTTCGAGGCATTCTTTAGTACAGATTGAAACAAAACAGTGCTGGCTAGCATACTCTACAAATAGTAGAATGAAAAACGTAAAGCTGATTGGAATATGAATGAAAGAGAAAGTAGTCGAAGAGAGTTTCTCAATATTAGATTCGCCATTCCTTGTCGAACGTTCGAGTGTGCAAGTTCAACTTTGGTTAGCTCCGCAATCGAATTACTTTTTTGGGTTTTTTTTCCACGATCGTGGTTTTTTTCTGCACTAAAGCTGGTGTAACAGCTAGTTTGATAGTGCCACAGTGCGACGTTCGGAACGAAGGAAGTGGCCTTTACAGGCGAGCCTTGTAAAGGACCATCCAACGACCCGTCATCGACACCGAAAGTGTGAAGAATTTCGTTCTCCCCCACAACGGCTATCATCATCATCATCATCATCATCATCATCATCATCATCATCATCATCATCATCATCATCACCGCACCATTCCATCGCGTCGGTCAAGGCTTTGTTCCTCACGCACCCGGAGGCTTTTCAATAGCCTATCTACAGACCGACACGAGTAGCTGCCGCATCATACTAAATTGTGTAACAATAGGTAAACATTTCTTTTGATTTCTACTTTGCTTACTGACTGAAGATCCCTCTTGCAGGCAGAAGTACTTTTCCGGTAAAATTTATTGCTTTTTTTTATATAAATAATTTTTTTTTTTTGTTTGAAATTTTTTCGACGAAGAATATTGTTGATTAATCCTCCCGGATAACAGGAAACATTTGTTAGTATTATATAAGAATTTTTTTTATTAATATTATATTTTTTTTTTGGTTTGTTATTTTCCCTTTCTTTTTTTTCAAATTATTGATTTATCCACCTATAAGTGGAAATAATCGCATTTTTCTTTCTCTTTTTTTCTCTGTGATAGGAGCTGTGTATGTGGATTTTTTTTGAGCATGTTTTAGGTGAATATAATCGCAGCGATAACATAAATAATTAACCCACCTATCAGTTACGAAAATCTTTATTGTGTCCTATATTTTGATATTATATTTTGTTCTGTATTTTATTTTTTTCTGATATTGAACTGAACACAATTTTTTTATTCTCCTCGTGGGCGTTCTAAGTCCCAACGATGGATGAAAATAATCCGAGCCGGGGTTCGGAGGAGTTAGATTGCTCGGATGATGATATTCCTCCTATTCTACAACCTTTTCCTATTTTTTCCTTAATGGAGACAGAAAAAGCTTCGGAGCCAAACGCAACAGAAGCAACTTCGGGTACATCCTCCTCCGAGCTCCCCCGCCGGAAAGCTTATCCAACCGGATCTAAAGGTCCTTTTCTAGTTTTTTTTTCGGCCCAAGAGTAAACCGTTGAATAAATTCCAAATCGAAAAAGATCTGGCAAAGTCGTTTCGGAGCATTCAGGAAATAACCTCTCCCAGCCGCAGTAAGCTTCGCATCACTCTAAGTGATCGCGAAGAAGCTAACAAGATTGTTGCCTCAGAGCTCTTTTCCCTAGAATACCATGTGTATCTTCCGTCGCACGTTGTTGAAATAGCCGGAGTGATCACCGAACCGTATTTGACGTGCGCTGACATCAAGGCTCATGGAACTGGTGGGTTTAAACATCATGCCGTTCCATCAGTTCAGGTTCTTGATGTCAGGCAAATGAACCATGTGTCCTCCGACGGCAAAAAAAGGCCTTCAAATTCGCATCGAGTGATCTTCTCTGGAGCTGCCCTTCCGAATTTCCTCGTGCTGGGGAAGCTTTGGTTACCTGTTCGCCTCTATATACCGACGGTCATGCACTGTGATAAGTGCCAGCAGTTTGGTCATACTGCACCTTACTGCTGTAACAAAGCACGATGCGGTAAATGTGGTGAGCAACATGTGGAGGGTCCCTGCAGTACGGACCCCAAGTGTATATGCTGTGGGGAAGCTCCACATGATCTCTCTACGTTTCCGAAGTATATAGAGCGGGAGAAACATCAAAAACGTTCATTGCAGCAGCGGTCAAAGCGGTCTTATGCAGAAATACTTAAAAAGATCGCACCAGCCCAACCTGACAACAATATCTTTTCTTCCCTGCCCATTGATGATCATGGCTCAGACTTTGAGGATGCTGAGGAGTACTCTGTTGTTCAGACGGGAGCGAAGAGAAAGCGCGCTACAGCAAGACGTCAACGGCACCGTCAGCAAGCATCTCAAAACGCGTTGACTGTAGAACAGGCTCCCCACCCTCCTCTGAACAATCTAAGAAGTGGTGGTAATACAAAAAAAGTTTCTCCTCCAGGTTTTAAACCACTGGCTGGTGACTTTCCACCACTTCCACCACACATCTAAAACCCCAGGTGTTCCAGTTTTTTGCCCAGAACGCCAACTACCAAGACATCTGGAATCTCGACCGTGTCAAGTCGAAGAATCCGAAAAAATGTCTCTTTCTGGGATTGTGGAATTCATCTTCACCATTTTCGAGGTCTCACTAACAACGAGAAACATCATCAACATGATCCTTACATTTGTAAAACCTCTTTTAAAGAAACTGTCTTCAAAATGGCCTCTTCTTGATTCGATCATATCTTTCGATGGATAATTTATCCAATGAGGTCGGGGATATAATCGAAGCACTACAATGGAATAGTAGAAGTATTCTAAAAAAATTGGACGCTTTTAAGTTTTTAGTTCACAAATCGCATTGTGACGTATTTGCTCTCTGTGAAACATGGCTCTCTTCTGATAAAGATTTCTCTTTCCACGATTTTAACATTATTCGGCAGGATCGAGGGGATTCATATGGAGGGGTGCTGTTGGGGATTAATAAGCTCCCCTCCTTTTATAGAATTGATCTCCCCTCGATGACAGGCCCTGAAGTAGTTGCATGCCAAGTGACTATTCGAGGCAAACGTTTTAGTATAGCCAGCATATAGCTGCCGCCGAATACGGAAATATCCCGCAGGGACCTTTCAACTATTTGCCTCGCAATGCCAGAGCCACGGTTAGGAGATTTTAATTCTCACGGTACAGCCTGGGGGTCACCGTACGACGACAACCGTTCTGCATTGATACTAGACCTCATGGACTACTTCAACTTGACTATTTTGAATACTGGGGAAGTAACACGCGTGGCTCCACCTCCAAACCCTGGAAGCAAATTAGACCTCTCCTTCTGTTCGAATTCATTATCATTGGATTGCACGTGGAAAGTGATTCAAGATCCCCATGGTAGTGATCACCTGCCTATCAAAATTTCAATCACCAATGGTTCGTGTCAATCTCGCTCGATCGACATTGCGTACGACCTTACGAAGTGCATCGACTGGGGTAAATACGCTGAAGCGATCATCGATGGCGAGCAATCGGTCGAAGTCCTTCCTCCGTTGGAAGAGTATCGGTTTTTATCCGGGTTAATCCTCAAGTGTGCAATCGACGCACAGCGCAGACCGGTACCAGGATCAACAATTCGCCGACGTTCGCCCACTCCGTGGTGGGCTGACGAATGTACTGAGGTCTACCGTGAAAAATCAGTCGCGTTTAAAGCATATCGGAAGCGCGGTTCGCGAGATAACTACGAGCGGTACATTGCTCTTGAGCGTAAGTTTAAGAGCCTCGCCAAGGCCAAGAAACGCGGATATTGGCGTCACTTCGTCGAAGGGCTATCGCGTGAAACGTCGATGAGAACTCTTTGGACCGTCTGGAGAAGAATGCGAAATGCGTCGTCGGTGAATGAAGACAAGGAAAGCTCTTCCCGGTGGGTCTACGCGTTCGCCAAGAAACTGTGCCCAGATTCGGTTCCGATGCAACGTATTGCTCGCGATACTCAAACCAATCGTAACGAAATGGATGCGCCCTTTTCGATGCTCGAATTCTCACTTGCTCTCCTTTCATGCACCAATTCTGCACCAGGAATGGATAAAATCAAGCTTAACTTGTTGAAAAACCTCCCAGACGTCGTAAAGAGGCGCTTGCTGAACTTATTTAATCAGTTCCTGGAAAGCAATATTGTTCCGGATGAATGGAGGCAGGTTAGAGTTATAGCTATACAAAAACCCGGGAAACCCGCGTCGGATTGCAACTCTTATCGCCCAATTGCGATGTTGTCGTGTATACGGAAGCTGCTAGAGAAGATGATTCTCCATCGGCTCGACAAATGGATTGAATCTAATGGCTTTCTATCTCATACACAATTTGGTTTCCGCAGAGGCAAAGGAACGAGCGATTGTCTTGCGCTGCTCTCAACAGAAATACAGCTGGCCTATGCTCAAAATGAGCAAATGGGTTCAGTTTTCATGGACATTAAGGGGGCTTTTGATTCAGTTTGTGTAGACGTCCTTTCAGACAAATTCCACGAGTGTGGCCTTTCACCATTATTAAACAACTATTTGTACAATTTGTTGTCTGAGAAACATATGAGCTTTTCTCATGGGTCTTCGACAACTTCACGAATTAGCTACAAGGGTCTCCCCCAGGGCTCTTGTTTAAGCCCCCTTTTTTATAATTTTTATGTCAGAGACATCGATAGCTGCCTCATGGAAAATTGCACGCTAAGACAGCTTGCAGATGACGCCGTTGTTTCATTTGTAGGACCAGGGGCGAACAACCTGCAGGGACCGTTGCAGGATACCCTAGACAATTTGTCTACCTGGGCTGTAAAGCTGGGTATAGAATTCTCCCCGGAGAAAACAGAGTTAGTTTTTTTTTCTAGGAAGCGTGATCCAGCACAGATACCGCTTCAACTCATGGGTAAAATAATAACTCAAAGTTTGTCTTATAAATACCTAGGGGTCTGGTTCGATTCTAAATGCACCTGGGGAAAGCACATTAAGTATCTGCATCAGAAATGCCAGCAGCGAATAAACTTCATGCGTACTATCACCGGAACATGGTGGGGAGCCCACCCGGAAGATCTGATAAAGCTGTATCGTACAACGATTCTGTCGGTTCTCGAGTACGGTAGCTTCTGTTTTCAATCCGCCGCGAAAACTCATATTCTGAAGCTGCAGCGAATCCAGTACCGTTGTCTTCGTATCGCGTTAGGCTGCATGAACTCAACTCATACTATGAGTTTGGAGGTATTAGCAGGAGTTCTTCCTTTATCAGATCGTTTTGTGGAGCTATCGTTCCGGTACCTCATCCGCTGTGAGGTGCTAAATCCATTGGTAATTGCAAATTTTGAAAAGCTAATCGAACGAAATCCTCAAACTAAATTCATGAAACTGTACCATTGGTACATGACTCTGGAGTATACGTCGCAGAATTGGCGGCTATACACTATGCATTAGAGCAAATCGCCTCTCTTCCCTCTGATCAATTTTTCATTTTTACGGATAGTGTCAGCTCACTTCAGGCTATTCGTTCAATGAGGCCGACAAGGAACTCACCGTATTTCGTTAGCGAAATACGATCTCTTTTGAGTGCCCTATCAAACAATTCCTACACCATCACCTTGGTTTGGGTACCTTCTCATTGCTCCATTCCGGGTAATGAGAAAGCGGACTCACTTGCCAAGGTGGGCGCTATGGCAGGCGATATTTATGATCGACAAATTGCCTTCAACGAACTTTTTTGCTATTTTCCGTCAACAGGCCTTGATCAGCTGGCAACAAAAATGGGATGCAGGGGATTTGGGCAGATGGTTACATTCCATTCTCCCACAGGTATCGAAAAAATCATGGTTCAGAGGGTTGGATATTAGCCGGGATTTTATCAAGGTAATGTGTCGTCTAATGTCCAATCCCTACTCGTTAGGCTCTCATTTCTATCGAATAGGTCTCTCAGACACCAATCAATGCGGCTGTGGTGCAGGTTATCACGTTGTCTGGCATTGCCTCGATTACGAAATTGCCAGATCTGATCTTTGCGCATCCCTACGGGCCCGAGGGAAACCAGAGAAGGAAGATATTAGAGACGTGCTGGGTAAGCTGGACTTGGACTATATGGGGCTAATTTACAAGTTCTTGAAACAAATAGATGTATTCGTTTGATCCTCTCTTAGCTGTCGCTTTAACATGTCCACCTCGTCCCCTCCCCCCGTAATACCGCTTCTATTGTATCGTTACTGCTTAATGCAATGCAACATCTACGCCAGACCTACAGCAACAATATAGCATCGCCAATCTGCTGTTGAAAGCCATTATTAAGATTCCTACTTCCCCATTCCTTCCTGAATCATTGTAATCCCTAACCTCGACCAAGCCGCGAGTTTTTCGGCTTTCTAAAACTAACCTAGTAAGTAAGTTATTATCGTTGTAAAAATGAATTGAAACTCGGCTCCGTTATGCCTAAGGCACTTGAGCCTTATAAATAAATAATTAAGTTAAAAAAAAAAATTAGATTCGCCCTAATGAAAAAAAACCTAGAATTTTTCGACAAACTTACGAGGTTGCCACTTGCTATTCTTAAGAAATATGTTTTTATTTTTTATTTTTTCTGCATCCATTTGGTCTATAAACATCTTATTGCTTTTTCACGTGGGAAGATAATTGCTGCTTGGTACAGACTTTGGTTTTCTGGCTCGGTTATTGTTTACCGAAATTTCAACAGCAGATCCAACTCGGTACACTCAGACTCAGTTTGCTGAACTTTGTGAAGACTTTTACCGACATTTAGTAACAAAATTTCAAAACAACTCAGCTGTTGTGAGGTCGGCAATTCATTACTGAATTGAATTATTAGAGAGTGCACTGCCCCACATGTAATCGAAAGAGTGCAAAATGGACGGGTGTCCCACCGCCCATAAGGATGATTGCATTCAAAGCGGATTTGGTTTCCATGAACTCGTGTAAAATTGGAATTGATGTAAAATATAGAGAGCTAGGCCTAGACATAGCCTTATACCTGGCTTCGGGACTCGACGGATTTCAGGTACGTTTGATTGAACATTGGTGGTGTGGCTACCACTAATAAGCAAGACTTTTTCCCATTATCCTACAACGAGGTGATGTCATCATCCGATGCGGAACACTGGAAAGAAGCTATGGCAGACGAGAGGCGTTCGATGCATACCAATGAAACACGGACCTTGAAAAATCTACCGAAATGTCGGAAAACTGTTGGCTATAAAACGGGATGCGGCTGACCAAGTATTGCATCGTAAAGCTCGATTCAGCCAGCAGTGCGGAAGGGACTATGACGAGTTTTGTTCACCTGTGATTTGACAAGCCGCCTTCCGGACATTGATAGCTGTGGCAGCGAAGGAATGCATGATGGTTAAGCAATACCCTAATAAATTTCATATGGTTATTTTTCTTAACGACCTATTCGGGGTATCATCCAAACCATACAAGAAATGGTTGAAGGATTTGTGATATCGTTCGTTTAAGGTAATTTTTTATGAGGGTATGACATCAAGTCTGCCTTCCTTAACACGTACAGTACTGGAAGAAATAAAGTGCTCACCCGGAAATAATTATATCATTGCTTCATAACTTCATCAAATTTGATTATATTATTTAGCTTTCTTCTGCAAAGTTGACTTAATTTGCGTTATCTTTCAGTTTTTGTAGAAAAAAAAATTGCTATTCTCTTGAAATCAAAAAAAACTTTTTTTACTTAAATTAAGTTGTTTTTGAACTGGAAGAAAAAAAGTGCTCACTTTTACCTTATAATATTTTACGGTGTTTTGTTCGTTCCCAGTCACTGATATTGACATATCCTCTTATTGTTGTTTATGCGCGGTATATTCAAGAACAATTTTTCCCCGTTTTACTTGTTCGTTATTCGTGTTTTAAGATGGAAAGTAAGCAAATTCCCCTAAAAATCCGTAAACTCATCGTTCGAGACCACCAGAACCATGAATCGTTCCGGAAGATTGCTGCTAAGTATGCTTTAAGCTACTCTGGTGTAAGGAAGGTATGGAAGAAATTCGAACAATGTGGAAGTGTGGCAGACAAATCAGGTCGTGGGAGAAAGCGGCTTACGTCACCACGCGAAGATTCGAGAATCGTACGAGTAGCAAGAAGATGCTCATCAATAACCAGCAATAACTATACGTGAGAACTTGAATCTGAAGGTATCCGAAAGAATTATTCGCTACAGGCTGCAAGAAGCTGGATTGAAGAGCAAGTATGCAAGTCGAGGCCCTCTAATCAGAAAAGTGAATAGAATCAAACGATTGAAATTTGCTCAAAAGTATGCGGAACAGCCCGTAGAATTCTGGAAACGAGTGATATGGTCTGATGAGAGCAAATTTGAACTGTTTGGCAAGAAACAGCGCCCTCGTGTTTGGATAAAGTCGGGAGAACGCTTATTGGATCAGAACGTGCAGAAAACTGTAAAACATGGTGGCGGAAGTATTATGGTTTGGGGGTGCTTCTCGTGGTCCAGCGTTGGAAATCTCGTAGAAATCGAAGGTATCATGACTGCTGATCGTTACATTGATATAATCAATGAAAATCTGGAGGAATCGCTTCTTAAAATGGGGCTTGAGGAAAGCTTCATTTTCCAGCAGGACAATGACCCAAAGCACACAGCACGAAAGTCAACTGCATTCTTCAAAGAAAATCGCATTAAACTGTTGGAATGGCCACCACAATCACCTGACCTCAACCCGATTGAAAATTTGTGGTCGATTTTGGATAGACAGGTGGATAAAGGCGAAGTGACGAACAAAACCAAGCTTTTCAAAGCTTTAAATGAAGCGTGGCAGAACATCGATGAAACATATCTGCACAACCTCGTCGAAAGCATGCCACGACGTCTACAAGCAGTGATCCAGGCAAAAGGTGGACATACTAAGTACTAAAAGCTTTATATACTGTGTTTTCTTTACAATTTCTCTTGTGAGCACTTTATTTTTTCCAGTCGATAACAGAAAAGGTTCAATAAAAATTAAGATATAAATTTCCAGTCCTAGATTTTTTTTATTTTCTTTGCACGAAACGATAAAACGGAAGAATAAGATGAATTATGTCGAATACAGCTCAAGGTTTTCTCTGAATGTGTAAAAGGTGTCACTCTTCAAGATTATTCGTTTTGGTGAGCACTTTATTTTTTCCAGTACTGTACGTCCCCAACCCCTCTGAAATCGAAAAATTCAAATTTAAAAATAATGATACTCCATCGTTAGCTATGGGATTTTGATGCAGTTTTTTGCAATAAATCACAAAATTATCCTTGTTTGTGAATCTGCCCTGGTAATTCCGAAAATATCCGTAGTTTTGGATTCCAAGGTGGGAGTACTGGGGTAAGTACCTGTCCAGGAATGGTGGACAAAATATTTTTGGATGCGAAACATAGCATGCGGCATATCAAACTTCATGGTTTTGCAAAACTAGGTGATCAGAAGACATTTTGAGGATTTCTGACCATACTGGCCACTAAAAGAGGTCCTGCGGGATACGAGTTCCTACGGGAAAGTGGCCATATTCAAATCTTTTCCAAAACCTAGCTTGCGACATATCAAGCTTCATGATTTTGCAAAACTAGGTCTTCGGAGGACATTCTGAAGATTCCTGACCATATTGGCTACTTAGGAAGGCCCTGTGGGATCCGAGTTCCTCCGGGAAAGTGGTTATAATCAAATCTTTTCCAAAATCTAGCTTGCGACATATCAAACTTCATGATTTTGCGAAACTAGGTCTTCGGAGGATATTCTGAGGGTGTCTGACCATACTGGTTACTTAGAGAAGCCCTGCGGGATCTGAGTTTCTCCGGAAAAGTGGCCATATTCAAATCTTTACCAAAACCTGGCATGCGACATATCAAACTTCATGATTTTGCAAAACTTTGTCATCAGAAGACATTTTGAGGATTTCTGACCATACTGGCCACTAAAAGAGGTCCTGCGGGATACGAGTTCCTCCGGAAAAGTGGCCATATTCAAATCTTTACCAAAACCTGGCTTGCGACATATCAAACTTCATGATTTTGCGAAACTAGGTCTTCGGAGGACATTCTGAGGATTCCTGACCATACTGGCTACTTAGGAAGGCCCTGCGGGATCCGAGTTCCTCCGGGAAAGTGGCCATATTCAAATCTTTACCAAAACCTGGCTTTCCCGGAGGAACTCGGATTCCGCAGGGCCTTCCTAAGTAGCCAATATGGTCAGGAATCCTCAGAATGTCCTCCGAGGACCTAGTCTCGTAAAATCATGAAGTTTGATATGTCGCAAGCTAGGTTTTGGAAAAGATTTGATTATACCACTTTCCCGGAGGAACTCAGATCCCGCAGGGCCTCCCTAAGTAGCCAGTATGGTCAGACACCCTCAGAATGTCCTCCGAAGACAAAGTTTTGCAAAATCATGAAGTTTGATATGTCGCAAGCTAGGTTTTGGAAAAGATTTGTTATGGCCACTTTTCCGGAGGAACTCGTATCCCTAAGTGGCCAGTATGGTCAGAAATCCTCAAAATGTCTTCTGATGACCTAGTTTTGCAAAATCATGAAGTTTGATATGCCGCATGCTATGTTTCGCATCTAAAAATATTGTGTCCACCATTCCTGGACAGGTACTTACCCCAGTACTCCCACCTTGGAATCCAAAACTACGGATATTTTCGGAATTACCAGGGCAGATTCACAAACAAGGATAATTTTGTGATCTATTGCAAAAAACTGCATCAAAATCCGATGGCTAACGATGGAGTATCATTATTTTTAAATTTGAATTTTTCGATTTCAGAGGGGTTGGGGACGTAAGTGTTAAAAGCGATCTTGAAGAAGAGATTTATATGAAACAACCATGCGGGTTCATCTCCAAAGGAAGGAAGAAAAGGGGGGGGGAAGTGGAGGGGGGGACAGCGCAAAGGGGGGGGGTGAAGAAGTTTTGGAAAAAGGGGGGGGTGGGGGGGGGGGGGGGGGGGGTGTTGGGGGGGAGGAAGAAAATTTATTTGTATTTTTGTTGGTGTTGTTGGTTTTTTTTTTTTTTTTTTAGTTGTGAGGGTACACGGTAAATCTGGAAAACTCCTTTTATGACTATATTTTGCACATTTTCAAGATTATAGTTGATACGTCAAAAAGTGACTAGTTTTTATACACGTATGAAGAGTACTTTTTACGCCTTTTCAAGTATGTCAACGGCGACAAAAAATGCGTAAAAAGTAGGCACCACTGAGAAAAGAAAATTAACTCTGCCCGTGACTTGATGCTGACGCCATTTTCAAAACAGCATTTATTTTGTAAGCACCGTATTTAAGTTCCGGAATGTATAGTATAGAAAATGGAGGAAATATCCAATACGTTGGATACAGACGTATTCGCGAAGTTGACAGGTAAGTTAAATATTTGCTTTCGTCAGTAATTACAAATGTTTAACACTGTATGAAACAAAACAGGTCTTCCATGCCCTGTGGCCGAATGCCAGAAACATTATTAGAGACGAATCATTAAGCTTGGGACCGAGCTTGGAGCCGAGTGCTTGTACTTCCTGAGCAAAAAAATTATATTCATTTTCTTCTTGACTATCCAGCCACTGCTATAAGGTTAAAGTAAATAATTCCAGAACGTCTGTTAATCAACTCTGTAACAAAATGCATGAGTAAATTTTTGTGTAAAACCTCTAGATATGTATTTGTATTTTTTTTTTTTCATTTAATAAACATGACTGTGTAATTTATCGATGTCTTTTTCAATTTCTAATTTGAATTTCGTAATTGAGCCGTTTTCATCCAGACTTGAGCAATATTGATTTTGTGAAATGCGTAAAAAGTATACATCTGTTATGTTCTCAAAAGGAGTAAAAAGTATGCATATTTACTTTCCAAAAGGAGTAAAAAGTATGCATATTTTACTTTTCAAAAGGAGTAAAAAGTATGCATTTTACACTTTTCAAAAGGAGTAAAAAGTATGCACATATTGACGCATATTCAGTTTACGCAAAAGGGAGTAAAAGTAATATACTCCTTTTTGGCGTAGTCCCAGTTTCCCCCGAAAAAGCATACTTTGTAGTCATAATAGCGTAAATTAAGATAACCGTGTACCATCTATCATACTTACTTATCAAAATGACGTATTATCTTTTTCGATTGCAGACCGTTGTAAGAAACATTTTTCTAAATGAAGCTTGAATTTTCACTCCTAGGGTAGTTTTTAAGCGCATTGATGCAATATCTTTTACCAATGTTTCATTTAGTGGAATTTAATTGGGATAAACATGTCCGGTTCTCAAATAGGAATAAAAATAAACTCAAAAAAGTTCAATGCTGAATTTCCAGGGACCTGGCAACCCTATCCTATTTACTAGCGTTTGACAGTACACGGTAAATCTGAAGTATGCAATTATGGCTTCAAAGTAGGCACTTTACTTGAAGACTGGAATTATGCATAAAATGCCTAAAAAGGTTTTAGGCAAAAATGCCTAAAGAGGTTATACGTCAAAAAGTGAATAAATTTTAGGCGTTTTGCAGCATGTGAAAGAGATTAGAAACTATGCATTTTTGAAATGTGATTGTATGTAGGAAATAGTCACTTTATTTAATGAAGATGGGATAAGAATCTCAGCGCCAATATATCAAATCTCCGTTGGCCGTTTTAATCTCCGTACGATCTGCTTTTTTGTAATTAACGACATTCCGTATCTAAAAAACCCGCACATGCAAATAAAATACACCATAGGGTATGAATATGTCTCTTTTTGCTGGGATTGATAATTTGCAGGAGAATGTTTTCTTTTCCGATCAAGCGAAGGTTATAGTATCAATAGATATAGATCAATCTAATCAGTGCCTCGTAGCCTGTCCATGATACTGGATTCAGATTTGACTAGCAAGAACCCATTTTTTTTTATTTTCACTTTTTTTGTGGCACAGCCAGTCAGCTAGAACAAATCGATATTTCCACTTTGATGATAGCCTTGTTTTTATGCATTTTTTCTATCACACTGGAATAAAAAAAGGACTTAAAAGTATTCATTTTTTGGGATTAAAAAGTAGGCATTTTTTGACGTATGGACGATGTTCTTTGAAATGCATAGAATGTAGTCAAAAAATGACTACCTCAGAATTACCGTGTATGCAACATATCACGGGCCTTATTTGAATAAGGCCCGTCTGACGTTTGTTACTACGGGTAGAAACGCCAGCATTGTTTACAAACAATGCATCTTTTGTTGTTGGGTTGTTAAGGATGTGGGTTACAGGAAAACCAGTGCCCCCCGGGCCGCGGGGTTTTTTTCTTCTTCCTCAAAAATAAAAAATTTATAATTTTTGAACTCAAATTCAACCGTTCGTCTATATAATCAACGTCTCTGACTCCGACAACCCATTTCAAAAAGAACAATAAATCAGGCAACACTGGCGTCTAGCGACAGTGTCAAAACATTAAAAATTTTGTTTCCTGTTTTGTTTGCAAAATTTCGATAACACCCGAGGCACAGGCACAGTGAAAAAAGCAGTCCAGTGTTATTCCTTCGCGTTATCAATCATACAAGTTAAGACAGTTCACGTCCAGCTGTTTGGTAGGCAAAAATTTGACTCAGTGAAATACATTCGCAAAAAATCTAAGGTGATATTGCATTTATTAGCATTGGAAGGCTTGTTACGAAATAATCAATCCAGTTTTTCCTGTTCGCGATTGGTTCCTCCTTTCACTCTCGATATCAACCCCTAACACAAGCAAACAGTGTCTATTTTCGGCTGTTGACGTGTACACTCGTTCGCATACGCCTGCAAGCGCATCTAAATCAGTTGACCACGAACAATATACATTGCAGTAAGTTATTTATACGTTTTTCAAAAAGCTACGAGCCTTAACTCATAAGCATCTATCAGTATATTCAGTTCAGTGCGATCAATCACAACACTCAGACAACTGAATTGGAGTGTTTTAATTTAATCAGTGTCCTCTTCCTATTACAGAGAGTGTGCGTGTGCAGAGAAGACAATCATGATGCGACTACTGCAGACGAGAACCGTGCCGGTGGGCAGCCCTTTGCTGAAAAGAATGCTCACCGCAGCCAGTAATCTTCCTCTACCGGCTTTGCCACTGCCAAAGCTGGCTGACACTATGAACAAGCTTCTCACCACAATCGAGCCCCATGTAACGAAAGACGGTTATCAGCGTAGTAAATCGGCTATCGAAAAGTTTTTAGCTCCCGGAGGAGACGGTGCCAAGCTGCAAAAATTGCTGGAAGAGCGGGCTTCCGGCAAAAAGAACTGGCTCTCGGACTGGTGGCTGCAGTCGGCTTATTTGCAGTATCGTGATCCGGTTATTATTTACTCCAGTCCTGGATTGGTGTTCCCCAAGTTAAAGTACGCCAAGGTGGACGATCAGCTGAAATATGCGGCCAAGATTACGTTTGGAGCTTTGTTATATAAAAGAATGATTGATCGGGGACAAATCCCCGCCGAAAAAATGGGGAAAGCCCCGCTGGACATGTCCCAGTATAACAAGATCTTTGGAACATGTCGAGTGCCTGGAATGCCGGAAGACTCCGTGCAATACAATCCCAACTCGACACACATTGTTGTAGCTTCCAATAATCAGTATTTCAAGTTAGAGGTTGGAAATTCGGACAACCTCCTCGGGGAAGATACTTTACACAAGTTGTTTAGACAGTGTTACGAAATGTCGCAACAGAAAGCGGAACCTGTTGGTATGCTTTCGGCGCTTCCTAGAGATAGTTGGCATGAAGCCTACGAGGTGCTGATCGCCGATACAACCAACAAGGAAACGATCAAAACTATTCAAAGTTCATTGTTTTTGCTGTCATTGGATTACGGAATTGCGAATCCATCCGGAGACGATGCGATTGATGCTTGCCACTTGCTGATCCACGGAGGTGGATCAAAATCAAACTCCGGTAACAGATGGTACGATAAGACCCTGCAGCTTGTTGTCGGGCCAAATGGAGTCAATGGGCTGACTTATGAACATTCCCCCGCGGAAGGGCAGCCAATTGCAGTACTGACTGATTTCATCATCAATCACATTGCAAAGGGCGATCAACAGGGTTCTGTTAGAGAAGCATCTACTCCTCAGAAACTCACCTTCAACCTGTCGCCCAAGGCGAACGAGCTCCTGCAGAAAGCTGCCGTCAGCCACGATAAACTGATTGCTGATCTGGACATGAACTACCTACACTACACCGGGTACGGTAAAAACTTCATCAAGACCCAAAAGATGAGCCCGGACAGTTTCATCCAGATGGCAATCCAGTATGCGTTCTACAAGCTGCATCGCGTGCCTGGGGCTCACTACGAGTCAGCTCAAACCCGTATGTACGAAGCCGGCCGGACAGAAACCATTCGCTCGTGCTCAAATGAATCGGTCGCATTTGCACAGAGCATGCTGGAACCTTTCCGAAGCAATCGTGAGAAGGCCAACAAGCTGAGGTTGGCAGTCGATGCGCACAAGCAGTACGCTTCAAAGGCAGTTCAAGGTTTCGGCGTTGATCGGCATCTGCTCGGACTGAAGCTTATCGCCAAGCAGCACAACATCCCATTGCCAGATCTGTTCAAGGACGAAGGCCTCCTAGCTAGCCAACATATGCGACTCTCCACCAGTCAGGTTGCTTCGCGGTATGACGCATTCATGTGCTACGGTCCGTTGACCGGCGATGGCTACGGATGCTGCTACAATCCCAAGAATGATGACATGTGGTTCGGCATCTCTTCGTGGAAATCGGATATGGCGACGGACTCGGCAGCCTTCCGGAATTGTTTGCAGCAGGCTCTGGACGAGATGTTTGAGGTTCTGAGCTCCACCAGTGCTCCGAGCAGTAAGCTGTAGGTAGGGTTTTTGGGGTTTTAATGATGGAGAGAGAATATATGCACGTTGATAGGTATTTAGGTTTTATTAAAAAAAAAAAGGTGTTGGATTTTTTTATGACTCAAAACGTTTTTAATATCTAAAGAATGCCCTTGAATATGATTAACACAAAGTCAACACTGTCTTGTGCATTAATTAATAGATTGAAGCCGAAAAGATGCTACATTTCCTTATGTCGATTAAAGAGTTTTACAATATATATCTTCGTGATTCTTCTAAAAGACTGCTGCGTTAGCCACGTGCAAACATGTAGGAAGCAGTTTGGCGGAGCTGTTCTTGGCTTATTTGAACCACCATTGGTAGCACTGCATTAGCGGCACTAGATAGGTCTGTACCGAACCGAAAAAACGTAGAGTAGAGGAGAAGAATGCAGCAACATCGTACTAGAGCATTCTTACGACATGCCCAGCCCATCGTAGTCGACCGATTTTTGCGATGTGTACGATGGGAGGTTCTCCCAGCAACTGGTGCAATTCGTGGTTCATTCGCCTCCTCCACGTTCCGTCTTCCATCTGCACTCCACCGTAGATCGTACGCAGCATCTTCCGTTCAAAGACTCCAAGGGCGCGTTGGTCCTCCACTAGCAATGTCCATGTTTCGTGGCCGTAGAGAACTACCGGTCTAATTAATGTCTTGTAGATGGTCAGCTTTGTGGTTCGGCGAACTTTGTTCGATCTTAGTGTCCTTCGGAGTTCAAAGTAGGCACGATTGCCAGCCATAATGCGCCTTTGTATTTCTCTGCTGGTGTCGTTATCGGCGGTCACCAATGAGCCCAGATACACGAATTCGTCTACTACCTCGATTTCATCACCGTCGATCTGAACTTGTGCTAGGAGGCTAACATTTTCTTCTCGTGAGCCTCTTCCCTTCATATATTTTGTTTTTAACGCATTAATCACAAGCCCAATCCTACCAGCTTCCGCCTTTAGTCTGAAGTACGTTTCCGCCATCGTCTCAAAGTTACGTGCTACGATATCAACGTCGTCGGCGAAGCCAAATAGTTGGACAGACTTCCTGAAGATCGTGCCACTCGTGTCTATCCCAGCTCTTCGAATCACACCCTCCAATGCCATGTTAAACAACAAACACGACAATCCATCACCTTGCCGTAACCCACTCCGAGATTCGAAGGGACTCGAGAGCGTCCCTGATACTCGGACGACACACATCACTCGATCCATCGTTGCTTTGATCAACCGCGTCAGTTTTTCCGGAAATCCATATTCGTGCATGATTTGCCATAACTGGTCTCGATCGATTGTATCATCGCTGATTTGAAGTCGATGAAAAGATGATGTTGGGCACGTTGTATTCGCGACATTTCTGCAGTACTTGCCGAATCGCGAAAATCTCGTCCGTAGTAGCGCGGGCACCCATGAATCCCGCTTGGTATTGTCCGACGGCATAACATTTGGGAGAGCAACTTGTAGGCGGCGCTCAGTAGCGTGATCGCACGATAATTGCAGCATTCCAGCTTGTCGCCCTTTTTATAGATGGGACACCCTATTCCTTCCATCCAATCCTCCGGTAAACATTCCTCCTCCCAAATCTTGGTAATTACCCAGTGCAGCGCTCTGAGCAATGCTCGTGGAGGACTCTGAACGAAGTGTGCTGCGTCGAATTGCGTCAGTTGCTGGAAACACCTCGCATCGCCCACACCGCTAAATTCGGTCGACTACGGTGGGCTGGGCATGTCTTTAGAATGTCGGACATAGCCCAGTTAAATGGTTCTTTTTTTATTATTATTAAAGACCCTTTAATTAAAATGTCATTCGCGATCGATAACGATCCAACGGGCACAAGAAGAAGAGGCGCGCAATGAGCAAGGTGGATCAAGAAGAGGGCGACATACGGATCCTTTGCAGACTGCGTGACTGGCGAAGTGCAGCCACGAATCGAGAAGAATGGAGACAACATCTATGTACAAAGGCCACCCCGGCCATAACCTGATTGGTAAGGCACGTAGGTTTCCCAAGTAAAGTGTAACATCATAAAGACAGCAATTCAAAAGCTTTATTTTGATATCAACGTTAAATTGAAATCACAATTTGAAATCGCGTCACAATTGCCAAATTTGATGTCAAATTTAGTTTTAATCTTGCTGTAATTTTCTGTGAGAAAAGTAGATTTGTTTTCATTGTCTTGACAGAACATCAAGTGGAATACTCATTTTGCTGCTCACCAAGAAGAAATATACAGTAAAATGACTTTGCAATTTGCTCTCAATGATAGCAGGATCAGTTTTAAATTTGATGTCACAGGAATAAATGTTTGCTATCAATTTTGATCTTGTCACCGTTAAAACGACCAAAACGACAGCAACCTGAGTAAATATTATCAGCAACATCACAACAACACGGAAAGAAATGACGAGGGATAGAAATAACAATCTTGATGGTTGATACCTATAATAAACACACTTTTGTTTCAACCACAAAATATGTTTAGCTCAAAGCAATTCTTGAATTGAACCAACCATACATCATAGTTAACAGAGCCATCATTTTTACATATCTGTCAAAGGGTTAAATCAAATCAAAAATGTTATAATTCCAACCAGTCTATATGCTTGAAGCAACTATACAATCAAATAAAAACAACAACCTGGTAGTTTTCAATTCGCTTTCATGCTCAGATGAAGTTCTTACTGAGTTTGTGGTTAATTGAATTATAGGAATCATTCCAGTTAACAGCATCAGCAATTGATGTTTTCATTAGTGAGTATTTTATGTAATAAGTCGATCACTGTACCAATAATTTTTTTTTCAGCAAATAGCTATGATGTTTCAGCTCTTAAGATCATAGAGCATGAAGAATTAGACGCGCTTCTGCCTTCACCATTACTAGCCGACAGAACGAGGTGCATTGAAGGCCTTAACAAATGGCGTGTTCTGTGGTAACGTTAACTGCATGATATTTTATTGTTAAACGTATTTATTATTGGAACGATAAAAATATAAATCAAAATTAGGCATTAATCAATCCCAAATGATGTGATAAATTTAATTGTATTCTCTTTCAAACGATTCCGGAACCGAAAATCTCATTCAGAAAAAAAATTGAACTGACCCCAAGCATATTCAAACCAACTATTGTTATTGAGTTGGTTCAACTAAAGGGCGATACGGTCAAAATTTGGTCAATATCAACTTGACGTATTTCTTTCAATTTTGCATTTAAAAAACCTGAACACCCCTCATTTTGAAGGTGTGTGTGTGTAGAATGTTGCTCCTATTTTGATTTTGGAATTCACTCTTCAGTTGTCAAAATGCCGTCCAAGCAAGAAGAGCAGCGTATCAAAATTTTGCTCGCGCATCGCGAAAATCCGAGCTACTCGCACGCAAAGTTGGCAAAATCGCTAAAAGTTGCCAAATCAACCGTTACAAATGTAATTAAAGTGTTTGGGGAACGTTTGTCGACAGCCAGGAAGTCTGGATCGGGGGGAAATCGAAAACCGGAAGCCGCTGAGACGACAAAGAGAGTTGCCGGTAGTTTCAAGCGAAACCCTAACCTATCTCTCCGAGATGCCGCAAATAAGCTGGGTGTATCGTCTACAACCGTGCATCGAGCCAAAAAACGAGCCGGACTATCGACTTACAAGAAGGTAGTGACTCCAAATCGCGATGATAAACAAAATACGACGGCCAAAGCGCGATCCCGGAGGCTGTACACGACGATGCTGACGAAGTTTGACTGCGTGGTAATGGACGACGAAACCTACGTCAAAGCCGACTACAAGCAGCTTCCGGGACAGGAGTTTTATACGGCAAAAGGAAGGGGAAAGGTAGCAGATATTTTCAAGCACACGAAACTGTCAAAGTTCGCAAAGAAATATCTGGTTTGGCAAGCCATCTGTACCTGTGGCTTGAAAAGCAGCATTTTCATAGCTTCCGGGACTGTCAACCAAGAAATTTACGTGAAAGAGTGTTTGAATAAACGTCTGCTGCCTTTCCTGAAGAAACACGGTTGTTCCGTACTGTTTTGGCCGGATTTGGCATCTTGCCATTACGGTAAAAAGGCCATGGGGTGGTACGCCGCCAACAACGTGCAGGTTGTTCCCAAGGACAAGAACCCTCCCAACACGCCAAAGCTCCGCCCAATTGAGAAATACTGGGCTATTGTCAAGCGGAACCTAAAGAAGACCAAAAAAACTGCTAAGGACGAGCAGCAGTTCAAGGCAAACTGGCTTTCTGCGGCGAAGAAGGTGGACAAGGTGGCTGTACAAAATCTGATGGCAGGGGTCAAGCGTAAGGCCCGGCAATGCGGATTTGGAAAAGCGGAAGCCTAACTGAATATTTTTCCTGAATTTTATACTAATTGAACTTGAAAAAGAAATTTAATTTGATTTTTTAAATAAACGATTTCACCGATTTACACGCGTTTTCCCTTGACCAAATTTTGACCGTATCACCCTTTATAATCATGGTTGAATTTACTGGCATGGTAAGCCAACTGTCAAAATATCAACAATAATTTGTTTCGACATAACCATTGTATAGTTGAATCAACCATATTTTACTGAAGTTGATTCAAGCATACATTAGTTAAATCAACTTGAAATGTATGATTGTTGCAATCATGCACATGGGTTATCGAAAAATCAAAATATCTCAAAATTTTACGAAATGTAATGATAGGCTAGACAATTAAGAGAAGTAGTCATCACAAACAAAATTTAAAATCATTCTATACCTGAATCAGCTGATCACCTGGTTTATAAAAAAAAGTAGCGACGTAATAAAGACGATGCAACTTCTAGAGGGCCTAGAAAATTCAGGAGGGAGTCTGGGCCCTCATTAGCTACGCCAATGCATTTCAATGTGTAATATTTGACATCGATTACGAGCTGAATGGATTTCTGATGCCTAAAAAAAGCAAACAAGGCAAGACAGCAGGGAAGCTTCGTCCCCTCTCCAGTCAATTGAAGTAGAGCCTACTTAGTCTCACTACACGGCGCTAATGTACATATGAATATCTTGTACAAGCTGTATGTCGACGGCTGGCCATCAAGGAAGATGCCGTCTTCGACAAAGTTGTTCAGGTGTCTGACGCCATTTTGAGATCCAAGATGGCGGCTTCCTGTTTTAGATGAAACTTAGAATTATAGTCAGAATGAATGGATATTGTTTTATCGGAAACGGCGTAGGCAGCCGGAAAATCGATCTCGAACGAAATTTTATAATTGAAGATGGCGGCTTCAGTTGCGTAAAAACTGTCAAATATCCTGCAATATGGATATTTTTGGATCAGGGACGGCCAGTTGAGGCTGAAAATTGAAGTCCGATGATATTTTGGAATCCAAGATGGCGGCTTCTGTTTCGGAAAAAATGAGAAATACTGCCAAATACCCTGCCATCTTGATATTTTGGATCGGAAACGGCATATGATGGCAGCAAATCGATGTCTGACACTATTTTGGAATCCGAGAGGGCGTCTTGATGCCGAAAATCGATGTCCGACAAAATTTAGAAATCCAAAATGGCAACTAAAGTTTCTTAAAGAGTGGGAAATACTGTCAAAAAGCCTGCAATATGGAAACTTTTGGACCAAGAACAGCGTATAGACTGTAAATCGATGACATGGATATTGTTGGATCGGGAACAGCGTATAAAGGCTGGAAATTGATGTATGACGCCATTTTGGAATCCCTGATGGTGGCGTCTGTTTAATTCTTCTTCTTCTTCTTTCCCGGCTTATTCCAAGCTTATGCTTGATGGCACGCGTTCTCACGCGTAAACTCACCGATCGTATATTTAAAGAAGATCATTCAAATACAATATCGGATATTCAAACTTTACAGTATTTTCACCACGAAAACTGAACGCAGCTGAAAGCTTCACGAATAAAAACAGATAATTTTAACGTTAATTCACGACTCTATTAATTAGAAAACAAGAAAGCTGTCCAGGGGAAGCAGAAATATGCATCTATCAATCGATAGCACTTGTACTTCTGAAAAACGAGACAAACAATTTCTATATGCTCAAAATATTTAAACACCAACATTATGTACCTCAAGATTTTGAGCGTCTTGAGAAATGTACGTATAATTTGTATATAACTACTCTAGCGCCAGGGAATCTTCCCTGGGCATTGGCAAAACCTTGAGGTAGCTTGATAACTACCAGGTTGCAGGGCTTATCTGGATCTTTACCCAAACGGGAAAGATGCAAACCAGTGTTGCCAGGGGTGATGTGGACCAGAAGTGCATTTGAACCCACTAGTAGTAGCTATTATAATTCGACACCTTTCCTTATTTTCATACAATATTGAATTTGCATAATTTCAATTATATTACTGCTATTCAAAGAATCGTCTATTAATTTCAATACTTTTATTATAACTGAGTTTTATTATGGTTCTGCAATTTTCTGGAAAGCATCACTACACAGATTCTACGTTTGGTTTCGCTGTTTTTGGCAGAGGAGCGAATATTTTTGTATACTTTTAGAACGAAAAAAGAAACAATACAAGAATCAGGAAGGCTAGGCTTGGAGCCTGATAGGGTCACAGTGGAAGTTAATCCGAGTCTCATGGCGACGCAACCTGGATAGTCAGACATCTCGGTCTCTGGTTGGAACAAGACCAAGTAGCCGCCCAAGAAAGACCTACGTGGAAGAATCGCATTCATGCAAGTATCATCTAAGGCGGTATGTTCCCAACAAATCAAAAGCTAATAATAATAACAACAGTGTGGGTAAGTGAATCATTGAACATTTCCAAAACTACATACACATCATACATACATAACTATATATTAAAAGACCGTCCACAAATATCCATGTCCATCAGAGCAGCTTATTTTCCCGATGAGTTTAACGTCAAATACTTTGCTCCATTTGGGAGCGTAGAATAAGGGAGATAGCTGTTACATTGTCACACCTGTACTATATGAACTTGCGCAGATACCAATAATTGCACTGACAAGAATATCACTAACAATATAATGACACGGACAAGTACAAAAACACGGACTTTAACAAATACCTGGACAACAAAACACGTACACTGACTGATACTGAATCCCAAAAAATTTCAAGAAGACTATGTGAGCTGATTTCGAAAGCCCGGTGTTTAGTTGGTCACTATAGACTAATCCTTCCGGCATAATCACTTGAAATTTTTCAAAAACCAACCCCGATCATTGCAATCCTATGGGGATAAAAAAAAAAAAAAAAAAAAAAGATTGATATGGTAATGTGGAAGCGTCAGTCGAGGTCGTGTTTGAGCAGCAGGCAATCGCCCAGAAGGAGCAGATGAAGCCGCTGGGAAAACATTATTCTGGCGAACCGCGACGTCGTGGTCATAATGGATAACGACACCTAATTGACGCTGGACGGCAATGACTGGCAGGGGACCAGGGTATGTACAAGCCGCTGTTCTTCCCGTTGGGGCTTACGATAAACGGGGAGATATATAGTATGAAGATCTCGCGTCTTGGTGACTTTGCACTCGCGCTGTTGTACTTTGTACAACACATGTAGATTTCCCTTACCATTTTGATGCAGTGGCGCCTGTTGATGTGGAACCGGCGTGTATTCCTCAAGAAGCTCCGTCTGGACCAACGGGCGTATTCCTTGATTACAGAAATTCCTCAAATAACGAGATAGAAAGTGTATCAAGTTTGATATAACTGTGTCCTACTTGGTATATCTAGTAATCCAGACGGTTTTTGTCTTCGATAACAAAACAGCTTCCACCGTTACCACAATACCAGCTGGCATTCCAACAGAAGCGTAGTGCCTGTGACCAAATCTTCGTTTTACGCAGAATTCTTGATGAAAGATGGCGTAAAGGGAAACCAACCATTCTGGTATCACTAGATCTACGACCGCACTTCATCAATTAGGAAAAATCAAGGAATCAAACAGGGATGTCCAATTAGCCCAATTCTTTTCATTATAATGCTGCACCACGTTCTCTCCACGTTGAAGGAGTTTTTGCCGGACCTAAACGTAGACGAAATAGGAAGAATAATGTTCCCGGAAATAAATCACGCCAAGTCGAAGGTACTTTTTAGATTCCCCGAAGTGACCGAGCGCCGGATGAGCAGCATCAGTTTGGAAAATACACACTAACAGTGTCATCGAAGATCCGATACCTGGGAGCATATATCACCAGCAGTCTAACGAGGAAGGAAGCCACATCGGAGCGCATAAAAAAGCCACTGTCTAAGCAGTTTTCTTCGGGACCATCCGTTAAAATGGAACACTACGAAAAAACTATACCACGCGTTGATTACACCCGTGGCGAATTATAGCATGGAAGTAGCAACATTACTGAAGAGTAACCGGAACTCACTGAGGCGTATGGAGAACACACTGCTTAGTGCTCTAAAGTCCCTTAGTATTCCAGAACAAGCTGAAAGGAATAATGACCCGTCTGATACTACATCAAATGAGGGACGCCAGCTAAACGATAATGAAAATGGGGAAGAGGAAAATCCTTCCACAATCCTTGCAGTCCGAGAATTAGGTGGATACACTATCAACAATAAAATTCGCATCGCTCGGTTGAATTTTATGGGACATGTAATAAGGAGTCCACACTACGGATTAATGCAAAAAGCATTGGGCTACACAGTCGCAGGAAAAAAAGAAGATCGGAAAACCATGTACCTGGAAAACCAGCGCTAAACAAGATGTAGCTCGCAGTGGATACTCACTGTAGTATTGGAAAGATTCAGCACCCGATAGAGAAAAATTCAAAGCTGCCACTAAACGTCTATTCCAAGAAATGATTGAATCGGAATACGAAGACTCCGAAAGTGATTCGGGTACGGACAGTGAAGATGACATTCAATTAACTGAATTCGAAGGGTTCAGCGATGGAGAAGATGATATCTTCCAAGGATTCGATAGCAATTAAACCACTATCAATCAAATTAATTAATTCATACGATTGAACCTATCACTTACAATATATTAATCGTAATCTCTGTTTTATTTCTGTTTTATTGTATTATCTTTTTCGCTAGCTATGTGACGAACGAAACCCCATATGACGAGGGGCCAAGCAAATTAGGCAAATGTTCAACGATATACAACTTTTTACAAAAAAAAAACCCTGCCCAAACCTTTTACCTTCCCATAATCCCTGAGCAGCCGGTTTACCACAAACCACGCAGAACTTAATTGACCCCCATGGGTTAAAGATGCTGTGATGCTCACTCCCCTTCCCCTCCCTGATGTATTATGGACGATGTGAAATTTCGCATCGGTGACTTGGCCCTCGACCCCCTTGTGCATCACAAAATGAAAATGAAAATGAAACTTCTCTAGCGCCAGGGAATCTCACCCCCGGACAAGTTTCGAAATCTCCCAAAAGGTGAATTATGGAGAGTGTGAGCTGTTTAGTGGAATACCTGTAACTAGAAAATAAGAAGAATGATTAGTAATTTCCATTTAATTCCAACTACCTTTATTGCTTATCTTGACAGATACGCGTATTTCGTCTACAATGTGCAGACTTCTTCAGTGTCGTGTACTAATACTCGACTGTCGACTCGATTAGTTGACGGTACATTTGCAACAGATCCTCTGAAATTTACACAAATGTATTCCATCAACGGATCTGTACCCTATCAGGATTACGACGGAGTTGTACCGCTGGTATTCATGTTGCTGAACAACAAAACCCAGGAAACTTACTCCTGTGCATTTGAAGCACTGCTGCAAATATGCCAAGAAGCACAGCTTGAGTTACGTCAAAAATTCATCATCTCTGATTTCGAGAAAGCTGTCATAAACGTGATGAAAGAGATTTTTCCGGAAGCAGAATGTTATTTGTGCTACTTTCATTTTGCGCAAAATTTGATTAAGCAGCTGAGCTTCCGGGGGTTGAAAACCATGTATTCCAATGATATGGACGTATGGCTGTTAAGCGCCTACAAGTTATTATAAATTAATCGTTGGGTGAGTTTCAACTAACGTTTTTTTTTTTGCAGGCGTTATCATTCCTACCACCTTGAAGAATCCCAGGAGCATTTGAGAGCATCAAGGACGACATGCCAGTAATGCTGGCTGGCTTTCTTGAATACTTCAAAGCAACTTATGTTTCAGGACGAAACAGCAACAGCAGGCCAATGTTTCATCCCGCCCTCTGGTCGAATCACAAGGCGATGAAGGAACAATTACAATTAACGACCAATGCGCTCGAAGCGTGGCATCGGCGGTGGACAGAGGTTGTTGGATGCAATCATTTATCTATTACCAGGATAATTATGGAATTGCGAAACGAGCAACAAGAAATTGAAGGACGAATTTTCCGCATTTTACAAGGAAACGTTCCACAAGGATCACGGAACCATCTGGAAAAAATCAAAGAAATATGTTTGAAAAGTGACGTATCATTTTGACTTGAATTTTGTTGAAAACATTGCTCTTCTGTTAGCGTCTAAGAAAAAAAGGACATAAACATTTTCCCCTTTACTATTATATTATTATTATTTTTTATTACTATCCCTTTTATTTTTATTTTTATAATTATAATTTATAAATTATAATTTTTATTATTATTATCATGATTATCTTCTTTTGAACTGAACTGCCATTTTGCAATAAAAATGAAATAAAACGGCCATGTAGTGCAATAAAAAATAATAATAAGCAGATATTTATGAGTAAATTTCATTCCTCCTCGGGGCTAAACACAGAATACATCATTTCGCATTTTTAACAGTGCAAAAGTGGGCTGTATTTGTGTTTTTTAACATGACTTTGTTACGTTTATAATTATTATAGCATAGAAATTTTGTAAGAAACGGAACCTAAAGTTCAGTATTATAAGCAAATTGATTGAATTTTAATAAATTCAATGTTTAGTAAATTTTCGGCCTCGATCGATTCGGTCTTTCGTGATTCGACCTTTTTGGCTTTCGGCCTTTTATGATTCGGCCTTTTGTGGTAGGGTCGAACATTTTCGGCCTTATGTGCTTCGGCCTTTTGTACTGGTCCCCGTCCTAGTCTTCCTTTCGAGGCACTCATTATTTTTGCGGGATTGATGGCTGGCATCCTTACAGTGTGTCCCGGTCATTGTACACTTTCAGGAAGTTCGGTTTCGTAAAGAATTGAAAATATGGATGTTTTGACGTAGGACTACGTCTGTGTTTTCAATACTGGGGTACACGTTCGAATTGCGAAAATTTGGAGCGTCACGAAAAATATATAGGTTTTGAACGTTAATAACTAAGTCATTTCACGATAGATTAACAAAATGTTTTCACCAATCGATCAGGACATTTTCTACGCTTCGATTCCAATATTTAAATCTATTGATTTATAACATTCAACTATTCAAATTAACGCAAATATAAGGTAATGTCTTATAATGTCGATTTTTTTAGAGTAAATTTACCAAATACACAGTACTTTTCTAGCACAGATTTCATATTTAAGTAACGAACGTCTCCTAGGCAGCCATGAATGTTATATAACGGGTACACCTTCGCATTTTGAATTAGTTTTTGGTGGTCGTGGAGCTGTGCAGAGTAGGATCTGCAGTTGGATCGTAGCCGGCAGCAGCACTGGCGAGCAGTCGTTACCCAGAGAGGCGTTGGTGCAGTTGGCTGTTGTTGCCGATGCTCCCGTCAACCCGCTGCGAGAAACATGGCTGCTGAAGCCTACGATTTGGCGGGGAAAAGCCGCCCGTGACAACGAGACAAGAATCAACTATCCCACGTCACCTGAAGATGGCCACCCGCAACGACGAGTAGCTGAACCAAGAATATCAAGAAGAATGCCCAAGTTCAATCGCGAACCATGTTTCTCCCCGATCAACTAAATCCGTCCTTTTCAGGACGACCAAATCATTTTTCCAATTAAAGAGTTTATTTGGTTAAAATTTTCTATTGTGCTGTTTCAAATTAATTTCAATCACCGCGCCCCGGCTGAACATAGCATTAATTAAACTCCGCGTCCCGGAGTAAATGACAAAGAAAGTTGAACAACCAACGAACGAAATTCTAGAACGGATAATTCGAATCGAACTGCCACACTTCAGACCGACCATGTGGTTGAGTTCGTTGTAGTTCCTAGTTGTGCATAGCGGATTAGTTGCTGGTGATAGCAAGTAATTAAGGCATATTTCTGTGAAGAAAATCATCTGTCTAGCGTGCAGTAATTAAAACTAATTATTGTGGCGCAATAACTGAATTTCGTCCCCTTTGGTGCAATTTGTATCACATTGCCTTCGTTGGTACCGCCTTCTTTCGTGCACTAGCATCCGACCCCTTTACCTCATAGCTCATAGCAGAACATTTTGATTCAGTCTTACGACAGTCGTTAAGCTGTGCAGTGGTCTTAGGATCGCAGTTGGCGGCGGCGAGCAGTCGTTGCCCAGAGAGACGTTGTTGCAGTTGGCTGTTGTTGCCGATGCTCCCGTCAACCTCGCTGTGAGAAACATGGCTGCTGAAGCCTACGATTTGGCGGGAAAAAGCCGCCCGTGACAACGAGACAAGAATCAATCATCCCACGAGATGAACCAAGAAAGAAAGCCCAAGTTCAATCGCGAACTGTTTCTCTTCCGTCAACTAAATCCGTCCTTTTCAGGACGACCAAATCAATTTTCCAATTAAAGAGTTTATTTGGTTAACATTTTCTCTTGGGCTATTTGAAATTTCCATTACCGCGCCCGACTGAACATGACATTGCTTCAAACGCCGCGTCCCGGAGTAAATGGCAAAGCGCGTTGAAAAATCAATGAACCAACAGATCCATAACTATCTTCTACGCGTTAGATATAGCAGCCCTCTCAACCATCGTAGAAAATACAACCGGGGCCGTATTATAATTAAGAGCCACCAAATGCTTTCTAAAGAGTGTACAATAGAATTTTCTTGGCCCTTTTCAGAACTGACTTAAATAAATTAGCGGATGGTCCTGACGTGTATGGGAATTTGATTGCTGCGTAGTCCTACGTCAACTTTGCGTACAACCCCACTGGGCTGTTCCTTATAGTTTTTGAATCGAGAACGGTGTATAAAGACTGTAAATCAATGTTTGACACCATTTTGGAATCCAGATAGGCGGCGTATGTTTCAGAATAACTGGGGATAAGGATACTTTTGGATTTCACTAGTGCAAAAAACCTTTTAATGTTCATTCAATAACCTTGGGCACAAGGAAACGGTTTGAATTTCATAACATTACTTTATGAAATGCTATGAATGTTGTCACAACCTCTTCTAATGGTTTGCTTATGGCAAGCATATAGGTTTCATTGTATAACCTTATGAAATTCATTTGTTAGTGCAATGGAACTCATATGCATTTATAACGTAAGTCAGTCCTGAAAAAAGTGGAATGACTAGAAAACGAAATGAATCGAACATTAACATTTTTAAATCGAGTCCTGGAGAGTGTGAGCTGTTTAGTGGAATACCTGTTACTAGAAAATGAGAAGAAAGATTAGTAATTTCCATTTAATGCCAACTACCTTTATTAATTGTATTGACCAGTCTTGACAAAAGTCATGCTCGTTAGGTTCAAAAGCGTGGAATTTTAGGCAACATAGCATTGAATACCTATAAGTTCCATGCGAAAATTAAATGATAACTCGTGACAACAAAGGTAACCAGAAGAATGAACGTTCGAATTTGAAAAATGCGTTGATATTCATTTATGTAAACAGGTTCATCTTCAATATGAATTTCGAAATGTCAGAAATGAAATTCAATAAACCACAATGAATATCAATTACCCGTCGGGATCGGAAAACATGCAAGAGCTGCCCTGTCCATGGTATTCTTGCATTGCTAGCATCTATTCTTATGGAACGATGATGAAGGGCCTTGCTGTTCCATGTTCGTATTAGGATTCAAAATCACTTAATAATAAAAAAAAATCATCACAATATATGATATTCAGATTTCGTCTAATGAAATTCATGCTTACCGATTGATAATCAAAACAACAGTGACAACAGATTTTTGACCCGCACTTAGAGCCGACTTCATTCATTGCAGCAAACAAAATTCGTTGGCATAGAAGTGACGGAAGTGACAGCGGAAACCATGAAAACCGGGAAAGTAAACATCATCATTACACTGGGATAAAATCATTTTCACTTCTCATGGATATTTTCTTGACAGATACGCGTATTTCGTCTACAGTGTGCAGACTTCTCCAGTGTCGTGTACTAACTACAGTCGAGTATTACGTAGAGACGAAATACGCGTATCTGTCAAGATAAGCAATAAAGGTAGTTGGAATTTAATGAAAATTACTAATCTTTCTTCTCATTTTCTAGAAACTCAACGAGTTTTGCAGAAGTCAGCAATCTTCTTGCAGGCGCACCACGATGTACAACTTTAAATCATCTGCATAGACAATATTGAAATTTTCGCCCAAAATCATAGATAAACAATAGCGGTCCGAGGTTCCTACTACAAGGTTACTGTACTTGTTAGATAACAGTCGTGGTACACAACTGCCTATCTTCTCCCGCAGCTCACGGTCTGTAAGGTAGGATTCTAACCAAGATGCCAATTACGTATAAACTCTAACTTTAACGGCAATACGACAGACTACAACTGCAGGCAAACCATCAGGGCCTGGAACAAACGAACTTTTCAGCCTTTTTGCAGCCAAAACTTCAAGCTCAACGAAATCCACTGGGACAACTCGTGTGGCTTCTTCGATTTCCAATATTGTATGCTGGCTTGTAGATAACATCTTTTATTCCTAGGCGTTCGATGGCGTCGTTATTTCTGTTGACAACTCTAACGCGAACGTTTTAATTCCCGTAAATGGAAAGTAGTACTCCAGACGGGCGAAACTGGTGGCTGATTTCTTGGGACGTTATTAACAAACCAATCGTTCAAAGTGCAACAGAATACTTCCGCCATCTCATCGATATCATTGCTAGCAGCTATTGCATTCCAGTCCCGAGAGCGCCACAAAATTAATTACACGAAAGTTTAGCGGACGCTCCATATTACTATTAGGCTTCACTTTAAAGTGTTAACTATGCTGAATGTAAATTAAAAAAAATCAAAGGGAAATTGGGTCGGATCAACAGAGAAAAATTGAAAAATTCAAGGTAAACACAAAACTTACTGAGTATAGATTTTGAAGCCTCCGAGTGTGAACTATTATTTTGATGGATGCCGTTACGTTGTTACTTTCACCTGCAACACCAAAGTGGGATTCCATGATAATTGCTTAACCTTTGACAGTGCCTCACACTCAGACACCAGTAGTTGTCAAAATCGCATTAGGAGTAACGACATTCGGGGAACCAGCAGCAAACTAAACAGTCGGAAGAGGAATTTCACAATCCAATAATGCCCGGGGAGATTCACTTAACACAGTACAGACAGAATTCTTTATTTATAACTCCTGAAAATACATCAATACAATTAGTTCATATAGAAATAGTAAAAAACGGATGATGAAACACACGATCAATTAAAATTATTTAATTTACGTAATAGAAGTTTGCGTTTTTTTTTTTAAATTTAAATTGACTTTGCTAACGGCGTTTTTTTTTTGTATCGTTGTATGTGTCTATTTCCCTAAATTTCCTATGAATGCTTTCCGTATCCTACTCTTGTTCGGTTGCTTCGTTGCCAAACTTAACAACCATTTGCAAACAAAAATGGTACATTGAAGATTACGAAATTACTTCATGTTTGTAGTCTATTAAACGCTAATGAACTCGGAGGTTTTTCTCCTTGCTTCTCGAGAGGTTTCACACTTACTTTTCCTAATTGTTAAATTAGTAATCAACAGCTTTGTAAAATGTTGCTGTTAAAGAAACAAGAAACACAAAATGATACGACAAATCTAACAACAGAAATGTAAACTTCAAACCCTATACTACCGTGGTACGCATAGATGTCCGACAATCGATGAAAAGTTTCGCAGAGAATCGCACAATCAGGTGTAGGTGGGTTCCTAAGATATTAATAGAGGAAAAAAAAAACAATGCAAAGACGTTGTTGTGGTGTTCGATACTATCGTTTGAAAAAGGGGTGCAGATTCATGTTCCCGTGCCAAGTAATCAGTATCAACAATCTGCATATCCACACTGGGGAAAAAAAGTCCTGCAGCAGCATGTAGGAAAAACTACCACTCGGATTTTATTTTTTCGACAAGTAGCTAGTTGCACAAATCTGTCCGAGCTTGACACAGCCTTATATTGTATTTGAATGTCCTTTTGAATTGAATTGAATTGATTTGAATGCTTCTTTGAATTTGAATGTTGTCAAGATTTGAATCTACCAAAACGAATCACGTTGCGGATAATCCAAAAATAAGAAGAATTTACAAGTTAATAAAAGTTAGAGCTTGGGCCATTCAAATTGATAAATCTTCCGCTGGCTTATTCAGTTTATCAGTTGCTATTATTTGTTGGAATATTTTTTTTTATTTTCAAATTTCGTACCCAAAAGCGTGTCAAAACTCAGAAAGATCCTCATCAACTGGAATCCCGGGCAATTCTCCAGAAAGAAAGACGATTTGTTGCGCAGAAAAGGATTTCTAGCCATTAGTTTCAATTTGATAGAACCCATCCAAGTGTGTAACGGTGTAACTACTATTGTGAAGGACATCGGTATTTCGTATATCTAACTCTTCCTAAATTTGTGTTTGTATATATAAAAATGTTTCCCTAAACTCTGTATGGCAGTCTGTGTGGTGCGGGTTTTGTAGTTTGTTTGTTTCTGGCCTAATTTGTATTTACCCTTATTATTAAAACTTGACAAGAAGAACAATCCCAAACTGGCGCATTACCTCCTGAGTTTTAATAATTCCCTTATACACGCATAACTTTAAACGTTGCTTCTAGACACTATCATAAGGCTAAAATGTTCACTTAATTTAGATTTCAATTTTTTTTTTTGCTTCATAAATATACTTCTGAGTATACATTCTCCTTGGGTTGCAAGGAACCCATGTACGTGTGTTTTTGTTTTGAATGATCATACTTAGTACTGTTGAAAATACAGTCAACTCTTCTTACTAACCTTTTCTAAACTCGATATTCACCTTGATTCGATGGAAGTTCGGGCTACCTCTAACCATTAATTTAGAGTAAAGGAGAATTGACTGCATATAACTTGGACAAAACACTGAGAGAAAAGCATTTCTTATTTTCAAAAGAATATCCAAATACTATTCCGATAGACTTATCAATTCTGCTAGATATATGCGGACAACGTTTTTTTATTTCTCTGCCTTCTGTCAAAATGACTGATTTGGTTTAGTATGTTGATTCAACAAATAATAAGACTCACAAAGACGAAAAACCTAGAACGGGATCGACAGCAACAAAAGTTTACTGTTTCGTTGTCTTCCTTCTCGTGCAAAGAAAAATCATTAAAACTAACTAACAGATATTCCACGTTTTTTCATCTGATCCGTTTACCGACTAATACATTTTCGTTGGCTTAGTTTTGTAAAGAAATGTCCAAATTCGTTATACTTACCCTTACGGCACCCGAGGTTGGAGGAGAGCGATTAGGTTGCGCCTACTGGTATTATGTCTAATAGCATTTCCCCCAACTGGAGCTGTTCGGCCGGGCTGATCGTAGCGTAGACTGCATCGTTGCCGATCTGTCGTTTGCACCTTGTCGTTGCCATACGTCGTTGACACTAGTACCAAACCGGCTAAACTGTTTTCGGGTGGCCCGCGATGTTTGTGAGGAAAGAGAAGATGAGGAAACGTGAACTAAAGTTGTGGCAACTTGGAGCTCCTAAAATGTGCTGAATGATGATGTTGATGGGGCGAGCTCTGCGTGCGATGCCCTTCGAAGCAATGTTTTGCGGTGGTATCCGATGTCATTTTCATGTGAGCCGCTATCTTTTTTTCCGCCTCGAGATTTCGTAGATGCAAATCTGTATATTTAGTGAATGAATATTGCAGATAACTATTCCGGAGTTTTTGCAGTTGAAACTAAGATTTGCATCCTCAAAATAGCGAGGTGATTACTGCCGTAGCGAATCCCGATCCCCTTAATGTTTTGCATCATCATTAATGCCGCTGGGAATAATGGTCATTATGTACACTCAAAAAAATCGACACGTTGTTTCCACGTGAAATTTCACGTAACTTTCACCTGAACACGTAACTAAATCTTCTTCAGTTAAATCAGGTAAACATTGCGAGTCAGTGAATTGTACGTGAAAAATCACGTAACATTTATGTGATTTTCACGTAGAATGAACGTAGAATGAACTCCTGGTGTTTATTACTGCTTTTGGCAGTGGAAAAAAATTACGTGCGTTTCACGTAGAAACAACGTGTCGATTTTTTTTAGTGTAGATAAAGGTAAACCGTTCCCATATGAATATCATTGTTCCTTATCTTACATTCATCCTACGCTGAACCAGTAGTGATTGGAGTGGAAATTCAAAGTTTATTTTTCGTAATTAAGATTGCTTACGGCCAATAACAAATCCATCCCATCAAGCTGTTGGTTCAGGAGTAGGATGAAATGCGAGCAATGGGACTGATATAGGAACATATACCCCATTCAAAATTGACCAATGCCAATACAAGTTTTGAAAATTTTGAGAACCTTCGGTGCCCAATTAGCAAAGTGAAAAAATTGTAATTTCAGAAAAAATGCTCGAACCGGAGTACACGCATTTACTTACTTCGTTGATTAGTAGTTTTCTGTAATTGGAAATTTCGCAACTTTCTTCTCGAGCAAAATAGCATTTAACTTGATTGATATTAGAGACATTTTAAACCAATTGAGGTTGAAAGCGTATTGTTTCTTATCGTAACCCATAACCATAACATAACTCACGTAACGCAAATCTATTTGTAATTAACATAAACGCTTAAGTTAGGGTTCTTTATTGTTGTGAGGGGGCGCTAGGCCATACGTTTGATACAATCCAATGGTTAAAGTCAGCAACTATAATGAGAAAAGATATGCTTTGAGGGTTCGGTTTTGTCATTGTTTAAAAGGGATCTAAGTGGTGATAAGTGACTTGATGGTTAACAGTTTGACGTAGATAGGTTTCCAAGAGGTTTCTAAGCACGCATTTTTCTATTGCCTACTATTCTTCACCCATACCCTCACAAAAAAAAAACGCAAAACACACACACCTGATTAGGTAACAGCTGACTGCTGAACGATGTGCAATACTAACGTAACCTGCTGTTGCTTTTGTGTTGTTATTAATTATTATCGGCTATAAATGTATGAACCAGTCAGTCAAATCGCATAGTGATAAAAAATGCTGCCGTCCAGTATAAATTTCAGACTATACTGTACATAATTGTAGAACGATGTTTGCCTAAGAGTTCAGGGTTTAGGGTCTGCTTTAGCTTCATAAATATGCTAATGGATGTGCGTAGTGTTGGCATTCTGTCAGTTGTTGTTCGTTTGTTACGCGCGATGAAAGAGTATCGGAACATCGTTATCAAGCGTTTTTTGAACAAGAGAATGTTGTAAACGTTCCTTATAAACATTGCTTTCAATCAAATGAACCCAGAAAAAAAACAATCATTTCCATTCTTTCAACACATTTTGAAAGTTTTTCTGAACCTATTGAACATCGTGTAGAGAAACTCAGCGCGGATGAAATTAAAAATGTTCAATTCTCTTTTTTTTCTGAGGCATACTGTAATTTTAGTTGACGTTCCAAACTACGATCATGTTTTCATTCGATTGCAGATAAGGAGCATTGAACCAGGTGCTCAGGAGGTATCGCACGTTTTTATCTAGCATGTACGGAAAATCGTCTACTATGTGTCCCTATCCTGGTCGTTCATCGTGTCTAAAGCTATGTCCATTTAGAATCCAGAATAATAAAATCATCTGTATCTCGGTAACGGATTGACGTACAAATAAGTTTAATACATCAAAACAAAAGTACTTTAAGGAAAAAATATCAATACAAATCATTTCTCTTCGTTTTTAATGAAAATTTACATTTTCTTCTTTATTCCTTCCATCAAACGCTACACACCTCCGGAGTCAACTTCCTTGGCACATTTGTTCCACATTTTGGTCATCTGAGTCGCGTCCCGAGCCGTTTTTCCACTTTTCTCAAGCTTCCGCTTCATTATTGCCCAAAATCTCTCGATGGGCCGGAACTGCGGGCAGTTGGGTGGATTTATGTTTTTATCGATGAAATCTACGTTATTATCGCGGTACCACTGCATGACTTCCCGGCTGTTGTGGCAACTCGCCAAATCTGGCCAAAACTTCACGAGACCTTTATGGGCTTCAATGAAAGGTAGTACGCGGTTTTTGAGGCATTCTTCCTTGTACAGCTTCGAGTCCATCGTCTTATTTGTCACGAACACTTTGGTCTTTGCTCCGCAGCTGCGTATCCCTTGCCAAATCATCAGTCTTTTTTGGCAAATTTGTCCATAAAAGCAAACTTAAACTTCGAAGGAACATCTCCTCGTGCCGTCGCCATGTAGAATTTTTGGCCAGGAAGCTGTCCGAAATCCATTTTGTCGTAGGTTTCATCGTCGATGAGCAGACATCCTTGGTACAATTTCCGAGCTCGATAAAGGATGGAACGGTCAAAACTTGGTCGACTCAAATATGACGTAGTTTTTTTTAATCGTGCATTTAAAAAACTTGAACACCCCTCATTTTGTAGGTGTATGCGTACGGAATGTTGACTCTATTTTGTTTTTGCCATTTTCTATTCAGTTGTCAAAATGGCGTCGAAGCAAGAAGAGCAGCGTATCAAAATTTTGCACGCGCATAAGCAAAATCCAAATTATTCCCACGCCGACTTGGCAAAATCACTTAATATTGCCAAATCAACCGTGACGAATGTTATAAAAGTGTTCGGAGAACGTCTGACGACTGCCAGGAAGCCGGGATCAGGAGGAAACCGAAACCAGGAAGCCGCAGCGACCGGAAGAATAGTGGCCAGCATTTTCAAACGCAATCCCAACCTTTCCATCAGAGATATCGGAAACAAATTGGGAAAGTCCCACACAACAGTGCAAAGAGCAAAGAAACGAGCCGGACTGTCAACATATAAGGTTACAGTGACACCAAATCGAGATGATAAGCAAAACACAACAGCCAAAGGAAGAGCGCGTAAGTTGTACACGAGTTTGTTGACCAAGTTTGATTGCGTCGTAATGGACGATGAAACATACGTCAAGGCTGATTTCAAGCAGCTCCCAGGTCAAGAGTTTTATACGGCTACCGGAAAAGGAAAGGTTCAAGATAAGTTTAAGCAGAAAAAAATGTCAAAGTTCCCGAAAAAATACTTGGTTTGGCAGGCGATTTGCACCTGTGGGCTAAAAAGCGAAAGTTTCGTGACAACTGGCACTGTCAACCAAGATATTTATGTAAAGGAATGCTTGCAAAAACGCTTATTGCCTTTCTTGAAGAAACATAGTTGTTCCGTGCTGTTTTGGCCAGACCTCGCTTCTTGCCACTACGGAAAAATGGCTCAGGAATGGTATACCGCCAATAGTGTGCAAATCGTACCCAAGGAGAAAAACCCTCCAAACTCGCCGGAACTGCGCCCAATTGAAAAATATTGGGCAATCGTAAAGAGAAACCTCAAGAGAACTCAAAAAACAGTTGGAAGTGAAAAACAGTTCAAGGCAAATTGGCGTTCAGCATCAAATAAGGTGGATATAACAGCGGTACAAAACTTGATGGAAGGTGTGAAACGTAAAGCCCGACAGTTCGCATTTGGAAAATCGGAAGCCTAATCAAATAATTTTCCTGTGTTTTGTAGACGATGAACTTCAAAAAGAAATAAAGATTGATCATTTATATAATAAACTAATCAGTGTGCACTTAATCATGTTTGACCAATTTTTGACCGTTCCACCCATTAAAAGTACCCAACGGAGCAGTTAAGTGTGGGAAGCCAAGGTTGGGTATAATCATGTTTACCTACCGTTGGGTACCAATTACTTATTTTCAGGTAGAATTTTACCCAAATGTGTTATTTGTAGCCAACGCTAGGTAAACATGATTATACCCAACGTTGGCTACCCCCACTTAAGAGCTCTGCTGGGTACTTTTTTCTTAGCGTGTATAAGAAACTGTAGAAAGCAATTAGAATGCATTCTACCGACCCACTGCTTCCAGTTACCCATTAATGTACCCGCTAATGAAATCCCCGAATGGCCTTCTTGGCAGGTGAAATCCGCCACCACTTTCAGCAAACCTGCCGTTAATTTTTCATGTTATCAATTTGATAAGAAAACTAAGAAATCAAACTAAAGTTAACCATTTTCACGCCTTCATTTACGGTGCAAGTTTGTTTTGATGATCTTTGACGTTTCTACTTCGTTCGCTTGTTCCCTTACATACATTCACGTTAATGTTTCTGAATGTCGTTTGGAAGCAACAATACTTTATAGTCGCCGTGTTTACGGAGTATGTCCCATAAAAAAATGCGAAAGTTTTCAGTACTTATTTTTGGGCAGCTTTAAACATTATTTTTACTGTTTTAATGCGTGTGTGTAATCACCTGACTGTACACAGAGAGGAATGTGAGAGTCAATTTTACCATTATTGGGGGCTAGGATGACTATTGCAGTATAGTGATTTTGAACCGACTATGATCATGGTCAAAACTACCATTAAAAATAGTTAATGCAACATTTTCCATAATGTCGGAATAGTCCTTGTTACCATGATCATAGTCAAAAATGCCATGAACGTGGTAAATTCGACCATTTTCATGGTTATTGAAACCATTATATGCGATAGTCATCCTGACCATGATTTAATTGTCGGTACAACGATGAAATTTTTCTCAGAGTATACTCTGAGACGATGTAAACAAAACAGTGGCTTGTAACGGACCGAATCAAACAACTACGGCTGGAGCGCTCGAAACGTTTGGTGTCAGCATTAAAAAAGAAGCATACCATCATCGTATTCTCCGATGAGAAAATGTTCACCATCGATCCCGTATCTAACACACGTACAGACAGGTTTATTTCGCCGAAGAAGATTGAGGATGTTCCAGAGAACGTGAAATTCAAGTTTACAACCAAACATCCGGCCGGAGTCATGGTTTTCGGGGCAGTTGCGTCCAATGGCTTGAAAATGCCTCCAGTATTTATCAAAGCTGGATTAAAAGTTAATACCGAGGTTTACATGAACATTTTGAAGGACCACGTTCTGCCATGGATGAAAGCCAACTTTGGAGCACACCAACACGTCATTTTCCAACAGGACGGAGCACCGTGTCATACCTCAAAAAGGACTCAAGCGTGGCTGAAGGAAAACATGGAATTTTGGCCAAAGGACATTTGGCCTCCTAGCAGCCCGGACTTGAATCCTTTGGATTACTCAATATGGGCATATGTTCAGGCTAAGGCCTGTGAACGTTCTCACCCCAGTGTTGGCGCCCTGAAAGCTTCCATTACCAAGGCATGGAACTCGATGACTGACTCATACATTGAGAAGGTATGCTCTCGATTCCGTCCCCGTTTGGAGAAGGTGATCGAGAAAAATGGTGGACATATTGAGTAATGTAATCATGAAAGGCTTAATAAACGATTCCCTAAATAAAATTATGATTTTTTTTATCATTTTCTATGAAAAAAAAAACTTATTTGAAACTGAGGTATGGATTTTCGCATTTTTTTATGGGACATACTCCCCAATTGGAGCTGAAATTTTGTCAATAATTAGTCTAGAAGTAACCTGAATTTTCATCTGTATCAATCCCATGATTATTCATTCGCCACTGAGTTACGACAAAACAATAAGACCACCTTTTGATTTCCATAAACAATAATCAAATTTGCAGATCTGAATTCTGATAAGTGATGTACGGGCCATTTAAACATTTAAACATTTAAGCATCATCATAATTCAAACTCACCAATATGGCCTAAACTATGGAAATTAAAAGGTGGTATTATTGCTTTGCCGTGAGCAGTGTCTAGCTCAAGTGTTGAATAGAAAAAATACGAATTTGATGTAGATGAACATTTAGGTTATTTCTAGGATATAGCCAACATTCAGGCTAAACTAGTTCATGAGAAAATGAAAGACGAGCCTTCAAAGTTGACCATTTTGTATGCACATCGGGCTGGTCCTATTGTATTGTCCGTCACTGTAAGTGTAGTAGTGGTCATGTGCTAACTAAGCTCGAATGGCATCAAGAAATAAAAGATTGTTCAGTTCCAAATGATTCCTCTTCTTCATGCTGTATTAATTAACGTGACTTTCAGCCTTTTGGCTTGGTTTGGCCACGCCAAGAAGACAACTTGGAACATATCGAATCCATCAACACATGAACCGGCTTCACTTCCCTTCCGAAGGAAGACGTGATCAGAGGTTTTTCGACACAGAAAATCCCAAAGGCGCCGGGTTGGAATTGATACCAGACCCACTGGGGTGAGTGAGAGGCACCCACGCTTACCATTACACCACCGGCGCCAGTTCCAAATTTCAACTGAGGTTTAACTTTAGCCTAGAAAATTATTCCATGCTTCGGTACTAATTTGTCATTATCACTATCATCATCATCATACATCATCATCATCATCATCATTAGCAGCGGAAAAGGTATCAGGTCCCGTCCTTAAGTAATATGGAGTGGGAAACTTACCTCCATCGAACGCATTCGGGTTAATGTAGCTGATGAGATCGTTGTCCGACATGATGGTCAGTTCTTGCGGTATGTTGGTAGTAGTTGTCGCTGAAGTCTGTGGTTGTTGCTGCTGTGGTTGCTGCTGCTGTTGTTGTTGTTGGTGCTGCTGGGCAACGACAGTTGGAATTATCGGTGGGGATTGTTGTTGCTGTTGATGCATCATTAGGTTGGTGGGAAGAATTGGACCAGTTGTGTCCATTGGTTGCTGAGGTGGTTGTACTGTGAGCGGCATGATGGCATTGCTTATATCCATTTGTTCTGGAAGGGGGTTGTTGTTGTTGTTGTTGTTGTTGTTGTCGTTGCAGTTGCTGCTGTTGTTGTTGTAGCTGATGCTGCTGTTGTTGTAATTGCTGCTGTTGCTGATGTTGTTGTAGTTGCTGATGTTGCTGTTGCTGCAGTTGATGTTGCTGTTGTTGCTGTTGTTGTTGTAGTTGTTGCTGCTGATGTTGTTGTTGTTGCTGCTGTTGCTGTTGGGCCACGGCCAAATTTACTAGTAGAGATTCGGTTGCTTGCTGTTGTTGTTGTTGTAGTTGGGTTTGTTGTTGAATGCTTTCTGTTATCAAGTTTTGTACAAGTTGCTGTTGTTCTTGCTGTTGTTGCTGTTGTTGTAAGGCGTTTTCCATAGTGTCTGAAACCATGGGTGTTGGTTGGCACTGAGGTAGAATGCTGTGTTGGGAATTCATGGTATGAGTCTGTGGTTGACAGGAGGTAGTCATCATTTCTTGTGCGTTCATTGTGATCAAAGCATTGATAGTCGTCTGGGTTGTGACCGAGGGTTCTTGAGAAGTTAGGATTTCGGCAGCTGCATTGAGGATTATGTCCTGAACAGCTTGGGTGGTTTCCTTGGGCTGTGATTCGATAATATTAGCAGCGACAGCAGCCATATTGTTCAGTACCTGGTTCGTCAATATATTCTTACCCTCTGAGACAGCTGCAGCCGCAGCTACAGCAGCGGCTGCCGTAGCTGCTACAGTTGCATTTGATGGCGAGCAGATCATTGATGAAGGCGATACCGTCGGGTTGAGAATGAGCTCCGGCGAAATGGAAGCATGTGGATGAGGGCTTACCTCGTTGGATGAGGGATTTGTTGCGAGAACGAGATTCGCTGGAGAATTAACGGCCAAGGAGGTTTGTGAGTTCAGCATAACATCCTGAGATAGGGGTGATTGGTTAGTAGAAATGTTGTTGCCCGTGATTTCACTGCGTAACATAGAAGTTGCTGTTGTCACTGGAGAATGCACAGATGTGTTACTGCTGGGAAGAGGCATTACTGAGCCCAGCTCCATCATGGCTGCCGAAACCTGTTGACTATTGACAATGCTTGCCAAGGTTGATTCTATCACCTGTGCGCCCGTTTGTTGAACAGCACTACCTATCATATCGTCTACTTTATATTGTGATTTAAGTTCTTCTACACTGTTTAGAGTATCTATCGGGGCACTGGGTGTTGTTATCATACGTTCGATTTGATTCCTCGCGGAAGAAAGGTTGTTGGCTTCATGTTTAATGCACAGGTCCATCACCTTTAGTTCGGATGCCGGAGATGTCGATGAGTTGCTCATCTCGTTTGTTTCCATCAGCGTGCTAAGCCCACCTCGGAAACCAACTATCGTGCTAGGCACGGACCCAACGTCCATTGCACTGTTTTCGTTTACCAGCATGGACAAACTGGAACTGTCTTCCATGAGGTCCATGCTCGGTTGCCGAACGCTACGCCTTCGGTACAAAATTTGACTATTATCGATCGAGTTATCGGTCGATTCGGGAAATCGCTCCAGTGAATCTTCATTCCCCGGACTTCTACTGCTTTCATCGATGAGCTCGGCTTTGAAGCTCGGCGGAGACGACAAGGCAAGCTGTTCGCCCACAAGTGACGATCTTCGACCTGTGCTAACGGCAGTCATGGCCGGAAGCTGCAAGACATGCACCGGTGGGGGCATCATACCCGTGTCTAGCTTATCCTGAACAGCTTGCGTCAACTGTTGCGATCCCCAGAAGAGCAACGATTTCCTCGCGGCAGAAACATCGCCCATTGATGGGATGGAATCTAAGGAGAAGAGAGGAAGAGAGTAGACAGAGCAAGAAAACAGAAAAAAAGGAGAAACACTGTGTTATTATCGACAGTCGCTGTTCCGGTCTTAAGCCTAGTGATTGTTTATGAAATTTAACATATGCTTGTTCATAATATCTAGCGAAAAGCGTGGGTGGACAGTGTTTAATTTTCCAATTTGAATTCCTCTGATCCGCTTCGCGCGCTCCTGTCGTTTCTTTTCACAGCGGAAACAATAAGCTCGTTCATTCGCTCTATCACACGCACAAGAACACGTCCATTCACACTCACATTCTGGAAATAAATTTTGGTACTAAAATAGTTTTGTCTGTCCTGATTAGTTAACATCAAACGAGCAGGCGCCGCGGGAGACGGATCTGGGATTCGAACTCTTTTCTTTGATTTTTGTCTAGTCTGGAGTACAGCAAATCTGTGACGGAATATATATAAGATAACGTTCATATCAATCGATGCTAGATTAACAAACGGCAGCACGCATGGATGGACACTTTCGTAAATCCGAGGCGGATATTGGCATCATTTCTTCCTAAAAACATACGACATCTCGTTCCGTCGCCCCATAGAGTGAGTGAAAGAATGCTCTGTACGAAAAAGAGTAATTTTTGAAGATCCTCTTAGTTGTGGTTTCATTGAAAACTGTGAATTGAAGTATTTTTTAAAACCACGATAACACGAAAATTATTTCGAAGTATGGAACCGGGTGAATCCAAGGAATCTTTTGAGGGGTAAGTGGGAACGCGTTTGCACAGGATGTGTTCATTTCTGGAAGAGCTGGTCGGAGCTGTGTGTTCGCTCACTCTAGAAGGCGGAAGAAAAAAGATTCGGGCATGAAAGTAACAAAACACAAGAATCGGTATATGTGGAAATATAGCAATTAATGGTTGGCATGTTATATCAGTATCAGTACCCTTGATGAACGACCGCCGGATTGTGAGTAGAGGCGCGCTGAGCAGCAGATGCGGATGCGGGCGTGTGTGTGTGTGTGTGTGCATGCGAGCATGGTGATATTCAGGTCCTTCGGCGGCAGGCTGATGAGGTGTCTTCGGGGTCCTCGTTTGGGACCGAATCGGTCAAGTGGCACCATAGTGCAGGCGCAGTGATATTCTAGCTTAATATTAGCTTCTTTTTTTTCGTTCATGAATGCTGTGTACGTACAAGACAAGAGAATCAAAACATCGTGCGGGAATTAGTTTCGCAAACTATTATATCGTCTGCTGGTGCCAGACGGTTTTCTTAATCTAGATTTTGTGGTCCAGCTTATCTGGTTCTTTTTTTGTTTAAGTCGATGCCTTTGTTTTGTCCAAGTGTCCATCGATAGTTTCGGAATTGTGGGAGAGGAACGCACAGTCACAACCTAGACAGAGCTAAGAGGAAAAGGGAAAGAAAAATGGTGGAACTCAAATGATTGCGTAATACTTTGGCCACAAGGCGGGGTTCATATGTTGGGAAGTAACGTTCAGGCTGGGGTTTGCTTTAGAACTAATAAATTCTGACAGTATTTGGAACAAGTGTGGAAGCCAAAAAGTTTCTACAGTCAACAGCGCTAAATGTTGCGCCAAAGGAGGAATATTTTATTTAACTTGGTTGAGTTGATGCTAGATGTGTAAGGTAGTTTTAAGTCCAAATTTTCAGTTGAAACACCGGTTGAACTAAATTCAAACCTATTTACTTCATGACAGGGCAGTCTAAGTATTCATAAATTTGACATACAACCTATAAGAAAACCGTCAAATTCAGATTCTAATGTCGCTGACCCAATGTCGTTCGTAGTGCGAAACTGATTCCACCCCAGATCCGCCCTAAGAGCTGTCATAAGGTTTTTTTTTGTTCGATAGGGTCGATCCGCCGTGGGTAATATCGACGAGGTTTGGTCTGCCGATGTTTTTAGATCCAACCTGGTTCATCAATGCACAAATATTAACTGTCAAAATTTTATATTTACATTGCTTGCTGTGCTGACAAAACAGTCGGTATATGCATGGAAAACACATTTGAAGTGAATGTTAAAAAACAGATAAAAGTGCTTATCGCAAACGAATTGATCTATTTTTTCTAATTTTACATTTCACAGTTCTAATGAAGGCCAAACTATCGCCATCATTTTGGCTCGACTCCGAATCCATTCTTTGTTCATTCATTGAGAGTCGGGATCGAATTTCACCCACGGCCTTTTATTCAACAACAACAAAGTAGACCTACGATGGTTTGACTATTGGCGATTAAAAAGTCGAAAATTTTGAAAACTGAAACCGTTGTTTACATTCCGCTTTTCTTTGAATCAAGCTTATCACGGTTGGCTATGGTAGTGTGCCTTCTGGAAATGTGTTAGTGCGTTTTGGACGAGAACATAACGAACCACAATGAAAACTTTTAGGTTATCTGTGGAAAAATATACAGTTCTAGAGTAATTTTTCAAAAGGACGTAAGTCACAAAATGTAAACAAACGCGTTGTTCATGGCATGTTGTGAAAATATCATGTATATATGCCCTTGTTTTATGGAGTTTCTGATGGATTGTTCTTGGAAGATTTAACTAACTTTTTTCAAAACGGTGTAAAATCACTTTTGCACTCTTTGGGAATAATGGTAGATACGTCGCTTGTGTTGAAAAGTAACTGTGAAGCATTATTATATCGTTTGGATGCCCCTTAATGATTCGTAAGTAAAAGTCTTTATACCACAAGCATAGCATAGCATAGTACAGCATAGCATTTTCCGACCATACATAATCCTGGTTTGGCTGTTGTAGAGACGATGGAAGTGCCAGAAGAGCTGCTTAGGGTGTGACAGGCCCTTCATCCATCGATCTCTTTGCACAACACCTGGCCAGGTCCTTATGATCAAGGATGGGATTGGAGGGAAGTGTTCATTAGATGTCTACTTAAGAAGAAGCTGAGAACTCATGCTACCTTCATAGACATCTGGAGTTGGAAGTTGGATGGGATAATGTGGAAGGCTTTCCTTGGCGAGAAAGCATATGTATATTTATATATGTATATAGGTCGTTGGGAGTGACGAAGCTAAAAAAGTTGATGCACTCCTTTGTTGTCCGGTTTTCTGGGTTGAAACACAGGCGTTTCCTACTTGTATCCAGGCTCTTCTTGCATGAGAGTTTGTCTATCGGTTGGGACATGAGCACTAACTCTTGTCCTAGCCTTTTATGGCTTCTGGATATAGCGCCATTACTCGCTTTCTGGAAAGAGAAGAAGGATGCATTGACATAAAGTCATACGACCCCCCCCCCCCCCCCCCCCCCCCCCCACACACACACACACACACATACACAAATACGCGTTTGCGAAATACTTGAAAAATAATTATAACCAATAAATTAGCAACAACATATTGCATGTAATGGTTGGATCTCACCCAATTATTTTCCAAACGTGCTTTAGTGCGTTCCATGAGCCACTAGCGAGGCAATGTCCTCTCACAATCTGATCATATTCGGAAAGACGTAAACCGGAGAAGTGCGCATGTGTTTGGTGGCGCAAGGAACATCGGTTTCCGCTCCGGAGACTTTTTCTTGTACTGACTTCGAAAGTTTTCCGCAAACAACAGAACTAACTTTTATTTTGCATGATTTGGGAAAGCACATGATTTCTTCGAACGCAGCAATTGAACTTTTCGGAAACACGTACAGATCCACCCGAGCTCGGCTTTCACACGTTATCACTCGCGATCAACACAAAGCACACCGGCGTTCCTGCGAAATACGAAGGATTGGTCGGTGCCGGCGGAAGAAGCAGCTAGTGTTTGCTGTGCACGTAACTTTCAGCGAGACGTTTTCGTGATGATCCACGATACGGATTCTTGTATGGATCTGATCTTTTCACCATTGCACATATGTTTACAAAACCAAAAAACTATAAAATCTAGAAATTGTAAGATGGAATACTTTCACCTCAAAGTTGAGCAAATGAAATCTAGCTGTAATTGATTCACAGGGCTGCTTCTGTCAAGTTTTCTAAATATTTATTATGTTTGGGCACATCACGTCACTATTCATTCCCTTTTCCGCTATTCCCTTTCACATTAAAAACGATTATACGGCATAATTGACAAAATTATTGGCAAAATCCAGGTTGAAAATGTTCCTCCACTAAAAGCTAGACTATAAGCGGTCCGAACATTCCGATTGTGGTTGATCGTCACTGAAACTGCACAGATTCACTTTATCTTTATAGTTAATTAAACTTTTCCGAGCAGTTTTCACCATATTTCAAAGATTTGAAAATATAATTTTACGCTGCAGAAAATATCCAAACGTCAGGTTTTCAGCGCAGCCTACTCCCATTACTCGTAAAAGTCTTTATACCACAGTTAAATATTTAAACGTTAAACGTCACAACCAATTGGTTAATTTTAGTATCAGCATCAGCCATTTCATCCCTTACCTATTAATTATTACTATTTTGAACGAGCCTGACATTTTATTTCTTCCTATGTCTTTTACATGTTTTTGTCCAAGCACTTTTTACTGTAACTTTTAACTTATGGTTTTTATTCTATTATTTAAAGTCAGCATCGTAAGATCAACAACAAGGTTGTCATTGAATTCATTAAACCGTCTGCAGCAGTAAGACGGGGTTATGGTACCCATAATGTGTCTGAAGATCGAGGGAGAACTCTGTAACAAAGTCCTTCTTGGTCCCAGCGTGTCCAAACCAAACAGCAGTGCCACCCGGTAATGGCTGCGCAAAGCATCTCGCTCAGATAATCATTGAACCGACATCGATTATATGGCTTTGCCACTTTATAGACTGATATGGTGGCAACACCTGCACTGCGTACTTTTATACACCATGTACTAGGGCACAGTAGTTTCTTTTGATTGCGTGAATATCCAGGAAAGACTTGGTGATCCTTCGCAAAAAAAAAAACAAGCAAGGAGAAAGCTTCCGCAACTATGTGTTCGTTGTAGTTCACCTTGCTATCGATAACGATTGCAAGATCTGCCATGCTAGTCAGATGTCCCAATGATTGAGATCCAACCGAGAAGTCATGTCTATCAGCGCGTTTGATCGAGGCAGATGAAATCATTTTGCATTTTCCACCGCTAGACGACAGTCACAAATCCATAAGTGAGAGCACTCCACAGAAGATTGCCTGGTCATCGGCATAAAACAGTTTTTTTTCCGATTGGATCAGATCATCCAGGTCAGCAATAAACAGTACAAATATCAACGGCCCCAGAAGACTGCCGTGAGGAACACCTAACAGTATTTTGAAGGACGTTGACTCGCAACCATGAACTTTAACATAATCGTGACGTGCAGTCAAGGGCAAGCACAACCATGTAACTTTTGGAAGGCAGTTAAAGATTGCTATACCGGTCACAACGGCACCTACATACTTCGTCGACGGTTACTTTGATGCAAGAGAAAGTCGTACGATGCAGCGCCATCAAGTACCTCAGGAATAGCTGGAATTGGTCCAACGTTGAATCGATTTCCGCTGCTTTTTCACAAACGACCAAAATAAAGCAGTACCGTTGTTGGCGTCGAGTTCAAAGCCTGCAATATACTCACGAAAGGTCTTTTTTTTTTTTGGAGTTCCATTGTACAAAGAACAACCCTGTTTGCTTCAGATCGATATATCGCTTACGGAGTTTTGGAGCCTGTTTTGCAACCATCGACGTTCGTTGTTCCACCACGGTTGATTGTAGTTACGAAGTTGCTCGACGATTCTTTCGAGGTACATGTTCACGGATGATATTGTACACTGTGTTGTAAAATGCGGAAACTGCATCATGCACTGAACATTCATTGAGAATTGATTTCCACATCCACTTCCTTGGCTTGTAACCTTTTTCAAAGTTGACAAGTCGATATTATGGACTTGGTGTTAGTTTTAAATGGCCAACTTCATACAAAGAAATATTGTCAGTAAATGTAAATATTCACACAAGAATTGTTTGATTAATATAATTCATAACATCCAAAAATAAATCAGATTAAACGTTCTAAATTTAAAATTTGTTTTGACATTAAATTTCTGGCAACGGAATCTGAGTTTCGTCCTCATGCAACGTTTGCCAAAACAATATATAAAAGAGGAAACATGCAACACGGCAAAAAGATTCGATGTGTCGTCAAGTGAGACCACGCTTCAAATCGGTTGACCAATCAGGAGCTAGAATAGCCTACGAGATTCGAACTTAGCTAGCTAAGGGAAGCTCACTACTCGCATCTCTAAAAATTTCGTCGATCAAACTGCTACCTACACCAGTGCATCGGCTACTCGACTACATCTGGCGCAAATTGAAAAGAACGTGGCCCGATGTATGCGATGAGGTCATATATCGTACGTTCGATCGGATGATCCTTTTGTATGGATGGGATCAGGAATGATATATAAGACCGCCTGGTCCTCATGATCGCTCTCTTTTACCCGGAATAGCGAAGTAGGAATAGTGGTAATATTTTCGGCAAGTGCAGTAAAAAGTGAAATCAGATTATTGTTCTATAGTACGAACAAGCTTCCTAAATTTGCGGGAAAACTCTAAGTTAATTGCTTTTGCAATAGTGGGTTTGTTCACAACTTGTAAGGCTACTCTCACGTAGCCCTGGTTCTCCTAATTGCCAACGCTGAGGCCAGTAATTAATTGAAGAGGTCGTGATCCAGTCGTGCCGTTAGTTAGTCGACACAGACATTGTTCGTGAAAGTTTTCGACCGTGATTGCAAGGTGTCGCGAGTGAACAAAACCGGACCAATTCCTCTCCAAGTGTGCCGCTATCCAGGTTGCCGAAGGTCGTCCGTCAACATACGACTCACCCACCACCACCGATTAATCCGACCATAGTCGGAATCTGAAGCAGCATTTGGAGGCGTTCCCCAGGCCGGTTGGGACCCGGTGATGCACAGCGTAGCAGCGTTCGCAGAATCGAGTAGAAAGAGTCCGATCATTGTATCCATTATATATTTCCCTGGAAAGTGAATTTTGAATAAATTGTGTAGTAAATTTTGAATAAATTCCTATTTGATTTGCTTCCGTTAAATTTTGCTTTTGCTACTTTTCTTGTGTGCACCAAAGAAATCAATTCCAGCTTGTGACAGAAAATGGACAGGTGAATTTCCACTAGTGCGTTTGTGTCGACCCTGAGAAAAATCAAAGAGGTGAGCTAGATGACCGGAAAAGAGGCGTGTGTTGCCCACCCCAGACGACCTCCGTGGCTTGACCAGAGGTTAGGGGGTTTTGAACGAGGCCCTTATGGTCCGTTAGTTAGAGGCGATACTCCTACCCGCAGCACATACGAAAATCGAAGCTGATGCTTTCTTCGTTTTCATCATCATTCGGGGACGGCAGGTAGGAGTTCAAGAGGAACGGTTTCTAGGGTATGTCGGCTTTCAGCAGTGGCGAATACAGCATCTGGATCGTTTACGAAAGCCAAGTCAAGTTAGCCGAAACCTTTCAAAAACTATACCAAATACCGAAAATAAACATTCCGCCTTGTGATTTGCTGCTGTTGTGAATTGTTGTTTTTGGAGATCTACGTCACGCATGTTTACAAACAACAGGCTGTGCATCATCTCACGAACACAGTGACAGTATTTTGCATTACACTATTACATGTGGACCACTTCTGCGCCACCTGTATACATCTCATTGGATGGGAACCAGTTCCAATGTGTGATAACTGTGAACTTATTGTCAGTGCGAACCTCAACCTGATACAGATTACAAATAAAAACATACACACTGACGTTCATCAGGCAACAAACCGCCCAATCTAGATACCCGATCAGTGGTGGTAAGTGTACATTTTACGCAAACTAACCGCCTGTTGCGAAATGCACGCACAAGCAAACGCGTAGGATAGAAATGCGTATGGAGTTATAGGATGCATTATCAAAAGCTCCCTGAATATAAAGAAAAGCTATCACAGCTATTTCTTTGGCTTGAAGCGATTTCTCGATTTCACTTACCAGCGATTGTAATGCCGTAATCGTAGATTTACCTGCTTGATAAGCAAATTAAAATGTGCATGTTTAAAATTAAACATGAAGATTTTATCAAGTCGTTAACCTTTGTTCCATAGTCTTTAACAGAACAAACGAAAGGCATATGGGTCTATAGGCTTTTGCAGTCGTTTTATCCAGTTTTTGGAATAAAGACAACTCGAGCCTGTCTCTATGGTTTAGGTATATAGCTTCAGGTATATGCTGGCTCTGAAAATTCCCCTTAGGAATGGGCAGAGCACATCTTTTTCTTGTTGGAGTAAAGCTGGGAAAATTTCATCTTTCCCGACGGATTTGAAAGGCTGAAAAGAACCCAACGCTTATTCAATCTTTGACGGTATGAAGATTTCACAAGCCATGCATGTCTTGCCTCATCTAAGTCCTGTTTTTCTTTCAAATAAGGGATCGAACCTGGAAAGTGAGTTCTCATCATTTCTTTCGATGTTTCAGTAGAATCTACAGTGAAACTGCCATCTTGCTTTTTGAGATTACCAAGACCATTCAAATGATCCTTAGAAAGGACTTTATGAAGCCTTGCAGCTGTGGGAGCGTTATTGATATCTTCGCATACCCGTCTCCAGTCCTTACGTTTGGCTAGTCTCGATTCTCTATTATATTCAGTTAGGGCCTTTGTGTATTGTACCCAATCGGAAGATAGCTTTGCTCTATTGAACAATCGTCTAGCTTTCTTCCTTAATTCTGCTAGCCTATCATTCCACCATGGAACATCCCTGTTGGAGTTTCTATGTTGAATAGGACAATTAGCATGATCTGATGTGATCATTTTAATAATAATCTCATCAGAAGTGCTTTCCAATTGTGATAAAGCTGTAATTGGTTCGCATTTATTTGAATGCGCATTCATTAAGTGAAAACGATAAAGGTCCCAGTTAGTTTTCCTTGGGTTCCTAAAGTTTGCTATGAATGGGGGTAATCTGGCTTTATAATCAAACCTAATAATGCTTGTCATCGGACAGTGTTTCTTCATCAGAAACATACCAATTGACATTTTTTTCCGACAAGTGATCACTACAAATTGTTAAACCTAAAACTTCTTGTCGAATAGCATTAATAAATATGGGAGAGCTCCATCTATTACATATGTCAATACCGTGCGACGAAATGTAATTCAGGAAATCTTCACCCCTTTTATTTATATCTGTGCTGCCCCAGATTGTTTGGTGCGCATTTGCATCACATCCTATGATAAATTTATTGATTCCATATAATAAACATCATTTGTATGCTGCAATTAGACAGAAATCAAAGACTTTAGAACAATTTTAGCATAGCATAAACCAGGTCGCACAATAGCGTAGGTCTGAAGTAGGTACAAGCTCTGAACTGTTGTTTAGACGGAGATGCGCCTTTATCGGTTGCTGTTAGATAGTGATTTGTGATGAATTTCTACCTCTTAGATAAAGGATAAAGACTTTAGAACAATTTTAGACAAAAATCATTGCAATTCAATTCTCTCTATAGTTATTGCAATCTACTGTTATTACACGCAGACAAACAAAACATGTTAAAAATGCTGAATAGACAAGGTAAAAACAATATTAACATAATTAGACATAAATCATAGCATATAAGGTTGAAATGTTAATTACTTAGCAGGAGCACCTAGGATATATATGAATGTAAAATAATGTTAAATTTGAAATAAATAAAGAGTTAAAAAAAAGACTCTAGAAAACAGTACAAGAATGTCATGTCATTTTCTCCGTCGTATTTGGTCATTTTTTTTCGTGTTTGGTGAAAAATATCTAATGTTATGAAAATTTACAGTAAATTTACCACCACTGTACTCGATTTCGAAGAGTGAAAACGGTATAAGGAAGCTAACAGTATCTGTCGTAGTTTGGAAATCAATATTTAGTCGGGGATCAATACTTTCTTGGCGCACCTAATGAGAGATATATTGAAGGCTGCCGTTCAAAGTGTGAAACTTCACATAGTAGCAAATCTGGGAACAGAGGCTTTCACTTTTGAAGATTTGATGAAATGCAGTACCCTCTTGACAAGTAATTCAGGTAGTTGCGATGCATTAATTCCTGATCGCATCTCGGTTCGTAAACCATTATTACCAGATTGTGTCCTATAATAAGGGTTGGAACCACGGTTGGAATTACCCTTATTTCAGGACACAATCTGCCATACTTTACACGAAATCCGCTGTACAACCGCTGTCTCATATTGGACGGATGAATATCACTCAAATTCAGAAAATGGGGTCTAAGACCAAAAATGATAATGTGGATTTATACATCCATAATACGTCCAAAAGTAACGTATGCTTCTCTTGTGTGGTGGCCAAAAACAAAAGAGGCTACTGCACAGAAAAAGCTTACAAAACTTCAACGGCTAGTATCCATTGCTATAACGGGAGCGATGCGCAGCACTCCATCAAATGCGTTGAATGCAATTCTAAATCTGCTGCCTTTGCACGAATACGTGCAACTAGAAGCGGAAAAGAGTATGCTTAGACTTAAACGGCTGAAAACTTTCCTGTCTGGTGACTTAGTCGGTCACCTGAGCATTTCACAAAGCTTTCAAAATGGGCCAGTGATGTATATGAATGGAGACTGGATGAAACCTGTGGAAAACCATGACATCCCTTACAACATATGTGAAACGTCACGTATAGATTGGGAAGTCGGAGGTCCCACTGTTCGCCATGGCTCCATAAAATTCTTCACAGATGGCTCAAAAATTGGAACAAAAACGAGAGCAGGAATCTTCGGCCCTGGGGTAGAAATCCAAACTTGTCTGGGAATGCATTCTTTCATTGCGAAAGGTGTGCCAAGAGAACTCGGTAAATTTATTCTGGGTTCCGGGATACTGTGGCATTGAAGGCAATGAAAGGGCAGACGAGCTTGCTAAACAAGGTTCAAATGCACAGTTTATTGGCCCAGAACCATTCTGCGGTATATCATACTGTGCCATAAAAATGGAATTATAATCTTGGGAAATGCAAAGGGTGATGACCAATTGGTTGGTCACCACAAAGTGTGTTCAAGCGAAAAGGTTTATAATTCCAAATGTTACAATCAGTAAAAAGCTTCTGGAGCTCAATAAGAGAGTTCTTTGTACCTATACTGGCCTAGTAACCGGACATTGCCCGAGTAGATATAATTTGAAAAACATTGGCCAGGTTCAGAATGATATCTGTCGTTTCTGTAACATGGAACGTGAAACCTCGGAACATCTGCTTTGCAGTTGTGATGCTTTGTACAAGAGCAGACTTAAATTTCTGTACAGTGGCTATATGCAACCTAAAGAAATTTGGACTGCAAATCCTGGAAAGGTGGTGGGTTTTATAAACTCAATTTTGCCTGACTGGGAGACGCGTCTTGGGCTGGTCACTTGACAAATGGTGATCTAGCTTTAAGATGCGAATTAGAATAGTAAACAGGGGTATACCACAAAAGTTCAACTCAGTGGACGCAGTGGTTCTACGCCCCAAACAAAAAAAAAAAAAAAAAATCACTCAAATTTCAAAACCACGCTTGCAGCTTGCAAAATACTTCCTGAGACTCCTGACTGTCAAACATTTTGGCTTCCACTTTTTAATCGACGGAGAGAGCAATTCCGGCGAAGTTTTAGCTCTTTAACTGATCTAGATTTTGACAAAAGGAACGTTGTACCGGAGAGATTGGGGTTTTGGATCAAGGGAAGAATGTTGACGCAAAACAGTTGCTTGCTTCATATTACCTGCGCTCGGTCTATTCCAGGATGTATCACACATGTGGGCCGTTGTTTTCATCAGCTCAGCAATTCCTCTTGCCGCGTTCTCTCGACACACACGCCACCCGTACTTTTCATTATGATTCCGATGATCGCGAAGTATGTAAGTTGTGTTGACCTTGGTGTAACATTATGCTGCTATCGGTGAGATGCGTCTCTCTATTTTCGTTATCTTCTCTGAGTTCAACAATATCGAATAGAGAACTAAAATTTTGTTTGTTTGTTTAAACGAATTTATAAAAACTGGTTTTGCATGTTGTTCGTAGTGTTCCACAGAATTTTGTTGTTGTTATAAAACTAATACTATTTGCAAGAACTAAAGGTATGCTTCAAGCTGATCGACTGGTTTCGGATTGGTTTTGTTGTTTTGGAGTTATTCAACCATTCATTCTCGTTCGACTTTGCGTTCATCAGTAGGTTTAATCGGAACAGTTTTGGATCCAATGATAGTTGACCTCACACACACACACGCATCCATTCATACTCGAATTAAACCAGTAAGTTAGTATTTTTCTTTAACTTGGAATACGCAAAATAATATGGGGACAGGAATGATCTCCTTCTACTCTGATCATTGTGTACAATTAACTGTTCGATGATGATTTATGTCATTACTTGTATAAGGTAGCTATGGTACTTCGAGATATATGTTTGTGGTAAAAACGCGCGGCTATGTCAGCAATGAACTAATGCGATACGCAACGTCGTGGGTAAATGGAGAATCGCATTCACAAACATACGTCCGTATAATATTCTCACGATGTGTGAGACATCGCGCGAGATAGAGTAAAAATTCGAGTCTCTTACCTTCGCCTGGCTGGCTACTAAAGCTAGAATTTAGGGTATTGAAGCTCGTGGCAGCGCCAGTATTACCACCGCCGCCGATCCCTGATCCGGGTGCTCCTAAGAGGGCTCCGGTTAGGGTACTACCACTACTACCGGCACTACTGCCACCCAGTAGGCCACCACCCATACCGGCGCAGGCGGATACTTCATCGACGGGATTTCCGACACCGGTGGAAGATAGCGACCCAAAGAAGGAACTCCCCGCAGCGGGAGAGCCCAACGTTGTAGACGCCGTCAGTGCCGTATGGTGCCCCTTCGGTGTGTAGGTAAAGTTATGCGTTTCGCTCTTCTTGCCCGCGGAAACGATATATATTTGTACTACTATGGGTTCCAAAATATCCTGGCTAACGTATGGCGGGACCGTACAAATCAGGTGAGTCTGAAATCAAACAAAAGCGAGGATAGTTATTGGTCAGCTGATTAGATCGTCTTTGGGCGTTACGAACCTGTTGTAAGTATTCCTTGTCGGGAATGACCGTCTGTTCCCACGGCATGGCATTGGTCGACGTTTTTGTGGAGACGCAGGCCCCTAGCGGAGCCTTGCGCCGGTGAAATACCACCTTGGTATCTTTTAGGAAGTTTTTGCCGATTATGAACATTTCGAGACCACCCTCGGCAGGACTAGAGACTAGGGATTTCTTGCAGATTTCCGGCACACCTGGCGGCTGAGCTGTAAGGGAAATGGTGATGTTAAGTGGGAAGAAAATTTGCATTGTTTTTGGGTTTCAGTTTTGTTCCTTTTAGACGAAGTTTGAAAATAAGTGAATATTCTAGTTATCTGCCCGTGATGTAACGATACCTATAGTAATGTTCTACTTTGCAGTCATTGGAAGGAAAACAATTTTCCTCAAAATTCTTCGATCGATTGGACCAACGTGAAGCGTTGGTTTTTTCCTGTTCACTAATTCTGGGAATATTGGAACACAGCCTGCCAACAGAGTGCTTCACGGTCGGATGAGTTATATGAAAAGACAAAGCTAATGAAGTTACTAATTATTGCATTTCTACGAAATATGTACACAGTTCGTTTTAAATGCGTGGTCAAGATGTTAGTGGCTTCTTTTTTTCCCTTGTTTTCTCATGTGAGTTTTTTTTTATTCTTAACATAGTGCTTTTGTAAACCCTTCCAGAATAAATACAGCAAACTATAGAATATCATAACTTTAAATTTAACTGAATTTCAAATAGCAAACAATTAAATTCGCAAATACAAAATACAAAAAATATGTGGCAATTTAAATTCCTTCGTTCATCGTTGAATTTAATTTAGCTCAGTTTTATTTATAAATCACCATCTTTGAATTTCCGATGTAAGTCGTAGACCTTGCAGAAATAAATTGAACATTATACGGTCGTTGGTTCTTTAGAAAAGCATCCAACGTAGAAGGAATTATCAATACTTTCTCCTCCTTCTTCCTTGATATGAAAGTACAGTGTCGGACAAAAGTTAAGCAACTAATGGAGTGACCAAAATATCGTTCATTTTTTGCTACTTTTTTATTTATTATACATAATATATCTCCTCCAAATTAAATGAAAACGATAGTATAGTGTAAGGCTCAGTATTTTAATCTTCAATATGTTTTGATTATGTGATGATTTGAGAAATAAGAGTTAAAAGTCTATTTTTATCTCGACAAAAGTTAAGCAACCAAGTAAAAAACTGGGATCAACATTCAAAATAGTCAATACTTCGTGAAGTAGCCATGATTCTTTAAAGCGGCTGCACAGCGTCGAGGCACGGAGACAATTAAATTGTTGATAGTGTCTTGCGGAATTTCATTCCAAGTAAGTACCGAAAACAATTCGTTTGTGTTTGTATAGGTTAAACCACTTCTGACCCTGCGATTCACTATTTCCCATAAATTTTCGATAGGATTCAAATCGGGAGAGTAGAACCCTGATGTTGTGCTTCTGGAACTACTGTGTTGCAATTTCGGACGTGTGTTACGGATCATTGTCCTGTTGAAACCACCACATTAAGGTCATCTCTTCTTCTGCATACGGTAACATTACATTTTGCATTATGTCACGGTATATCATCCCATTAATTATTCCACTAAAACGATGAAGTGGTCCCATACCTTGTGCCGAGAAGCAAACACAAACCATTAGACTACCTCCTCCATACTTCAAAGTTTTTCTGTAGTACTTATGATCCAGTCGTGTGCCTATTGGTCTTCGTACTTTTTTCATACCGTCGGAGTCGACCAAATTGAACTTGGATTCATCACTGAAAAGCACGGTTCTCCATTTGGCTACATCCCAGTCCAAATTTGTCTAACAAAATTGCAACCGAGCCTTTCTGTGTTTGTTATTTATGAGCGGTTCCTTCGCCGGTCAAAAGCTCAATAGTGATGTATCCAGCCCGCTACATACCCATCACTTAACATGTTTTGCTCATCATCAACACACATCGACCGCCACTTCGCACATCACAAAGCAATATGGAGGCCCTGGACCCTCCTAGCCCAGCTGTGCCCACTACCGGTATCAGTGACGCTGTATTTGCCCGTTCCAGCCGTCAAAGTCGTCCCGGCCCTGGGTCTAGCGACGGGGACAGGGCTCTCCAAGCTGCCATTCAAGGCAAGTGTCCTTATTCTAATGACGTCGCCCGGCCTGATGCTGTTTCCATTTCCAGATCGATACCGGCCGATTCCGTTCCCTCCTTATCGAAAGCCCTTCTGTACTACCAGAACGTAGGAGGCATAAACAGTTCGCTCGCCGAGTACCAATTCGCATGCAGTGACGCATGCTACGATATCTACGCCTTCACTGAAACATGGCTAATCAGCAACACATTATCGAAGCAACTGTTCGACGACACGTACGATGTGTACCGACTAGATCGATCGCCGCTCAACAGCAACAAGAAATCTGGTGGTGGAGTCCTTCTTGCCGTGCGCTCAACGTTCAAATCTCGCCTCCTGAAGCCTCCCGAAAACTCAACGGTTGAACATCTCTGGGTGGCAATGACCACCAAAACCGGAACATTGTTTTTGTGCGTTGTGTATATCCCACCTGATCGTGTCAACGACAGCAGCCTCATCGATAAGCACACTCTTTCTTTGGATTGGATCGTGTCACAAATGGGACCCAGCGACAACATCGTCGTTGTGGGAGATTTCAACCTCAGCACGATTTCATGGCATGTCGATACCAACGGCTTCCACTATACAGATACTTCATGTTCGTCATTCAGACCAGCATCTCTCTCCTTGCTTGATGCTTATTCTACCGCAAGACTTCGGCAAGTTAACGGCATTCCGAATAACAACAATCGTTTGCTGGATCTATGCTTCATTACTGAAGAACTGGATCAAAGATGTTCTGTCATTCAAGCTCCGGCACCGCTTGTCAAAAGCTGCAGAAACCATTCCCCTCTGCTACTGACGCTGGAATTAAATCCTGAGTACAGCTTCCATGACAAATTCGAAAATGTTTATTATGACTTCAATCATGCTGACTACGAGGGAATGAACAACTTTCTCGCCGACGTGGACTGGAACACGACTCTTGCAAACGGGGATGCAAATTTTGCTGCTTCGACTATGTGCTGTATTTTGCTTTACGCCGTCGATCAATTCGTGCCTAAGAAAATCAACCGTAAGCCTCCCAAACCTGCCTGGTCTAATTCTGACCTCAAACACTTGAAACGAGTTAAAAGGGCTGCTTTGAGGAAACACAGCAGATATCGCACCGATTCCACGAGGGCAAACTACGCTCGCGCCAACGACGATTACAAATATCTCAATAACAGCTTGTACAACGCCCATCAGTTTCAATTGCAGAGTCGTCTCAAAACGAACCCGAAAAGCTTCTGGCGGTTTGTGAACGAACAACGGAAAGAAACCGGCTTACACTATCGTGGATATCGCCAGCTTGTTCCGTACGCAGTTCAGCAGTGTCTTCTGCGACGAAATTCTGGACGCCGAGAGCCTCGAATCGGCTACTAGCAATGTTCCCCGCATGTCTGTATTTGGCTCTGCTTTCACTATTCATAGTGATATGGTGATTTCAGCCGGGAAGCAGATGAAAACTTCAACTGAATGCGGTCCTGACGGTATTCCTTCAATTGTCCTGAAGCGTTGCCTAAACACGCTTGCTGCGCCCCTAGCTACGGTGTTCAATTTGTCTGTAACTTCCGGCGAGTTTCCTGAATGCTGGAAAGAGTCATTTGTATTTCCAATACACAAGAAGGGATGCAAACGGTCCGTCGCCAACTATCGTGGGATTGCTGTACTAAGCTCTGTATCCAAGCTATTTGAACAAATTGTTCTCCAAAGGCTGGTCAATGACTATTCACAGACTATTTCTCCAGACCAACACGGTTTTGTGCCCAAGCGCTCGACGGCGACCAATCTAACCGTATTTACATCGTTCATCATGCGCGAAATGGAACGCGGTCATCAAGTAGACGCCATTTACACAGATCTCTCTGCGGCCTTCGATAAAATGAACCAGCAGATTGCCATTTCTAAATACGGCAATATGGGGGTTCACGATCAGTTGTTGAACTGGCTCCGTTCATACCTGACTGGTAGAACTATGTCCGTGAAGATTGCCGATTACGCCTCATCTAGCTTTCCGGTAGCATCCGGCGTTCCTCAAGGTAGCCACCTCGGCCCATTCCTTTTTCTGCTATATATGAACGACGTGAACTTGGTCCTCAAATGCCTGAAATTATCCTACGCGGATGACCTGAAGCTGTACTACGTTATAAAATGTCCGGAAGACGCCCACTTTCTTCAGCAGGAACTGCAAGTGTTCGATAACTGGAGCCGAATCAACAGAATGTCCTTAAATGTATCCAAATGCTCAACTATCTCCTTCGGCCGAAAACGTGCGATGTATCTTCACGACTACATCCTTCGAGGTACGCGCTTGAAACGAGAAACAACGGTCAAGGATCTGGGAGTAATGCTGGACTCCAAACTGTCGTTCAAGGTTCATATTTCGTATATTGTTTCCAAGGCCTCTTCGCAGCTAGGATTTATGTTCCGTTTCGCAAAAAACTTCAAGGACGTTTACTGTCTGAAGGCATTATACTGCTCTTTGGTTCGCCCTTTCTTGGAATACTGTGCCATCGTTTGGTCCCCTTTCTACCAAAACGCAGTCCAGAGGATCGAAGCTGTTCAGCGAAGGTTTATACGCTTTGCCTTGTGACATCTTCGCTGGCAAGACCCTCGCCGATTGCCAAGTTATGAAAGTCGGTGCAAGCTCATCAACCTGGAACTGTTGGAAGGTAGGCGTATGGTAGCCAAAGCGTGTTTCATTGGTGATCTGCTTCAAGGAAATGTTGATTGTTCCGTTCTACTGGATCTCTTGACCATCAACACTCGACGACGAAATCTCCGTTTACAACAGTTCTTCGTGTTCCGGCACTCAAGGACCAACTACGGAAAACACGAACCTGTGCAAAGCATGTGCCGCGTTTTCAGCAGCTGCTATAATGTGTTTGATTTTAATGTATCCCGTGATGTTAATAAGCGTTGTTTCCGTATATGTCTTTGTTAAGTTTTGTTAATTTTCGTATGTAATTTAATTTTTAAAGGGTCATTGGGATGAACATTTTTATCTGTTGACGAAAATAAAATAATAATAATAAT
>JAHHFK020000105.1:0-33513 GCA_024533555.2 Aedes koreicus
ATTTATCGTTATTCGATGCGATTTTTTCCATCACTGATTTTATCCCAGGACGCCGCCAAATGTCCTTGAATGTTCCGCAATCCAGAGTTTTGTTTTCATTGTCTTTGTTGGCCGACACCGGGTCCTGCTCGAAAATCCAATCGCTGGACCCAAAATGACGACGTGCCCACGGTTCCACGACCTTCTGTAGAACTAGTTCCCGATATGTATTTTGGTTTATCTTCGCTCCTTCAGGGACAAAACCCGGTGCTGGTTGGCAGGAGGAGGAGCCGGAACACAGCACTAATGATGAGTTTCATGATGGTGAAGATGAGTCTATCGAAGATCCAACAGCAATTGAAGGCGATTCAAAGCGACATACCAGAGGTGTACTTCCGAAGCGGTTGGCAGACAACGTAGTGGATGTGGCGTTTGCTGTAGAAGAACCCCATTGCTACGAGGATGCTGTTGGTTGTCCAGAGCATCAGATGTGGAAGGTAGCAATGAAAAAGGAGTACAACTCGTTGATTGAAAACGGAACGTGGACGCTACCCAAGCAACACACAAATTTTATAACAGTTTAAAATACTTTTATATGACTAGATATGGTTACATAGAAGCTTACTCAACATAAAATCATGGAAGTTGTGTTACTCGGGTAGTGGAGTTGCCGAAAGGCCGAACCCCAATCGGCTACAAATGGGTGTATCGGAGAAAGGAGGACAAGAACGGTAACGTGTCGCGGTTCAATGCCAGGCTCGTGGCTCAGGGTTTTAAGCAGCGGTATGCAGTGGACTACGACTCGGTTTTTGCGCCCGTAGCCACTCAGACTACTCTCAGGATTCTACTTACGATAGCTGGACACAAGCAGATGGTGGTGCATCATGTAGACGTTAAGTCTGCATATTTACAGGGGAAGTTAAAAGAAGAAATCTACATACATGAGTCAGCCAAAAGCTTTTGTGATTGCTAGTAAGGAACACTTAGTTTACAAACTGCAGCACAGTATCTATAGACTGTTCCAGAAAGTATAAGCACACTCTCAAAATAACAAAAAAGTCATTTTTTTTTTAGTTTTAATAATTTTCTTTGGCAAATCATATTTGTATTTGTGTTTTATATGATATTTTACTCTCGTTTAATCAAAATATTTAAACATAGCCAAGACTCCTAACTTTTCCTCGAACATGACCCATTAGCTTCTGCACAGTGGTACTTCCCACCATTTTGACCACTTTTGGCCAATCTTTGTTAAATTTTTGGATGTCGTCCGCAGGTTTTATAAATTTTCGAAGTTTTGCTTTGGTTAAAGCCCAAAAAGTCTCGATTGGCTGTGCCTCAGGGCAGTTCGGCGGATTCATGTCTTTCGGCACGAAACATACATTTTGACTTTTGAGCATGAGCATGATTGACCGCCCACGGATGCAATTCCGTTATTGCCAGATCAGCTGTATTTGCACAAAGAACCAACAGATGATGTTTGGGACTAACATACATCTTCAATGTGTAAAAACTGGTGACCCATTATAAAGCAATACCGGCACCGGCCGTGCCCGAATGCTGGTCAAGTAGGGAATGGGAAGGAACGTGTAGAGGAGATACTCGCTTTGGAGGAAGCTGATAAATCCTCTGCACTTCCACGAGAAATCACTGGGATGTTGGATTGTTGGGGAATGGTTAGCAGCAGGGTTCGTTTTGGTTAACGATACGCTGAAAGTACATACCTACACCATCCGCCAAAAGCAATAGACCGCTCAAATGTTACTGAAAATAGACAAAAATAACGAAAAACAAAACAAAACAAAATAGACAAAATAAAATAAAATTGAAATAAAATAAAACAGGATATTGCCTTCAAAATATGGTAGAAAGAAATAATTTGTTGCTTTGCAAACCAGCTCTCCTCGATGTCCTAGATGGCCACGTCCTGCTGGACCCGCAGCTGCTGCCGTCGGCACTCGTCCACATCAACCCGGCCGTCGCCGACGTGTCGGAAACCTTCTGGTAGTAACATGATATCTGTGTCTAATACACTCTTCTTGCACCGATTAATTTACAAACTAGGCCTGCACACCGAATCAAAATTCACTTTGGCACGGTTGTGGTATTTTTCTTTAGAATCTAGTTCTAGATATTTGCACTTGGTTGCAGGAAACAGAATCAATAAGAATAATAAACTCGCTTATGACCTCTAACTTTACACGGTTGCTAAACAATACACAATATCTTCCCCCACAATACCCGCGAACGACGACACTTTGGACCTGACCTCGAGGAAAAATCACCAACACACCACAGCGCAATTGATTGTATGCAGTTTTGACGTAGGACTACGTCTGTGTTTTCAATACTGGGGTACACGTTCGAATTGTGAAAATTTGGAGCGTCACGAAAAATATATAGGTTTTGAACGTTAATAACTAAGTCATTTCACGATCGATTTACAAAATGTTTGCACCAATCGATTGGGACATTTTCTACGCTTCGATTCCAATATTTAAATCTTTTGATTTATAGCATTCAACTATTGAAATCAACGCAAATATAAGGTGATGTCTTATAATGTCGATTTTTCAGAGTAAATTTACCAAATACACAGTACTTTCCTAGCACAGACTTCATATTTAAGTAACGAACGTCTCCTAGGCAGTCATGAATGTTATATAACGGGTACACCTTCGCATTTTGAATTAGTTTTTCGGTGGTCGTGGAACTGTGCAGTGTAGGATTTGCAGTTGGATCGTAGACGGCAGCAGCACTGGCGAGCAGTCGTTGCCCAGAGAGGCGTAGGTGCAGTTGGCTATTGTTGCCGATGCTCCCGTCAACCTCGCTGCGAGAAACATGGCTGCTGAAGCCTACGAGTTGGCGGGAAAAAGCCGCCCGTGACAACGAGACAAGAATCAACTATCCCACGTCACCTGCAGATGGCCACCCGCAACGACGAGTAGCTGAACCAAGAATACCAAGAAGAAAGCCCAAGTTCAATCGCGAACCATGTTTCTCCCCCGTCAACTAAATCCGTCCTTTTCAGGTCGACCGAATCAATTTGTCAATTAAAGAGTTTGTTTGAATTTTTCCCTTGTGCTGTTTGAAATTTCCATTACCCGACTGAACATGGCATTGCTTTAAACGCCACGTCCCGAGTAAATGGCAAAGCGCGTTGAAAAACCAACGAACCAACAGATCCTTACATAAGTATTTTCTACGCATTAAAGATAGTGGGCCTCCCGGGTAGAGTCTGATTTCAAATAGAAAACTCAATATGATGTTGTGATGTTACCGATAATGATTACTCAGGTTGCTGTAGTTTTGGTCGTTTTAACGGTTAAAAGATCTAAATTGATAGCAAACATTTATTCCTGTGACATCAAATAAAAAAAACTGATCCTGCTATCAGTGAGAGCAAATTGAAAACTCAATTTGCTGTACATTTTTTCCCGTTGAAAGGAAAATGAGTATTCCACTTGATGATCTGTCAATACAATGAAAACAAAACTACTTTTCTCAAAGAAAAATGAACTCAGGATTACAGCAATATGAAAACTAAATTAGTTATCAAATTGGACAATTGTAAAGTGAAACCAAGTGTTGATTTCAGTTTGATGTTGATATCAACATAAGTTTTCGAATTGCTATCTTTATGATGTTATACTGTTCTCGGGCTCTACAACAATAGAAAAAAAACCACCGGTATCATCACAAAGAGCCACCAAATGTTTTTTTAAAGAGTTTGCAATAGAATTTTCTTACATATTTACTTCCTAAAGCTGGTCGAACGTTCCATTAGCACTTTTTCGACCTAGACGTCTATCGGCAATAATAGACTTTGAATTCCCAAACAGACCACAATCATCTACAACTCATCAAATCAACAGGATGTGCTCTTATGGTGCATTCTCGCTTCACCATCTCGGAAGGCAAACAGTTCCAGTAGCAAAGTTCGGAAAAAGAAAACGTGTAGCACCACATCTACCGGATGCTGCAGCATTTTAAACCCGATACTGTCGTTTCCTCCAAAGCGATAAGCATTATGAACAGGTTCGTCTATGATATTTCCGAGCGGATTGAAAGCGTAGCTTCCCGACTGACTAAAATCAATTGGGAATTAGATTGCTGCGTAGTCCTACGTCACCTTTGCGCACAACCCCTTTGGGCTGTACCTTGTAGTTTTTTTTTTGAAAGAATCGCGAGCACGGCGCGATCCCGCTACACGCAACACTCTTCTAACTTCAGCTCACCGGAACCAATTGCTCACGCACACTAGTAATCCGCGACGCAGAACAACGCGACGCGCGATGAGGTCCTACTGCCGCAGTCGTCATGCTAGATGATAACGTTGTTGTTGTTGTTGCCGCCGATGCGATGCAAACTACTGCCAACACACACAACCACCTACCTCTCTATCTTTACGTTTTGATGAATCGCATGGAGGGTGGGTGAATAAAAAAAAAAATCAATCCATCAAACTCACACCAACACCACTGTGCTTCTCCCAAAAGTGCAAACGCAAGCGACAGACAGAGAGAGAGAGAGACAGACGGGAAGCCAAAGTGTACGGAAGTTGGCAGGCGATTCGCAGGGACTGAGGGGGTGCCGGGGGTGAGGGGAGCCGGTTCGAGATCGGCTATGCAAACCTCGTCACCGGTGGGGGAGGGGAAAATTTCATTGTTGGTGCGTAGGGCGGTGGCGGGGGGGGGTGGTCCACATACATTTTGACTTTTGTACCATTCTAAAGTGTCCTTTGCTTAATGACATGACGCCAAATCAGGCCAATCACTACTTGACCTTCGTGCTGCCTGATCGTCGGCAATAATCGCTTCTGGAGACATTCCTTAACGTATTTCTGAGTGTTCATCGTCTCTGTTGTGATGTACGGACTAGATGTTTTACCACACTCGCATATTGCCTGCCAAACCTTAACCTTCTTACCGAATTTTTCGGTAAAAATTGCCTTCTCCGTTTTGGGGATGTCTTTGTCTTCGCTTACAGTATAGAATTGTGGTCCGGGAAGCGTTTTGTAATCTAGTTTCACATACGTTTCATCGTCCATTATTGTACACCAAGAATTTCTACATAATAACGAATCGTAGAGTTTGCGGGCCCGTGGTTTCACGGACGCGGCCTGTTTTGGGTTCCTTTTGGGTTTTTTCTGCTTCGCATGACTTTACTCGACAAGGTCCCAAGTTTTTTCGCAACATCCCGAACGGAAGTCGCTGGTTTTCGCTTGTAGGCATCCCTGATCTTTTTATCGATATCCGGACTAACAGGACCGGATTTCCGACCACTCTTCGGCGCATCTTCAAACGTACACTGTTCTCTATATTTTCGAATCGCAGATCGTACCGCTCCGACGCTTACACCCTCTTCCTTGGCCATTTTTCTCAAGGAGAGTCCGCTCACTGTGCACCATTTGTGCACGATACTTTTTCGTTGTTCCGGAGTAAGACCGCGAATTTTGATAGGTTACACAAAACTGAGCACTTTTTTTATGCTCTGTCATTCAGAAATGTGCAAAAAAAAAAGGACGCAGCCAAAACATGTTGAAATATTTCATTTTATTCAAAGTGACCGTTAAAATAAGGTGTGCTTATACTTTCTGGAACAGTCGTTATGGCCTGAAACAGGCACCCAGAATATGGAATGAGACGATACATGCTCTGCTGTCAGGATTGGACTTCGTGCAATCGTCAGCTGACACGTGCCTCTACACCAAGAAGTTATTGAATGGACGGCTGATGTACTTGATGATTTATGTAGATGACATGATAGTGGTAAACTCAGACGAGAAGGAGAGATAGCAAAGGTTGTGTATGCGCTTCAGTGATCGATAAAGATCTCGGCACTAGGAGAGGTGCGATTCTTCCTAGGAATTCGGATAACCAGGTATAAGGACGGTTTTTACAGCATGGATCAAGGAAGTTTTCTGAATAAGATAACTTTAACCTATGGACTGTCGGATGCTAAAGGATCCAAGGTGCCGTTTGATCCTAGATATTTCAAAAGCACGATTGGTAGCAAACCGTTACCGAATAACGAGCGATACAGGAGCCTAATCGGTGCGTTACTTTATGTAGCAGTCAACACGCGCCCTGATCTAGCGGCCAGCGTGTCTATCCTCAGTCGTCAAGTCAGTAAGCCTACCGACTGTGATTGGGTTGAGCTTAAGGGAACCTTGAGATATTTATTAAGTACCAGTGATTATCGATTTAAGCTTACGAGTAAAATCCATTGGTTTTGGACGGGTATAGCGATGCCGACTGAAGTGGGGATCCTACAGATAGAAAGGCGAACTCCGGGTACCTGTTTCGGCTCGGCGAAGCAACAGTCTGTTGGGGTAGTAGAAAACAATCCTGTGTATCATCATCAAGTATGGAAGCTGAGTATTTTACTTTGTTTGAGGCGTGCAAGGAGATGATATGGTTGAGGCGTCTACTCGAGGAAATAGACTTGAAGCAGCTTGGCCATACGGACATCTTTGAAGACAATCGCAGCTGCATTGATTTTGTCGGAATCGAACGCATATCAAGGCGATCAAAACTCATTGATACGCGTGTGTGTTTCACTAGAAATTTGCTAGCACAAGGAGTGATTCGTCTACTGTATTGCCCCTCGGAGGATATGACGGCGGATATTCTAACCAAACCGGTTGGAGGCACCAAACAACTGAAGTTTTCGAAAGCGATGGGTTTTGTTGGTGTAGCTGAGGAAGATAACTAAAATATTGAGGAGGAGTGTTGCGGGGAGCAATATTTTTCTACCTACGCCCATGGCTATACCAGCAGCTATCGAGAGAGGGCATAACAGAGAAGAGAAGAAGAGAGATGAACAAATGAACCGTTGAAAATAAAAGACGTATTACTTAGCTAAGCGCATTTGTTTCAATTCCTGAGATCACGTTTCGCGAGTTCCCTATTAAATTCTCTCGGTCTTGGTCCGGTTCTTTGTGTCCATCAGTTTGGATCTTGTCCGCTGTGTATCTGTGGTTGCGCTCCGGTGTTATTCTCCCACACAAGCTACTGTCAAAACATTTGAGAACCAACCACAAGGAGCGCAGTTAAAACACGCAGTTTTCCAGATTATAAGTGAATCGAGCGTTACTACTCAGTTTTTGTTGGCTTTCCAGTTATTCTAGTTAATATTGATAGTATCAATCGAATAAATTGGCGCAGATGTTCATGCAATCACGTTAACACAACACTTTTTACAAGAAATGCAAGCACAATGTGCACAATGGTTTAATTCCGCATAAACTTCATTATATGCCTGATTTTTTAGCTTAACAACAGATTTAATTAGCTCTAGGAATAAGTGATTTATTTGAATCCAAAAGACCTCGCTTGATTAGACTCGAGGGACGCGGCGCAAAACAGGTCACAACACAACACTGGTCGGACATTATCCTGTAGATGGGCGACATTTAGCCCGAAACCGGTTGACTTAAAAAGTAAATGTAATCCCCATTTTTACGTTTTGTTAGAACAATAAATGTTGTGTCTTACATGATGCAAAACCTGCGTTGTGGTTAGCATCCAAACCTTTCACGCCAAATTCACGAGTTCGAATCTCCCCACCGGATAATTTACGAAAATACCCAAAGCGGTTTTTGAGTGACTACGATGAAAGATGAACCAGCCCGAGGCTGAAAATCAAGATAATCAAGAAAAAAAAATTAGTGTTGTGTCCTGTCTAGCGTCGTGTCTTTCAAGTGCGATTGAAGTTCTTACAAGCACAAGCTACACAAAATATAGCCCTCCTTATTAACTATCTTATTACGAGTTTCTCCTTCCATCCCCTGAGTCTGCGTTTGATTCGTTGTAATTTTTCATCTTAATAAACACTCCTTTGATGTAGAGGATAAAGAGCTACCACCTTTACGATTTTTTTCAGGCCAAGGAACATAAGCCCATATATTTTCAGAAAATATGCCTTTATGCCTCAACATGATTCTTTGCTGCCCAACTTCCCTGTTTGCCATCAGTCAGCCACAAAGTACAGATAGCATCGAATAGACTCCACCACATTCCTGAATACTTACTGCCACGAAAAATGGCCGTACGTCGGAAGTGGATCTTTCCCGGGACCATCATCGCTAGAAAGTGGAACGTTAGACGACAACCTGCCGAGGTGATTTATGGTTGCATAATGGGTTCCGTGATTGAGTCTGGCATGGCGTGGCTAAAGAAAAAAAAAGTCTTTCCTTCACTCGGACGGCAACCTGCGTGTAATTCAAGCAGGTATGGTCCTGAAACATTCTACCCAACGCAACGGACGCTGAACTTCATAAAGAGCCATTAAATTATGCTAGACAGTCTCAAGCATGAGGAATGTTTAATGAGGCACCTTGTGTTTAACTAGGGTAAATATGCCCAATATGAGTTTGTTTAACCCAACTTCCGAATGTGAAGCCGTTGGAATCGACTATTTGTAGGAGATCACACGCTCTGTTCCTCAAGGTTCACCGACATCCAATTAAAATGAAAGCTTCTCTAAATTCTTGTTATCGAAACCTCGTACACAACAAACACGTACTCTCACGTTCGTTAAGATGCAAAACAACAACATCTCATCGTCGACGCAGATGGGTGGAATAAACCTCAGTCACCAAAAACATTGAACGAGGAAAAGGCAAGTCAAGCACGACAGGCAATCGCTGGAAAATTGGCACCTGACGAAAGCTTAGCAGTAAATAAATTTACATCTTTTTCAAAATGGAAACTTCAGCTATTGGGTGCGTGTGCGAATGTGCTTTGTTACATCAACACAATACACGTTGATTTATAAACCTGTTCGACGACAAGCGTGATGTGCTAGGACTTCAGTCAAAATCCTTTCGGAAGAAATAAAAAAAAACGGCTTCTGTTCCGGCAAACCGAATGGCACCTCAGCAGCATCGCAATGGTGGTCCATGCGTGTTTTTCACGCATTCGAAATCAATCACCCGTGTAAATTCCATCGCTTCACTTAACCAGAGAGGCAGGTTTAGAATTGTCACCATCGACGGAAAATGGTGTCAAGTGTGGAAAAGTTGTTTCCCAAATTGTGGAAGGGATAGATCGTGAGTTTTCTGCACTCTCCGAAAAAGTCACGTATGTTTCTAGGCCCCGTGACCGACGTAGGGGTTGGTACACACTCAAAAATACTTATTTTTAAGTGTGTACAGGTTAACTATAAATATGTGTGTTCGTGTGAACGCGATCGCAGGATGAACGAATGGATCCCTAAAAATCCTGCTCCCTGGTGCCAGATGGTGCGTTGATGGTTGTTGACAGTCTGAAGGACGGTGATTGAGCAACATTCGTTATGGAACTGGTCATACACCAAAATATCACCACTCGGATACATACGTGGATGAACGATCTGAAAACAGTTCGGAAACGGTGTTTCCACTTCAGCGGGGCATAAAATAAATTGTTCGCTGCCGGTGGGCGATTTTCTGTCACTCAAGTGGGTTCGAGTTAGATTCGAAAGGTTTTTCTTGAGTTGGATGCTTCCTTGGAGAGGCCATGACAGCAATTTGTCATTTATATAAGAAGAACAAGGGTAGTTTTTGGAATGAGTGGCATGTTTTTAAGAGAAAATATAACAAAAACGTGTCTGCCACTGGTGCTCAGAATTCATACAACATTGAAATTCTTAGAACACCTGTGTTGCTCTGAGAATCAGCTTTCGAACAGCTATTGTTTAATTTTACATTTCTTCAGTAATGCGTGCATTAAAAAGCGACTATGTGTTCCGATTTTTAAAACGATTGCCCTGCCACCTGGTGGTCGGTCCACCGATCAGTAGTCAATATAGACTAGTTGCCTTTATATTTACTGGGAAAATTTGACAGCTAAGGCCATTCATTACAAAAACACGAGCGGCGCTGAGCTTGAGCTTGGCTCTCACTCGTTCGCGGTCATCCAATAAAGGGGTGGGACGATTGGCATACGGATGTTTAGCCGAATGGACGTTTGACCGAAAATTGTCTATTAGCATAAATGAATTGCAGAGAAAAGGAAATAAGAATCCAAAAAAGTATTTTCAAACGCATTAGATCTAAAAAAGGAAATAAGGAACCAAAAAAACATTCTCGAACGCATTCGATAGCATCCCGATATTCTAGACTTATTACACTTCGAGTTTATCAATATGAGCGCGCATTTGCAGTAATAAGCATTCTAATTAAGCTTCAACTATATCAATTCACTAAAAAACTAATTTTTTATGTTCAAAAATGCAAAAAAATGGTATTCGGCCATTTGCCCGTACAGATGAGAAGTATGAATATGTTGTGATAAAATCGTAGACTCCTAATTTTAGGTGAAAATATGTATTATGTTATACAGCTAGACAGAATGGGTCATTATTTTTTATAATCTTGAAGAAATATGCAGTTCCTCCGAAAGATACCTTCTTTTGATTCTTTGCACATGGGTCTTCTATGACAATACATATTCCTGTATTCGAAAGCAAACTTCTGAATCAAGCGCTTGCTCGGTTTATTACTCTTTGTGAGATTGTTCCTTCTTTCAAACATGAGCAGTCCATTGGAGTTTTACTGATCAACGAAATAAAGCACTGTATATTTGACGAAGCATATTCCTGTATCCAAAAGCGAACTTATGATTCAAGCGCTTGCCCTGTTTTAAAACTCTTATGTGAGATTTTCCCTTCTTTCAAACGTGAGCAGTTCTTTGGAGTTGCACTGATCAAACAAATGTAATTCTCATGATTACATGCATTTCAATTTGAGAAATTTTGAACTGGTGAATTATGTGAGAAACTAATACAGGTCGGACTCGATTATTCGGAGATTCGATTATCCGGAGTATTTTTGTTATGATTTTTTTTTAGATTTAAGCAGAAATTTGAAATAATTGAGTATGTATAATAATATATAGCATGATTATTTTGACACTATTGAACGTAGCTAGAAGGAGATGGCTGGAAGGCTTGTTTCGTATGATAAAACTCGATTTACTGTAGTGTATGTCAAATTCATTAATTTCAATGAGTATATTTATTTAATTTCCCTTCAAAATATGATAATTTTCGCATTATTTTCTGCCGCACCATGTAGAATAGCTGAATAGCTTCTCCAAATTTGTTTGAACAAGCTCTTATTCAACACCGATGTTTGTTGGGTAGGAATAGGAGGGGCTGAATATATTTAGTCTTGATTATTAGTTGCATACGGTCAAAACTATAAATTGATAAGATATGTATTTCAATATTTAAGATCATTTGAACAAACATGATCGTAGCAATAAAGAGGAGGGCTCGGGATAGGAGTTGTAGGAAGTGTTTCAATGTGATCTTGTTGATATCCTCATTTGCTACATTGTCATTGCAGAACCTTTGTAATTAAATTCGTGGTTAATAAAACTAGTAAAATTTGCCAGGTAACTTATTATTTAAGGATAAAAACAAATTCATGCATTCAGTAACAGCGCACGAGAAAAAAAAATAAACTCTCTGTGAACCAATTGTTTTCTCTAGAACATTTCCACGTACTCCTCGTAGCAGGAGTTGCCTTTCTAATGGAAGTCCGTTTTCCTCTGCCCAAGCAATTACTTGATCGATTCCCGATAAAGCTGCTTCATTTGAAATACATTTCAGATCAGAAACGTCATCCACATTAATCTGGTGTGGTTCCAAAACTGGTGAAGCACTTGATTTATCAACAATTGCAACTGAATTTCCGCCATCCTAGAATGATGTGTTCGGGTACAAAACGATGTTCACAATATCATCGTCGTTCAAGACGTCAAACTCCATGTCCTCTTCGTGTACGGTATTGCCCTGGTCCATCAATTTCTGCTAATCGATAGCAAGCGTTCTCGTACAACCGCCAACGGGATGTCATCTTCATCATCGAATTCTGGTTCTGTGTACAGCATTGTCCATGATTTGGCAATGGAATCAGCCGGTACCTCGTCCCAAGCCTCGGCTACCCAAAACATAGCATCCTTGATGTTGATTTTCTTGACCATGTCGTCGAATTCTCCTTGGCTTCCAAGAAGCTCACGCATAAGCTTTTGCTTGTAGTTGGACTTGACCATCTGGATGACGTTCTGGTCCATTGGCTGCAACAAGGCTGTTGTGTTTGGTGGTAGGAAGATCGTAGAGATTGTTCGGAACAGTTGTCCAGCACTAAGACAGCCCTCACCGGCAGTTTAGCACCTTCCAAAAATGCCGTGACCTTAGAAACGAACTCCTTGAAAAACCACTCCTTAAACAACTGCCGGGTCATCCAGGCATTTTTTGATGAAGCATTGTATACGGGCAGCTCATAGATGTTCTTCAATGCTCTTGGTCGTTTTGACTTTCCAATCATCATAAGCGGAAGCTTGAACGAACCATTGGCATTTGAACAAGGCATAAATGTCACACGCTCCTTGTTCCCCTTTCTTCCTGGAGCTGATGGTTCGTCCATTGTGACAAATGTTGACGAAGAAGTGCATTTAAAAAACAGCCCGCTCTCGTCCGCGTTAAAAATCTGGCTGGAAGATAAATGCCGAACGATGGTTGCAAAATGTCCAATGTACGAATCAACGGTTGCAGCATTGTTCGAAAGTTTCTCTCCCGTAATTTTCAGAAACCTGATGTTGTGTCGTTTCAGGAAATTCACGATGTATCCACGGCTCCCTTTGAATTTTTCATCATTGTACAACTTTCCGTACAGTTTCGTTGCCTGAACCGTCAACAAATCCTGGCTAACAGGGATATGACATTCACGTTTCTGCAGAAACCAAATGTACAGAACTTCGTCGAGAAGAGGATACTTAGCCCCTTTGAAGGTTTTCCGTTTGTCTGAATTTATATGAGGACATGTACAGACATAAATTTCTAAAAGCTTACCCATCCGAAGTTGTCGTTGTGCGATCTGTTCCATGATTTCTGCCTTGTTCTTTTTAAGGTCGTATGCAGTCGATGCTATTCTTCCGCCTTATTTCAATCATAGCTAACCCTCTATCGAAATCTTACAAAATTTTTGCTTTTGTAGCAAATGTTAGAACAATTCTGCTCCTCTTTCCTTTCACTGCAACTTTCACCATTTTTTAGAATTGAATTTTCTGAACACCACAGACAGAAACACGACCGCCCAGCACCAAGAAAAAATTGCACAGTTTGCTACGATTGTCGAACTAAGTGTCAATGTGAAAAGCGTTGCACAATAACGTGTGGACGTAACGACGCGTCGAGGCGTAACGTTTTAAAACAAATCAATATGATTAAGGAACCATAATAATATGCTTTTGGAGCATACATAATACAAACTGTATCAATAGAAAGCAATGTTTTTGGACATTCATTAAATTTCATAAACAATAGCAAAACTTGTTGTATTAAGTTACCATGGCTGCTAAAATGTGCTTAAGGTTGAATTGTTTGTAAAGGGCGATACGGTCAAAATTTGGTCAATATCAACTTGACGTATTTCTTTCAATTTTGCATTTAAAAAACCTGAACACCCCTCATTTTGAAGGTGTGTGTGTGTAGAATGTTGCTCCTATTTTGATTTTGGAATTCACTCTTCAGTTGTCAAAATGCCGTCCAAGCAAGAAGAGCAGCGTATCAAAATTTTGCTCGCGCATCGCGAAAATCCGAGCTACTCGCACGCAAAGTTGGCAAAATCGCTAAAAGTTGCCAAATCAACCGTTACAAATGTAATTAAAGTGTTTGGGGAACGTTTGTCGACAGCCAGGAAGTCTGGATCGGGGGGAATCGAAAACCGGAAGCCGCTGAGACGACAAAGAGAGTTGCCGGTAGTTTCAAGCGAAACCCTAACCTATCTCTCCGAGATGCCGCAAATAAGCTGGGTGTATCGTCTACAACCGTGCATCGAGCCAAAAAACGAGCCGGACTATCGACTTACTCCAAATCGCGATGATAAACAAAATACGACGGCCAAAGCGCGATCCCGGAGGCTGTACACGACGATGCTGACGAAGTTTGACTGCGTGGTAATGGACGACGAAACCTACGTCAAAGCCGACTACAAGCAGCTTCCGGGACAGGAGTTTTATACGGCAAAAGGAAGGGGAAAGGTAGCAGATATTTTCAAGCACACGAAACTGTCAAAGTTCGCAAAGAAATATTTGGTTTGGCAAGCCATCTGTACCTGTGGCTTGAAAAGCAGCATTTTCATAGCTTCCGGGACTGTCAACCAAGAAATTTACGTGAAAGAGTGTTTGAATAAACGTCTGCTGCCTTTCCTGAAGAAACACGGTTGTTTCGTGCTGTTTTGGCCGGATTTGGCATCTTGCCATTACGGTAAAAAGGCCATGGAGTGGTACGCCGCCAACAACGTGCAGGTGGTTCCCAAAGACAAGAACCCTCCCAACACGCCAGAGCTCCGCCCAATTGAGAAATACTGGGCTATTGTCAAGCGGAACCTAAAGAAGACCAAAAAAACTGCTAAGGACGAGCAGCAGTTCAAGGCAAACTGGCTTTCTGCGGCGAAGAAGGTGGATAAGGTGTGGCTGTACAAAATCTGATGGCAGGGGTCAAGCGTAAGGCCCGGCAATTCGGATTTGGAAAAGCGGAAGCCTAACTGAATATTTTTCCTGAATTTTATACTAATTGAACTTGAAAAAGAAATTTAATTTGATTTTTTAAATAAACGATTTCACCGATTTACACGCGTTTTCCCTTGACCAAATTTTGACCGTATCACCCTTTAATAGAAATTGTTATTTTCTATGCGGATAATTTTTTTTTTCACTTGTCAAGATGCTACTGCATAATAAAAACGAAAAAAAAATTATATTATTATATTTCAACTTTCTTTGATTGCTGATTTGATTTTTTTATGATTCGATTATCCGGATTGAAAAAAAAAAATGGATACTCCGGATAATCGAGTCTGACCTGTATATGATAATTTAGAGCTTTAATAAAATTACATTTTCCTTATTCTACTTTTGAGACGTTGTTTGGAATCAAATGATTTAAAGATATTTGGCTAAATGGTCAACAGTTCATAGTTGTCATGGAAACATTTTGCTGTTTGGAATGAAGTTGAATTTTGAATGATAGAAAATGTTCGTGCTACGAGTGCCGTGCTTTTGCAAACCATGATTCTGTCACTGTGATTTAATCATTTCATTGTTCGGTTGTGTTCTTACAATCTTAGATCTTATGCGTTTGAAAATACTTTTTTAGCTTCTTATTTCCTTTTCTCTGCAATACATTTATGCTAATAGACAATTTTCGGCCAAACATCCATTCGGCCAAAAGGGGTATCATCATCCAATACGCGTTCTCCTTCTCGTGTTTTTGTTTACCGAGCACATTACACATGGAAGCACTGGATGAACGCGACATGTTTGCACTCAGAATCGAGCTCAAGTGCAAAACTCGAATTTAAACATCAGGCGTTAAAGTCGACCTCGAGCGTAAACCGTAGCGTGCCTCTGCTCGATTACCGACGGGTGGAATCAAAGGCTGATTGTGATTTTCTTCACCGGTTACATCTGCAAGCAGTCAAAACAAGTTTCCTATTGCATTGATGTATAAACATTTTGTAATGTTTATAAATGTAATGTAATGTAAATGTAATGTAATGTAATGTAATGTAATGTTTGTTTAATTTTTTTTTTACAACACCACATTTTCCGCCTTTTTCGCATTTGGGTTAATTTTTTTTGTGCTTTTTTCTTTTTCCTTTTGTCGGCTTTTTTAAACACCTTTTTTTTTTAAAAATTTTTATATAAAAATTTTAATATTTGTTTTTTTTAAAAACTATTTTCCAAGTTACAATTTTTTTTATTTTTTGTATTCTTTTTTTGTTTTTTTGAATTTTTAAAAAATTGTTTGGGGTTCGGTTTTTTGTGTGAGTCATTTTTTTTTTTTTTTTATTTTTTTTAGATGTGATGTGATGTGATAGGAAGCCACCACCAGTGCAGGACTTGCCATGGCGTACAGTTCCTCCTAATGGCAAGATCAAACTGTACATACCTGTAATCCTCACTATTCCGTTGTATGAAGGGCCAAAAACGGTGGTGTGGACCCGTAAGCAGAAGCACTTACACGAAACCCACGGAAAGGATAGAGAATCTCCTCCCAACGAAACGCTCTTATTACAGAACATGTACAGTAAGCAATACCTATACGATTTCCGTCAGGCGATTTGTTAAAAATAGGGTTAGCAAACTCACTGTAGACTGTCGGAAGACATTTAGCCCTTCGCTGATCTCGATCTGACGATTTCCATCAAGGAAGGCACAATTGTCATCCATGATTTGGGCTAGATAACCACGAATCCCTCATCCAGCCTGCACTTCGTCTGGAACCTGTATTCCCCCTTACTCTTTGTTATTGAATGTATGTATGTAATTTGTGTAATAGAGTATAATATATGTATATACAAAATATATCTGACATCTACTGGATTGTTACTGCAAAATAAAAGTTCAATATGCATAAATATCTTAATAGTCCTGGAAAAGCCGAAAATCAGAGAAGATCAGTCAATCAACGAAGATAAAATTTAAATCAAGAGATATTTAATTTACCTTTTTTTTTCGTAGGATCAACAGACTTCTTCTATAAGTCGAAAAAAGTTGGGGGGTGGAAGAGACCGGTGGGTTGGTTCTTCCTATTATTATGTTTTTTCTTATTATAATACTATAAAGGGTGTATTCGATAAAAATGGCACACACATATATACTCATCAAAATTAAACTGATTATCGGATTTTCTTGTAATTTTCAGGAAATGAAGAACTACTAATGAGTTTTGATTTACAATATTTGTTTTATTCAATTTCGTCTCCCATCCTGAATGCCCGCACCTTCCTTTTCACTCCACCCATCAAATTTTGTACAACCGATTTTCCCAGTGTTTTTGTTGTTTTTACCCAAATTTTCTTCAATTCTAGCTCTGTTTTTATAGTTTTGGGATGTTTGCGAAGTTCCGTCTCATAATTGCCCAGAATTTTTCAATTGGACGAAGTTCCGGTGAATTTGGTGGGTTCATATCCCTTGGCACAAAATTGACTCCGTTGGCTCGGTACCACTCCAATACGTTTCGAGCGTAGTGGCAGGATGCTAGATCAGGCCAAAACAGAGTTGATCCTTTGTGCTTCTTAATGATGGAAGAGATTTTAATGGCAAGAGACGCTTCTTAAGGCACTCTTCCGTGTAAATCGCACCGTTTATTGTTCCGGAAGTGATGAAGGGAGCACTTATTTCACCACATCCGCAAATCGCCTGCCAGATTAGAAACTTCTTTGCAAATTTCGATAGTTCCTTCTTTCGAACATCCTCCGGAACATCGAACTTCGACTTGGCAACGAAATATTCTTGCCCAGGAAGTTGACGGAAGTCGGCCTTGACGTATGTTTCGTCAACCATCACGATGCAACCGGATTTGGTGAGCAGCTTCGTGTAAAGTTTCCGGGCGCGGGTTTTCGCAGTGATGTTTTGTTTTTCATTCCGGTTTGGGGCTTTTTGCACTTTGTAAACATGTAACCCAGCACGCTTCATGGTTTTCTGCACAAAACCGACTGACACCTTAGACTTTTTAGCGACATCTCGAATTGACATGTTTGGACGGTTCTTGAATTGTTGTACGACTTTCCTGGCCATTTTACTGTCCATTGGACCACTTTTACGACCACTCCCTTCCTTCCTTTGGACACTCAGACGCTCTTTGAAGGTTCTTATTACACTAGACACAGTTGTATTTGCAATTCCAAGCCTTTTAGCAATCCACCGGTGGGACGCCCCTGGATTTTGATTGTGAGTGCACAAAATTTTCTCACGGACAATTTCTTGTTTCGACGACATGACTGGAACTACTGAATGTATAACTATGAAACTTGGCAGATGTAAATAATACACTATGGATAAGATCTACTCAAATTTCTAGGTTTTTTACTCATACGATTCAAAAGTTACAGAAGATTTTCTGTGTGCCATTTTTATCGAATACACCCTCTAAACACAAATATTTAAATACAATTCTATTTTATGGGTTGTTTTTTTTTTTTGTTTTTTTACTGCCTCAGCTTAATGTAAATATTTCAGAAGCATTTTTTCGAAATTTTTCAGACTTTAACAAACATTTTTGCAGAAGAAAAAGTGTCGATCTGACTTCACCAGAAAAAGTTATGACCGTTGAAAGGCAGCATATTTTAGCAAAAAAACAGCATAGTACAGTAAACTCCCCGACATGCGCGGATTCCTTTGATGGTGGTCTCAAATGATATATGGGCATTGACCTTTGTTTCATCAGAAAATATCTCGTGATCCTTCGTACATAGGAAGTTACTTGCTTCAGCAAAGTTGTTCAGTAAATCAAGGCCTTCAGGACAGGCAGTAAACTTAAAAGTTCAGAATTATCTCTCTACGCGGCGCTAGTGTGCATGTAAACTTACTTTTTAACCTGAATCTCGAGATCCTTGACATATCGCAAGTTGGTGTCTTTGACAGAGATTTTTGGCTGATTAAGGCCTTTAGGATGGTGTAAACATTAGTTCAGAACCCGTCCGCTATGTGGCACTAGTGTACATGTGTACTTTGTGTATTACCTGTACTTTGAGATCTAGAACGTGTATAAATTTACTGTTTTCGTGAAAGTTAGTTGTAAAATTATGAGCTTCCAGAGGCTGGACTCAACAGTTCAGAATTATCTCACTCCGTGGCGCTAGTGTGCATGTAAACTTACTGTTAAATCTGGATTTCGAGATTATTGACATATAGCAAGATGGCATCTTCAAAAAAGATATTCGAGGGGTCAGGGCTTTTTGAATGGTGTACACTTTAGATCAGAATTCGTTCGCTACGTGGCGCTAGTGTTCATGTGAACTTTTTGTAATATCTATATTTTGATCATGTATGAATTCATTGTTTTCAGGAAATTTACTCGAGTAATCATGGTAAGTAATCAGTAACTGGACCCGTTTCATGGTGACATGCAATGTCTTCAACGAATTATTACTCATGGCAGCTCCGTCCACGAGGTGTGCAAACGTCAATGCTAATGGTAACTTGCAAAAGTTCACTTACGACAAGGGTTAGATGCGAACTTGTGCCCCACACTACACTATCGAGTCATTTGTCATGTTTTTATCAGTGTCCAATTTTATTCCTACGACCAACATTCAAGCATCAAAAATCAAAATGAAGAGAGCTTTATAGGATTATTTTTTTCACCGGAAAGAAGCCTATTCTATTCCTATTGCAACCCGAAATTGGGATGCTGAAAATTCAGAAGTCTAACGATCAAAATTGAATAGAAGGAGATTATAGTCCGTCTCGGAAGGAACGGCAGGATAAAGTCACGGTTGATTGCCCAACTTTCATCGAAGATTGTTTCCGTGAAAGCTCCATATGCTTTCTTGGTCCAAGGAATATGTTTTATAAGAGATTTTATTTATAGCTTCATCGATATCATCAGAGCCAATATTCATGAATAAGAATCCAATTTCCTGTAGACTTAAAGACGAAAACTATACATGATTGATGGATGCATTTATGGAGAATTAGTTGCAAATTAAATCACAATTTTACTCTAGTCTAACAATATTAGCATTCGGAATGCCGAGCCAAGTTGTTCGTCAAAGTATTCAGCAGGACTGATTATGGCTGTCAACCCGACAGCAGACACTCACATTCAAATTACGCCTAACAGCATATCACTTTGACTGGGTCAAGCAAAAAACTCTGACTCTCTCTCTCTCTCTCCTCCGCTAGACTGAGTACTTCTAGTCACAGCCGACATAGCCTGAATCTATTTTTGTATCCGGTTCCACTTCATTCGAGCTTGATTGCGTTGTGGGGAACCACCACGTTTGCCCAATTTAGTTCAATATCGTGTGCATGAATGAGCCCCGACTCACTGATGACATTACCATTAAATTAGTATCGACTTTTCAACCGGCCACTTCTTTGCCTGTCTAGAATTTTTGAAACAATAGAATGATAGGAATGGAGTTTGGCCCGAAAAACTAAACAGCTCACACTCTCCATAATTCCGAAAAACATGATATATGCCAGTACGGATGTCTGGAAAATTTCATTAAAGAATGCTGCGGAAGGAGTCATTTACGCTCAGAATGTTGTTTTCGCTGGAATAAGTTTTACGGAAGGAACCTCTCATGTTCGTTCAGTTCCTGGAAACACTCTCTTACTGATCAATTCAAGCTCATTTTGTAAGTTGTCCATAACCATCATTGCTGATTCCTACCAGCTTCGCAAAGTTTTATCCACTTAGAATCTGGACACATGAAACTAGGTGTTTATCCGGATTGATTGTACGTACGAAAATTGTAATCTAGTGCAAGTAAAGGTTCTTAATTTTACTTTAATTAAAATAAATAGTATTCGGAAAAAATGAGACACACAAAAATAGTCGTCGAAAATTCAACAAACTTTCAGGATATAATGAACAAAATTATGTCCAAGTAACGAGAAGTAGAAATAGAAAGCTATTAATGACCAGCTCAGTTGAAGAAGGTCTATTGCATTCTATGCAGCGTCATTTTCAATTCATAACAGGAACTTGAAAGTTCTTGCTGCAAAGTTTAATAGAATTATCAGGAACCTTTTTGGTAGCCTAAGACGAAAAATGCCCAATTAAATCTTTATCATTATATTGAGGAATTAGAATAAAAGTTTTTTGTTATACATTTGAGAGCATTGGCCTGCTTCAAACGATCAAAAAACGCATTCCATGCAGCCCGAAGATGTTCTTCTGTTATTAAATCCCATTCAGCCACAAGATGTTTCTTCAGTTTTTCGAAACTTTAATTGTTTCTAGCGTAGACCTGCGCCTTCAACATCTATCTATATATATAAAAATGGATTTCTGTCTGTCTGTCGGTCTGTCTGAACTACTGAACCGATCAGCGTGAAATATTGTATGGAGAAGTTTTTGGGGCCGGGAAAGTTTCTTATGATGGTTTGAGACCCCTTCCTTCTCTGGAAAGAAGGGCTCCCATACAAATGAAACACTCATTCCTACATCAGTTCAATCAGTTTTTAGAAGCAAGATATGTTTTTATGGTAGTTTGAGACCCCTCCCCTCTCTGGAAGGGGAGGCTCCCATACAAATGAAACAGAAGTTTCTGCATATCTCAAGAACTAATCGAGCAAATGGAACCAAATTTGGCATGTGGGGTTTTCTGGAGGCGAAAAATGTTTCTATGGTGGTTTGAGACCCCTCCCCTCTCCTAGAAGGGGTGCTATCATACAAATGAAACTAAAATTTCTTCATAACTCTAGATCTAATAAAGCAAATGGAACCAAATTTGGCGTTTGGAGATTTTAAAGGCAATAAATGTTTCTACGATAGTTCGAGACCCCTCCTCTCTCTCTGGTAAGGGTGGCGGGGCTCTCATACAAATGAAACAAAAGTTTCTACATAACTCGAGAACTAATCAAGTAAATGGAATAAAATTTGGCAGGCAGAGGTTTTTGAAGGCAAGAAATGTTTCTAAGGTAACTCGAGACCGCTCCGCCCTCTGAAAGAGGGGGGCTCTCATACAAATGAAACACAAATTTGTGCATAACTCGAGAGCTAATCAAGCATATGTAACCAAATTTGTCATGTGAAGGTTTTTGGAGGAGAGAAATGTTTCTATGGAAGTTTGAGACTCCTCCGCCATCTGGAAGTGGGAGGGAGGGGGATTTCTATACAAATGAAACACAAATTTCTGAATAACTCGAGAACTAATCAAGTTAATGGAACCAAATTTGGCATATGGAGGTTTTCGAAGGCAATACATGTTTCTATTGTGGTTTGAGACTCCTACGCTCTTCTGAAAGAGGGGTCTCTCAAACAAATGAAAAACGAATTTCTGCATAACTCGAGAACAAATCAAGCAAATGGAACCAAATTTGGCATGTTGAGGTTTTTGGAGGCAAGAAATGTTTTTATGGCAGTTCAATACCCCTCCCCATTTTGAGGGGGGGGAGGGGGCACCCATACAAATAAAATGCAAATTTCTGCATAACTCGAGAACTAATCAAGTAAATGAAACCACTTTTAGCATATGGGGGTTTTTGGAGGCTAGATTTCTATATGCATAAAAATGAATTTCTGTCTGTCTGTCTGTCTGTCAGACCCTTATAGACTCGGAAAGTTCTGAACCGACCAACGTGAAAATTTATATGAAAGGGTTTTTGGGGCTGGGGAAGGTTCTTATGATTGTTTGAGACCCCTACTCTCTCAGGAAGGGGGTTCTCATACAAATGAGACACAAATTTCTTCATAACTCGAGAACTGATCAAGCAAATCGAATCAAATTTGGCATGTTTTGGGGGTTTTGAAGGCAAAAAAGTTTCTATGGTGGTTCAAGACCCCTCCTCTTTCTGAACTGTCAAACAAATGAAACTCAAATTTTTATTATGATCGAAGAGCCCAGTGTAATGGTTCGAGAACTTATCAAGCAAATGGAACCAAATTTGGCATGTGGGGGTTTTGAAGGCAATGATTGTATGGTGGTTTAAGAAACCACCCCCGTCTGGAAGGGAGGGCTCCCATACAAATGAAACACAAATTTCTACCAAAAATGAGAATTATCCAGGTTACTTAAACACAAAACGTGTATTTCTCGGGTAAGAAGCATGTTTTGATAGAAGTTTGAACCCCTGCTTATTCAAGAAAAAAACTCATTCCGAAAAAAAACCATAAAAGTGCCAGTTATATTAAATTTTCCTTCTTTAGTTGCAAGCGTAGCAGTACATGCACCGGGTTCAGGTAGTACTATATACAGAAAAGTCCATTGTATTCAAGTCAGGCGAATACGCTGGCCACTCCGTGCTAGAGATAAATCCTGGAAAATGTTCAACAATCCACAGGTCTGTCTGTTTCGCTTTATGAGCCGGTGCGGAGTCTTGTTGGAAAAACCAAAGTGAACCAAAAGAGTTGGCCCCGGGGAAAAAAATTTGTGCACCAATTCCCGATAGGTTTGTTGATTGATATTCACCCCTTCAGCAATGGGTGATGACGATTATTGAAAATCACGCAATACAAAGGTTAAGGTCCCAGTAACATATCACTCCTTAAAAAATGCCTGCATGAAGCACATTTCTCAACCTTGGTTCCATGATGACTTTGTAACATCAATACGTAAATTTGCGGCTGAAAAAAAAAGGCATTCCACCGAAAGCTGTTCTGCTGTTGGACAATTGCTTTGCACACCGTCTAATTGATGAGCTAAATAGTGATGACGGTTTGATCACTGTCTACTTTTACCAGCAAATGTCACAGCCATGATCTAGCCTATGAATATCATCCAAACCTGCAAGCTCTGATATCGTGAAAAGCGTTTGCTTCACGTCACGGCTCATGGTGACGAAAACAACATCGATCAATGCTTGAAACGTCGAAAGATGTATGTTTCTGCATTCACGATGCTTGGGCTAAAGTGCAGAGCACAGTGATCCAGCATTCTTGGAAAAACTTCGGCGTTCTTCTTTGAGACCTTTGCTCGATGTCGAAAAATGTAAGGTTTCGATCTTGCTAGTCCAGGAATGGAAGAGCGACATTCCAGCAATGCCTGTACAGATGATGACATTTTGAAAATGAAGCAAGATGATAAGAGAGTGGCTGGACTGAGAACTGGACCTCAGCATGTCGGAAACATCAACAGGCCAAGAATCAACAGAACCAGATTGTCATGAACCATGTACATCACCAGGGATTATCAACCACATTGAATTAGAACGAATGCTTGACAAAACCGATTCGATCTCTCCATCGATTATGTGATTTTCTTGCAACGAATCAGGGAGATCGCTCTGAAGAAATCGATGGAAGGTTGAGACGTTAACAGAACGATTCCAAAAAGAAGATTAGCCTATTTTCTATACTTTAAAGTTTTGCGTACATAACAATGAATTGTTGTTGTTGATTTTTTCACATTCATGTGATAAAATCCTAAATGTATTTTAAGAACTGTAAGGACCAGTGATTTTGTAGAATTTGCACATAGTTTATTAGCTTAAATCTCTTTGAATTTAGTTCCTCAGGGTAGGTTATGCAAAAGCATCAGCATTTTCGCTGGAATTTAGTCTTTTGATAAGGTAGGAAACGGACAGTTGTAGCACTACACGATCGATATTATCTATCGTGCCTTCAGATCCACGATAGTACACGAATGGCTTCGGGAAATGATAAACTTCCGGTTTTATTGAGTCTTATGGTATCTTATTTTGCCGATTCACGGTCTAGATCATTCCGTCCGTGACTTCTCAACTATATGAAAGTGTAGGCGTTTGTTCGTGGTTTTGTTAATTGAAGTAGATAATTTAAAGTGATGTCAAGGGTTAAGATTAATTAAGTTTTTGGTTCAAATAGATTGATATAAGATCAAGTGTGCGTGACATGCCACCACATCTGTCCGAAGAGAAACGCCATTGCCACAGATCTCCATTCATCGGAGCATCAAAAACTAGTACGTCGCCTCTATAAGTCAACGACAGTGACTATTGACGCAAGAAGGTGAACAACCCTCCCTACACGCTCAGATGAGAATACCTAAAACTAGGTTTTTATTTTACCCACATTCTGGAATTGTTGACAATACCCAAAATATTGGAAAAATTAAACAATAATAAACAGAAATTTTTCTGACGTTTTGGTAATGTTTATTTTCCGATATTGGACATTATTATTTACCCAAAATTGAATAACTTTTTCGTCACTGCAGCAACGCGGTTGTGATATTCTTTGAAGCGAAAACGTAATTATTTTTCTTAATAATCATTCAATAACTATAGTTTATTCATGTCCAAATATTTGAAACAATAACATTTGCATTCTTCTTTTATTCTAGTTCCGACGGATCCTTATGAATCCCGAGGTGCAATTCGGCCTCACTCCGGTGCGAAAAAATAAACATGTCCAAATGTTGGGTCGATGAGAACAAATATTTCTGTAATGGAGGAATCCAGATAACGTAAGAGTGAGATTAAACTTCGTAGGTGGAGTTCTCGAAAAATATTTTTCGAGATGTTTAAGCAAAATAACACTAGTTTACAAAATACATCAATAGTGATGAACTTTATAATTCGGCTAATGTTTCTTATATGAAATTTTATGCGGAATTCAAAAATGCCATCAAAAAAATAAAAGTAGAACAGTTTTCGAGATATGAATAAAAGTTGTTTTTTTAATAAATGATCTAAAAAACGCCTTAACTTAAAAAAGAATATCTCCAACGCGTGGAATCCATTTACGATAATGTTGTCATCAAATAGAGCAAAATTAAATTTAACACCGACATTGCAATATTCTAAGAGTAATACTTCCGACGCTATTTATTAGTATATATAATTTTTTGCAATTTGTTTTTTAGAGATTTGTATAAAAAATTATGCAAAACATATGATTAATACCAAAATAACTTCAACAAAAAAATATATTACAACTGTAGCTTAAAGTCAAAGAAAAACCGAAGAAAATTTGGGCATAATGGTGAAAATCGGTTGAAAAATGAGGATGTCATGCCAGTTTTTGGAAAAAGTGCAGAAATGCGGGAAAAAACAGAAATTCGAAAGAAATACGCCCATCTCTCTCTCTCTCTCTCACACTCGCTCTCACACACACACACACACACACACACACACACACACACACACACACACACACACACACACCGTTTTTTTTGTCATTCTCGAGCTCTATATATGCCGTTTCTTTAAAATAAGTTTTTTTTAAACTTAAAAATGATTCAAACTTGAGCTTCGTCGTTTATGCATCGTTTTGGTTTCTCTAACTAGAAACCAGCAGTAGTCACCCAGCATTGATTCGTCCCAAAAGCCTTAATATCGTCGTTCTACAGGGTGCGGCAGAAAATAATGCGAAAATTTGTTCTATTTCTTTCAAATCCCATTTTCAACTAATTCAAGCAATAATATCAACATTTTCAAGTGCAGTTATCTTTATATAGTCCATTTACATAAATTTATTCAATGTGTCCTCCATTTTTATTAATAACATCCTCGAGCCGATGCCGGGAGCCAGAGCATTTCTTTCGGACGTAGTCCTCCGACATTGACTGCCATGAGCGTGTTATGGTTGACTTCAGGGTTTTCACACTAGGGTGTGATGTTTTGCAAGCTCGTGCTTCAACATATGCCCAAATCGAATAATCCAACGGATTAAGATCTGGACTGCTAGGGGGCCACAAATCCTTCGGCCAAAACTTCATGTTATCGTTCAACCATTGTTGGGTTCGATTGGACGTGTGACACGGCGCTCCATCCTGCTGTAGGACAACGTTTTGGTCCTCGGAGAAGTTGGCCTTCACCCAGGGAAGCACTTGGTCCTTTAAAATACCGATATACACTTCGGTATTGATTTTAACTCCAGCATCAATGAAAACAGGCGGCATTTTCAAACCATTGGATGCCACCAAGCCAAACATCATGACACCAGCCGGATGTTTGGTTTGAAATCTGAATTTCACTTGTTCTGGAACGTTCTCCATTTTCTGCGGTGAAATGAACCGGTCCGTGTGGCTGTTGGCCACAGCATCGATGCTGAAAAGCTTTTTGTCGGAGAACAGGATTATCATTTTTTCCTTCTTCAACAAGGCAAGCCATCTCTTGGAACGAGTCACTCGTAGCTCCTTGACCCGGTTCGTAATCAAGTGGCGTTTTACTCTGGCTCTGGAAGATGCATGCAGGTCTTCTTTGATGATTCTCCGCATGGATTTCTCCGAAATATTGGCTTCCTTTGCAAGTTTTCTTATGGAGACGGGTTGGGCAATTTTTGCAGGAGTTGTAGGGGGGGGCCTGTAAAGAATGTGCACACCAAAAAGTAGTCGTCGGAAATGCCCTAATGCAGTCTTCTCCGTGTACGCTTTGCTAATCCGATCACTACTACATGAATATTAATGTATGTGTGCTATGATGAAGACGTCGTTTGGCTACAGTAACCTTTATTCAGTAAAATGGCGTCGAATCAAGAACGCGTGCGCGAAGCAATTTTGCACAAAAGAGTGGAAAATCCAGATATGTCGCACGGCGATATTGCCAAGTCATTAAAAATCGCAAAATCGACGGTTACTAAAGTGCTAAAAAACTTTCAGCAGCGCTTAACTTTAAAGAGAAAGGTCGGTTCCGGAGGTAACCATGATTCTCGTTTCGTCGCGGAGAGGAAGAAAGTGATTAAAGAATTTAAGAAGAAACCGAATATCTCCGTTCGTGATGTGGCGAAAAAAAGTGAAAATGTCTCCATCGTTCGTCCAGAAAGTGAAGAAAAGTGCAGGCTTGAAATCATTCAAAGTAGGTGTTGCTCCAAATCGTAACGACAGCCAGAACAAGAGCGCAAAATCTCGATCGAGAAAATTATATGACACTATGCTGAAGGAATACGACTGCATAATATTGGACGACGAAACATATTGCAAAGCTGACTTTAAGCAGATACCGGGACTACAGTTTTATACCTCGTTGCAAAGAGGAAATGTTGCTGATCGTTTTAAGCAAAAAAAATTGTCGAAGTTCCCAAAAAAATACCTCGTATGGCAGGCAATATGTGGATGCGGTCTCAGAAGCGACATCTTCATCACGACTGGCACTCTAAATGGACAAATTTACGTAAAAGAGTGTCTGAATAAACGACTGTTGCCGTTCATTCGGGAACACAACGGTTCGGTGCTGTTCTGGCCTGACCTGGCATCTTGCCACTATGGAAAACTGGCTAAGGATTGGTACATTGCTAATGGTGTAAATATTGTCCCAAATTATTGCAATCCGCCAAATTCGCCAGAACTCCGTCCGATCGAAAAGTATTGGGCTCTGGTCAAGAGGAATCTTCGAAAAACGAATAGCGTAGCAATTGATGAGAAAAGCTTCAGGCGTAACTGGCAGAAAGCTGCAAAATTGGTGACGGATGACACTGTGCAAAAACTGATGGAAGGTGTCAAACGAAAGGTGCGGGCATTTGGATATAACAGGTCAAATTGACTTAACTGTATATGTTTTATATTTGTATTTTTATGAAGTCTTAAATAAATGATTTACTTTTGATTTTCTCATATTTTCCATTTAATACCACTAATTTCCCGTTGACTACTTTTTGGTGTGCACATTCTTTAACAAATATTTGCAAATGAGGGAGTAAGATGTCTTGCAAAAACGTACTTTTTTTTTACACTTCAACCCCTACAACTGTTTCTATAATAACTAGCAACTATTTTCTACGTTCAAAATGTGCGTTATTTTATGTCCTAAAAGTCATCTTTGCAAAGTTTTCAAATTAAAATTGAAATAAAAAAGTTACAGCAAAATAAACTGTTTTTTTAGTCCCACCCTGAGGAAAGAAGAAAAACTGTTATAAAACTGTTGATGATATAGAAGTTAAATTTTTTCAACAAAGTTTCATTAAATTAAAATATCTACACTTCTTTAGAAGCAAAAATCCTCTAAATCATAGGAAAAAAAAGTTGAAGTTTTTATTACGATCATAAAAGGACCACCCTAGTCACCACTTAAACCAAGATACAGATCTTATTTTTTAAGTTAAATCTTCAGAAGACATCATGTGTCTAAGGTTAATGGTTTTCGAGTTATCGATTTTTGTCGCGAAATGTGTCCATTCGTACCATAGTGGATTCCTTCATGTTAGCAGCATGAGCCAGCGGTATCGAGGGTTTCCTGTTTCCTGGATTCAGTAAAACAGCCTTCAAACTCAGTTTACTGCTGTCGATAAACAAACGCCATTCACTTGGATTGTGATGCTCCCCAAACTTTTCGAACAAACCGTTTACATCTCGGCATAAACTAGCGTTATTTTGTTTGGAAAAGTATTTAGCGAATTGGTCATCACGATTTCTGTAGTACGAAATTGTCACACCAGACTCTAATAAATTTCTTTCTTTTAAGCGTGCTGCAAGCAGTTCAGATGTCTGTTTCGACAATTCCAAATCATTGTGTTCTGCTTGGGAAAATAATGATGGTTTTGTTTCAAATTCTGTGTCGCTTTTATCTGCGTCCTTTTTCCTGCTATCCACCTAGCCAGGCATGTTTTGCACGAATTACACAGATCGTTAGGCACCCATGGTTTATCCAGATTCTCCGGACAAATTTCACCGCAGATAATGCAAAGTGCTCTTTTATTCGGTGGTAAATAGAAAGTAAAGTGTCAGAGTAAAAGTGTGATGGGAGGTGTTAGGGTTGTGGTGGGGTTTTTTGGTTTGGGAAATTTGGGAAGATATTGAGTGAGGGGATGGCTTGGAGTGAGTGAATCACTCTCTTTTTAAAACGACCGCTCTCACGTGTACTCATCTGTCTTCGCCCACGTGCTCTCGTCTGCGATCGCTGCCGCGTACACTTGGGTGAGAACGCGCCAGTGCTCTCTCTGTGATTCGCTGGTGCGGTTGATAGTGAAAACTTCGTCGGATTTGTAAAAAAATGTCCGAAAAAAGGAACCGAGAAGAAACATTCCTCTTTCTTCCTTTGCTATGTAGCGCCAAAGCGAATTTGCAATCACTGCTGTATATTAGCCAGTGAGCTCACTGGGGCGAACGCGTCAGTGAATTTATCTGCATTCTAGGGTTTTTATTCATTAGGGCGAATCTACAATTGAGAGACTCTTGCCTTGCCTCGTTCTCTTTCATTAATTACAGCGCCATTATAAATCTATGGATTGATTCTTTAACACAGATCGCAAGATAAGAGTGTTGGCAAGTATATTGGGCAAACAGCCAATCAAAAGATGTGAAAATGATTTAGCTATTGGTGAAAGAGAAAGTTAACAGAGAGAGTCTCTCAATTGTAGATTCACTCTAATGAAAAAAAAAACCCCTAGCATAACTTCTGTGAATTTGAGAGCTCTTTTTCTCACTCTAGAGCGATCGAGTGTTGTGTGAATAAAAACCATTTTTTTACACTCCCATGCGCTACCCGCAAGCAAACACGGAGGTGAATATACACAAGAGAGAAGAGCTCTCGTTGAGGTAGGAAGAGTGTGTGGAAAAATGTAAATCTCTCTTTACCATACTGAGGATATGGACATCACTGCCTTCACGTTATCCGATTTGCCCGAGAATTGCTAGGACTACACATTTAGAAAAAGTCATGTAAATTTAAGTTTACTTGGATGCACATAAAGGGAGCGGCCCATTGGACATACATTTACGTCTGTTCTGGAAATCACATGACCGTTAAAATAAATTGAAAGTTTACATGCCATGACGTAAATAAATGTTATGATACCTATTGTTATGTATCCTATCGTTCATGTAATTTTAAATGCATTGCTCTGCCTACTTTTGATCAACATTAATTTAGATTAATTTAAATTCAAAAATCGATTCTTAAACATCATCTTAATCTTATCCGCCAATGGCACGAAGGGATCATTAACTGAGGAAAGAGTACTCCATTTTTATAGAAATTATCTTCTTCGTGCGGTTAGCACAAGAGTATCTCACAATGCACTTTAAATGCGCAGTAAAAATCAATTTTCAGACTTCGCGAAGATGCAAAAAATAGCCCGTTCAATGATTTAGAATGGCCATTTATTTGCGCACTGGCATGCTTTTAAATTTCAGTGCACTTGAAAGTGTTTTCAATAAATTGTGGTATTTCGACACACCACACACTACCAAAATGTCATGTAAATTTCTGTCCCCTGAGACCGACACATGCAAGCGTCCTTTAGCACACAAGAATGAGTTAAAAGCGATGAGAAAATAAATTCAATCAAGCACATCTTTTGTCGAATTGCGTATTTATCAGTTTGAGGAGACATAATTTTACACGAAATCTTTCTTTACGTTCCCCGACTTTTAACAAACAGGAACTATGTCTCGTGTAAAATTCATAATTTCTAAGTGTGCATATAACAAGCTTATCAAGACACCATTCCGGATAAATGTATCACGACGTGTGAAATGGACTTTGAGAATTGCACAACGCTAATGCTGAAGTCGGCGATAATGACTTGACTTTTACTTGTATGTGTTATTAGATGTTTCGAATGAGGATTTAAGAATACATCCAAATGAACTTAAAACGGAAGCATATGTAAATTTAAGTTTCAATACTTACAGTTTGTAAGGATAACATCACGCTTAAAATTCATTATTAAGAGTGTACGTCTCTTCCATCCTGTTATTTTTTTTTCAGTACTGTACGAACGCCAAACGCCACTGAAAATCGCGAATGTCCTGAACAAAACGCTTTTCAAACTTTAATAATCCGACGACTTGCTATTACAGAATAAATACAACGTCCGGTTTCTAAGTGCACCAAACTTTAGAAACGTGACTATTCAAGTTGGATTGTGGCAACAAATGAATCCGCCACGGGAAGACCGTAAGTGGGTAGAGCTGCTAATTTTAATTCAATTTTCATCCAGTGGCTGTGGCGGCAGCACGGTGAACTGTTTGGGCCAGAAACCGGAAGATGTATTCGCTATCCATTGACTGAAATCCTATTCCGAGAGTGATGAATACGGCTAAGATAGCAGACAGAAGTTTCAGATGGAAGTTGTGTTGAGAGTGATGGGCAATATATCAACCCGGGGCCGATATTTTGTGAGTTAGAATACAGAGCAGATGTGCGGAGAAATATGATGGGAACGGAGTGGAGTAGAGAAAACACCGTGATTTGATTTGCTTAATTCGATTTCAAGAGGATTGCTGCTTCGCTGCTGCGTGGTGTGCGAAGATGATCAAGGAAGGCTATGCGTGGTGGTTGTGATGGGAATCATCCACAGTAAATCTCTGCTTGAATAAACTTACTTGAAAAGCGTAATAATACTATATATGGTGAAATTTGATGACTACCTGAAACGAAACAAGGAAAAACCGGTATTAATAATGTATTGCGAACACAATCGAAAAAGACATTAACAAGGATTGTGATTGTTCGAAAAAATCTTGAACACCAGTGTTGAACATTCCATTTAGATATTTCCGAATCTCATAAACAGTCTTATTTCGCTCACATAAAACGCTGCTAATGACATCCACTCTTGCTAAAGGTTCAACATTGCCCCTATTAATGTTGACACTAACGACAGCGATTTCTGAGACTAGCTCTTCAGAAAGTCCTTTCATTCTGCGTGGCCGGAAAGATGTTCCGTTCCTTTTTAACCGTCGTTCCAGTCATCCAACGATGATGACGGCGACAATCCTGAAACAATCGAACCAGTTGGCAATAAATTTTCATTTTCATTGTTCAATAGAGAGGGGCGGAAGCGTCTTAAAATTTCGATCGCCGTTGCCGACGCTGCCAACGACTCCGCCGCCGACGCCGGAACATAAATACTGAATAGCAGCCAAAAAGGAAGTGTAGACGACTGAAGTTGGGAGGAAGATTTATGGTTGCCGTTTTCCGACTTACTGGTTGCCTTTTGAGTATTGCAATGGTAACCAGCAGCACCCACCATCCCACCAGATTTCTTTTTATGCCACTTACTGGGAAGCCAGAATGAAAGGATTTTTCCATCGTTAGAAAACTGGTGCTTTCGGCATAGCTCCCCTGAACCCTTGACTGCTTGTCGGGCGAGGAACTTATCCAATCTGACAGGTCATGTGTGATGGTTCTGTTCCTGTCTGGCGGCTGGCTTTGATTCAGTTAGCGCAGAGTAGTGTTCTATACACGATACAGTAAGTTAGTCTATGGGGTGAAATTATGCTCTCCAGTTGCAAGTGAATGGCTTTGAAATTCCTGTGGAAAGTTTCTACCAAGCCGGTAGGGATTAATTTCGTAAGTATACGTCGGGAAGCTGAGGTTCTTGGTTGGTGGTTCTGTCTGCATTGAAAGTTGTTTCTATCTTGACACGTGAACGAGTCAAAACCGCATGATTGCTAGTGTCAGGAGGTGTAGCTTCTAAGGAATTTAATAAACGAAGCTGTGGGAAGCAGTGTGCAGTATCCGGGATCATGGAATTTCTAGCTCGGGGGAAATTTGAGGAAACTTCTCCAGTATTAGTGTGGAAATGATGTGTTAATTAATGGGGATGTAATTTCAAAGCACCGAATCATGCGGCTTGTATGCATGGACTGAATGCGATGGCAACGCTCAACTTGATGGACAAAATAATTGCCAACTGGCGGATGCCGAGAAAAAGTTCAATAATTTTATACCACACCTATGCAAATTTAGAATTGAATTTTTTTTTTGTCTCGTGCAGTGATCGGTTGTGGTAATTTTTGACAGCAATTTTTTTAAAAAAACCTTTCTCTTGAAATAGTGTGTAAGAGTGGATATATGTTCTCTTAAATTGCCACTCGTTGGATGAAAACACGAAAAGAATTAATTTTGCTCAAGAAGGAGGTACGAGGATTCCTGGAAGTATTGGGATGTTAAGCAAGCGAACTGGCGGTAATGCAAAATATGGCCTAGTTTCGAATGCTGTATGGCCAGGTACTGATCAAATTCAATGGACGTATCCTTATAGATGATAAAATCAACGTAAAATTGGACTGCAAACAGCTGGAGAGACAGATTAATTCCAGGGGTCGCGAAAATAATCCTAAAAACCTGAATTAATCCACCGATGGTGAGACTGAACCCTTCTTACACTTCACCAGAGTTAGGAACTCAAATGTGGCCAATATGGTACTGGATACATATT
>JAHHFK020000106.1:0-40158 GCA_024533555.2 Aedes koreicus
TCTGCAAAAAATGCTTTATTTTCTTCCTACTGCTCTCAAACGGTATCGCGTCAAAGAAAGGAAAACAATAGAGACGAGTGAGCGCAAGCAATTGCAAAATGTAACTTCTTCTTACTCGCACCTACTCGTAACTCGGCTCGACTCGGCGCCTGCTCACTCATGCTATTCTGTCAAACTTTGCGACAACGAAGACGGCGTGGGAGAGCTTTATTGTATTACTCCACTTACACACTCTTGAAAAATTGTTTACTGCACACATATTTCACTCTTCACAGTCGCATAAATCGAATCATCATTGAGATCACACAGAAAACCCACTCGTGGCGCAAGCGAGTAGAGCAGGATGGAGAGCTCAAACCGGTGCAGACGCTCAAGACAATCGCGCTTTCTATGCTGCATCGCAGCTCAACGTAGATTCAAGGGGGAGGCGGGAATGTGGGGTGGGTTTCGGTGAGATCGACACAGGACAGAGAAAAAGAGCGAACACAAAACACAATAACAATTTTTGGTTGGATAGTTGTCATTGAAAAGACACGCCTCTCGAGTGTCTTGATAAGGGTACTCGAAAACCAATCGGATGGTTAATAAGAGTGGCAAGAGAGAAAAGAGAACTTATGGCATGTGGGAGAGAGAAAGCTTGGTTGTGTGGGTTACCTGGTGAGCAGAGCGAGCTTACGTTCGTGCCAGCAAATGATCGATGGCTGAGAGGGATGAAACTGTGTCACCTGCGTGATAGAACGGGACAACCGATGGTGCGATGGGCGTGGCAAGATTAAAACAGTGTGAGTGAAATCGAACGCAATGGATGCTAAGGTTAGTGGTAGCTGGGGTGACTATGAAACAGGGAGTAATGATCAATGAACGCCGGAAAAGGTGCAACGCTGAGATATAAGCACTGTTCTGCGTTTGTGTTGGTTTGGAGTCGTAAATCATCTGGTTGAGATGGCCTCTGAATGATGCGTGCTTTCTTTCTCAATCTAAGAGTAGTAGGGAAAGAGCGAGTAGGTGATAGAGAGTAGCTTGTGTTTTTCTTCACTTCCCTTCAAGTGCGCGGCATAGAGTTTCTAGAGGGCTATCAGATGCAATGGTAAAAAGCATACTCGTCAGTATATTGTAGACCTCTTAATACATTTGACGGATCCGTGTCGAGTGGAGTATTTTCGCGCTCTCTCACAGTGTGGCGGAGTGTGTTGTTACAAACCCAGGTACCCGGGCTCTGAGTTTCTGCTGTTTGGAGTGTATTCTGTACCGTTCTCGGCGGGTCTTGAGTTGTCGTGAAACGCCGTGAATCGAGTTGGTCTCGTGTTTAGTGTCGCGCGCGCGTGTCGTTGTGCAGTGCCCCCAAGAGTGGTCCATTATCATCCATCAATCGGTTATTTATTGTTATTATTGCCACTAGATTGCAATTCCCAAGTCAAAGAGCGATCCGGCCGTCACACGCGCGGGGGACTTGCTCGAGTGGAAGACTTAAGTTCAAGTGCTGAATTATCGTAACTCTTCGTAGTGAGTGTGCGGTGCCTGATGTATTTGTCCATTTATTATCACGGTAGGATCCTTGATTGATACTTTTGCGTGGAGAGAGCAAGAGTACTCGTGGCCAGTGTTTGCTTGTTTTATGTTTCCTGAAACATGCCCTTATCCAGCGTCTGAGCAGCTGCCCCAGATTCAAGGATTACCAAGTCAAGGTCGGTCCTTCAGTGAAGTGCTCGTGACTCCAGAACTTCTCAAGCTTGAACCTGATGACTTCCGAAAACGATTAGGAACCATTTGAGACATGACCCAACAGTGAAAGTGTTTTGATAACTCTTGAAGAAAAAAATAAAGTGCATATACTATTATCGTTGGTGAAAACCGTACCCGTAGAGTAGTAAACCCAGTGATTGCCAGTGTGCTCCAGTGTTGATAAATTACTCACGGTACATGTCCACCACACTTTCCAGTGTATCTGGAGTGTATCCAGACGATTCAGAGCAAGAGCATGGACTGTTACCCGATTTAAATGGTGTGGATCTGGTTATGAGCTTATCGCCGAAAGGAAACCATCATCATCACCATTTGACCAGTCTACAGCACCTGCAGAATCTTCAGCACAATTCTCTACACAGCCATTCGACGCCTTTCAGCGTCACCGACATCCTGAGTCCTATTGAAGAGTACCGCAAGCTGGAACTCAGCGCCAACCCACCGTCTCCATATAGGTTAGCATCAAACGGCATTGACATCCTTGTTTTCCCCATTGCATCTTCCACCCCTGCTCGCATGTTTATTATGTCTACCTTGCATCCACCATTTTCTTCTAAATGTACCACCTGATCCAACGGCCCACTAACGCGTAGATCCAATTCCAGCGGCGGGAGCAGCGTAAATTCGCCCAGTGCCCTCGGTTCCAACACAGTGTCGGTGTCGGCAGCGGCCGCAGCCAGCAGTATGGCCAACCCGTACGCAATGGGTCCCCTGTACCACAGTCCGGGCGTGCAGAGCTACTGCGGTCCGACCGATAACCTCTCGCTGGCCGGCCATTACACCGATATGCGCAACTCGGCCGCCGGATGGTACGGCTCCACAGCCAGTGATCCCAGATTTGCAAGTGAGTACACCATAGCATTTTGAGCATATTGTAAGGAGATGTTCTTTGCCAGTTGAGCGTATGTTTTTCCGAGAAGCTATAGAAGTGATCATTTAACCTCGCCCTGATTAAAAAATAATTTTCTGAAACATAAAGCACGACATTACAATTTACCGGGAGAATCAGATTTTTTTGCGAAGGCTTGTTTTGAAGATCAGTTCGTAAAACAATTGTCTCTATTTTTTACTTGATCGGAAATTGACATGACACAAATCATTGGAGGTTTTTCAGCTATTTTCACACCGATAAATTTTCCGTTATATTTATTTGCCGTCAAATCTAGAGCAAATTTTCAATAGGTCGTAAGTAACAATGTAAACATAAATTATTATTTTTCACGGAATGATAGCTTGGGTACTCCTAAATATAAATTATACATAAAATAATATGAATTGCAGCGAATTGCTGCTATATATTATTCAAAAAAGTTGGATTAAATCACAAACTACTCCATAACGATCTTTTGTCGTATTCGTCGCTTTGTCAGTTTGACTCGTAAGTGCTTTTCTATTCTCCCTACCGACCTATCCAGCCGATTTATTTTGACGTAAGCAACATGACGTGATTGCATGTCAAAACAGATTTGGCGAATGTGACATATTACTTAGCGGCACGACGTAACGCACCCGGTGGATGTAACGTGATAACATTCCGAACGACTTATAATGTGGTCGTATTTTCCCTAGCTGAAGTTAAAAGACTTTTTTGGAATTCAACTAAATGGAAATCTTTATAGATGTAAAAGCTTAACCTTGCTTAACTTTGTTGATTCAACATATTTGCTTCAAATTATAGCGTGGTTCAAAAATAGGAATTGAAACTCATTTCCAATTTCTACATTGATTTTCTTGATGATAGCAATATGTTACCTACGACCTATTGAAAATTTCCTAATAAAATTTCGACATCCATTAGGGCTAACTGACAAACGTAAACAATGGCCTTTTCCGCCAATATCTCGTCATTTAAAACTCGCCTAATCAATCCACCACGGTCATTTCGAAGAGGAAGAATTCACCTGTCCGATAGAATTGGAGGATTACATGGGTAGCTTTTGTACCACGAGAAATTTACGGAAGAAGTCAAGGTTGTTTACGTTTGTCAGTTAGGTCCTAATGAAAAATCTCTTTAATTTTTTTTTGGACAACTTATTCAAACCGACGTATCTGATTCTGTAAACAAAGATTCAAACGTGGATTTCAAGAATTTTGAACACTCCACGCAAACTAGTATCACCACCACAAAGAATAATACTACCCTAATATGATGGTGATGCTAGTTTCCGCAGGAGTGCTGCGAGTTTTTGTGAAACTTACGGTTGAGTCTTCTTTTACAAAATTGATTATTAACGAAACAGGAGATAATCTTTAAGCATAAGCAAGCTGCTTTTTTGCAAACCATCACAGCAGAGCAACAAAGTAGCCATGATTTTTCATATGATCACACATGCCTGCACAGGAAAAAATCTTGTAGTAAAAACTACCATTTTACCCGAATATGCCTATCTTCAAAACTACCATGAAATTTCAGTCTAATTTACTACGTTTATGATAAAACCTTCAACATTTGTGAAATATTTGACAGACCTCATATTGATATCAACCATGGTTGATCTAATCGTAGGCATGGTTAAATCAAACGCATTTATAGTCAGGTGAAAATTTTTGGTGTTTGCGCTTAATTTAACCCTCGAAATGGTAATTTCTACTGCGGTTTTTTTTTGCGTGTGGTGCTTAGCATCTGAACCGTATTTTTAAGCGATTTTCATTTTTTAAATTTCACTATTTGACAGGATAGATATAGAATGTTTAGGTGACATTGTGTCAAACAAAACTCTGCGTAATTCTTAGCAAATAATGACTCGAATCAACAAATTATATATTTTTCGAAAATTATATCGAGAAGAGCTCGTCAACAAGGTTGTTACTGGAAAATTTTGCGATGAAAGAGAATGTTTGATGCACAAAGGCTGTGCCCCAATTCGCGATTTAATTTTAATTTTCACCTCAACTTGACAGATGGAAAATAATCGATTAAGTTTGCTACACGAGCTGACTTATTTCTGACAGACGGGAAGTCAATCTTATCAAAAGTTTGTTAATCAATCTCAAAGGGATTTTAATCGAATAATCGATTGTTTTCCATCTGTCAAGTTTAAGTCAAATTAAAATTAATTCGCGAATTGGTACACAGCCGAAGTGCATTTTCAATTCCATACAAACTTCAACCCGTTTTTTTAAGCTTGTATAAACTTATGTACATGCTTCAGATCCATTTTTTTCCGAAACAGTTACAGTGTCAAAAATATAAATATTTTAGCTACGGAAGTACCTGCGCATCGGTCCCAAGCTAAATGTATCGCCCCTCAAAACCTAACTCCCAACGAATAATCGCTCAAATATTCTGTCGAAATAACCCCAGTGAACCAAAATAGAAACAAAGATTCCAGTATCGAAAAGTGCAAGAATGTGGTACACTTGTGACTTGTGTGGGGATCTAAAACAGAGAATCCATTTCCTATTGACTTTTGGTAATATGTTGAAAAAAAAAAAGGCAAATGTACTTCGGAAAATTTGGACAAAAATATCAAGTTTTATTTAGAAGAAAATTTTTAATCGAAAGTTAACTAACTTTATACATCGTTATACATCGTTATACATCGTTAAAATATTCGATCCATTTAAAAAAAATCATCTTGGCTGAAGTGACGGATCATCTCAATTGACTCCGCAAGGAGACGGATCCTTCGGGGGTTGCTTTCAATTTTTATTTAAGTTATTATCTTCACGATGGTCTTCATTCTTAACAAATTTCACAATCCTTTTCGCCGATGGCACAGCGATAGTAATATTTATTGTGGAATCTGACTATTTAAACTGTTAACAAAATGTCAGAAGTTTCTTTTTCACTTTACCAGTTTCTGAGCTGTTTCCGATGTAAAGCTCGATTCAAAGTAAATCTGGACGCACGGTTTAATACACCACCGCGTCCCTGGTGATTGGAACAAAAATCGTTTGACAGGCATTTGTTGATGTTCCATTGACGAAGAAATTGGTGAAAAGTTTTTCTCGATTGATCGACGCATCTCGAAAGTACGGATCATGGAACTTGAGAAAAGAAAATTGATTGTGCACAAACATCATTCGTGGTCTATCTCAAAAATAGCAACAGTGTTAAAAGTACCGAAGTCAAGGTGTCTCCATACGGGATTTGGCAAAGAAATACGATTCCAACTTTTCCATCGTGCGTAACATCCTTTCAAGAGAAGAATATAAGTCTTTTTGTGCCAGTAAACATCCGAATCGATCCCTAAAATAAAATTTAGTGGCCAAAAAGCGAGCACGATTACTATACGAACGAGTTTTGACGAAATTTGATGGCTGTATTTTAATGGATGTCGAAACATATGTCAAAATGGATTATAAACAAATACCCGGACGAAAATTTTACCTGGCAACTGGTCGTGGGGATGTCCTTTCCAGGTATAAATTTGTTTTTGCTGATAAGTTTGCTCGGAAACTAATGATTTGGCAAGGAATCTGCAGTTGTGGTCTTAAAACCAAGGTTTTAATCACATCTCACACAAGGACGTCGAAGGTTTGCATTAAAGAGTGTCTGAAAAAGCGGATTTTACCCTCCATTCGGCAACACCAGACCAACGTTATGTTTTGGCCGGATCTAGTCACTACTCTAAGGAGGTACTAGAATGGTATGCTGCAAACAATGTTAATTTCGTCGCCAAAGAGATTAATCCTCCGAATTGCCCTGAGTTCAGACCGATCGAAAAATATTGGGCAATTGTCAAGCGAAAACTTCGAGGATGCGGAAAAGAAGTGACAAATGCACAACAAATGCGTTTAAAGTGGAATGAGTTCGCCGGTACTGTGTCACCAGTGACTGTGCAGATCTGATGGCATCGATCACAAGTAAAGTGCGACGTTTGTTGAAACGGTTTAATGTGTAATTTTGTGAAGTGGAAGGGCTTTTGTTTGTTGTTTGGGTTGGTGAGGTGTTGTGTTGGTTGATGGGGGGGTGAGGGTGGCGCGGGGGGGTGTGCTGGGGGGGACGGGGGGGGAGAGGGAGGATAATGTTTGCGGTGGGGTGGGGGGGGGGGGTGATGATGGAGGTCGGACCAAGGAAGGGGGTCGTGTTGTGGTGGGCTCTGGGGGTGGGGGGGGGGGCGGACGTAAAAATGTCTCTCTTGTCAGTTTTGCTCTGTTTTATTACTTTTTTTATCGGAGGTTTTCACAAGTAAATTTGTGCAATTTGAGAACTTCAAAAGACAAATCAAGAGTCGTTATCCACACTGGATAACCAGTATTAGATAAAAAGTGATTGAATTTGAACTCCAAAATTTAGCCTCCAACCTCTTCGACGAGGACGGCGCCTGAATAGACAGGAACATAATAGCTCCGGCACTAAAAAAAAGGGATAACGGATGTATCATTGGACTTTTCAGAAGTGTATATTTTGTTTAGCTGCTTCAAAAGTAAAAAAATAACAAAAACGTAATTTGGAAGCGGAGCAACGCTAATTGGAGAAATACCGAAGCTCGGACAGGGAAAATTTCATTGACACCATCGCCCATTGGATAATTATTCATATTTGACCAGAGCTGATTACGACAGTGCCTGCCGCTGTGTGTTAAACAATCCCTTTCTCTGGTGCGTGGAATGTACTAGGATTTTATTCCGTAAGTAAGGACTTCCGGGTCCATACTTCTGAAGGTGAGTTGCCAGGTAGCTGCTGGAAGAAACTGTTTTTATTTGTAATTTCCGATCATGCCTCACTATATTTATATAACATCTTTGATATTGTGAATCACTAAATACGCGTCAATCAAGCATTGCACATACGCTTGATTGAAAGTTTCAGTATGTCACTACTGGAGCGGGGCTTATTGTGTACGAAGATAGCTTCGGAATGCTTGCGTTCTTGAAATGGGCTATTGGAGTCGCGGTAGAGCTGTCACCTTCTAATCCCCGGATTTAAGCTTTTTGCAACTGTAAACAGCAAATATGAAACAGTTGCAGGAAGATTCTATCCATAATACCGCTGCCAGACAGTGGGAATTAGATTGTAAACACACACACACACACACACACACACACACACACACACACACACACACACACACACACACACACACACACACACATAGGCACACACACACACCCAAGGATAGTGGGGGGGAAAAACCCAATTTATAAAAATAAGTACATTCACATCTATAGAAAAGGGTCTCTTTTACAATAAAATCACAACCTGTGGGGGGGGAAACCCCCTTCACTTGGGTGCACTGATGGTCCCTCACTTTCCTTTTTAAATGTTATGTAGTGAATATTCAGTACACTTTGGCGTGGTTTTTCGTTTGCTCGCCTTATTGTTTTTTTCTTGCTAAAAGTAATATTGGTTTGGGTTATAAGTATTCCGTTCTTTATTTATTAAATTATTTTTATTTATTTATTAAATTCTATTTTGATGAGGGGTAAAAATACAGGGATAAAGAGACAAAATGGATATCATTTGCGTGTTTTGCTCCTCGCTTTTTATAGCACTTACTACCTCTCAAGTTTCTGAATTCGCTTTGCGGGTTTCAGACTTCTCCAAGAACTCCGAGATTTATTTTTTACCGCTCTATAAACTTAAATTCAAAGTCAAGCCACATATTTCAGTACTTGATGTCGAAGTAGGTTACAAAACTTGACTTTGAGTGTGATGAATTGTGCCTCAAATTAGGATTGCAGAATACACAGAACAAAAGAAACATTGAATTTTCTGCGTTATCTAATGCACATAAAGGGAATGCTAGATTTGGCAGAAATTCATGAAAATTTAAGCAAGATAACGCCTGAATCTAACCTGTTGTATGGAAGATTGAAAACATTGTTGTATGGCACATGAAAGATTGCAGATCGTTGATTGTGCTTCCTTTGGCTTGGAATTAAACGAGGGGAAATTTTAAAATTTCTATTTTTTTCAGTGTAAGTCAACATTAACATAAGATTGATTCTTGTGCAAAATTAGGTCTCGAAATATTTACCGGCAGCAAGGATTACGTCATGAGTAATATTCATTATTGTTAAGACTGTATTTATGCACTAAGAAATTATTAATTTTACGAGAGACGTAATTGAAATTTGTTTAACGTCAAGGAACGTAAGATTCATGCAAAATTAAGTGTCCCGCAATAAGGCCAGTATCGACTTAAAAAGTAGAGAGGTTACGGAGTTTTTTTTTTCAATATTACCAAGCGGAATTTTGACAACTGATCTGCATGGAACGAAATGTCACCTTCAAATACGGAATATTATTATTTATTTAAATAGCCATACATCGTATTTACGATATGACTTCATCTACAACATTTCGCCAATATACTTGGTCTATGGCTGCCTCTCTCCAACCTCGTTGACGACCCACACTCGCCAGGTCCTGTTGCACCTGGTCCGCCCGTCGTGCTCGCTGTGCCCCACGCCTTCTTGTACCGGCCGGATTCGAGGCGAATACCATTTTTGCAGGGTTATTGTCCGGCATTCTCGCAACATGCCCTGCCCACCGTATCCTTCCAGCCTTCGCGACCTTCTGAATGCTGAGTTCGCCGTAGAGTTCAGCGAGCTCGTGGTTCCATCTTCGCCGCCACACTCCATCCTCCTGTACGCCGCCAAAGAAAACACCAAGTGCTTGCAGGTCCTCCTCGAGCATCGTCCACGTCTCGTGCCCGTAGAGAACAACCGGTCTTATCAGCGTTTTGTTCTTGGTACATTTAGTGCGGGGTGAATCTTTCTTGACCGCAAGTTCTTCTGGAGCCCGTAGTAGGCACGACTTCCACTGATGATGAGTCTTCGGATCTCACGGCTGTTGTTGTTGTCAGCCGTAAGCAAGGATCCAAGGTAGATGAATTCTTCCACCACCTCGAATGTATCCCCGTCTATCGTAACACTGCTGCCTAGGCGGTCCCTGTCGCGCTCGGTACCTCCTGCTAGCATGTACTTTGTTTTCGACACATTCACCTCCAGTCCGACTTTCGCAGCTTCGCGTTTTAGGCGAGTGTACATTTCTGCCACCGTTTCAAATCTTCTGCCGACAATGTTAATGTCATCCGCAAAACAAACGAACTGACCGGATCGAGTGAAAATCGTACCCCGGCTGTTGAGCCCGGCTCTTCGCATGACACCTTCTAACGCAATGTTGAACAACAGGCAATTACGGAATAATCGAGTGGAATATTTTTCCGAGAGTAAAAGTGACAGCTCTCATTAGTTTGCGTGGAAACCTTACAAATTCCAATTTTATTTTTCGTTCTTTTCAGGTGGATACTGCTGCATAAATTTCATTTCGATTCTTTACTTTTCCGGGTCTAGTAAGCGGAATTTATCATGGGATTGAGATAGAAAAAGAAATTTCTTTCGAACTCGATACCGACCTATAGAAACTAACCCAACGCGACAAAACGGTATTTGATAAACACTACCAAAATGTCATGAACATTTCTGTCCCCTGAAACCGGCACATGCAAGCGTCCTCCAGCGAATTGCGTATGTGTTAGTTTCAGGAGACATAATTTTACACGAAATCTTTCTTTACGTTCCCCGATTTATTACAAACATGAATTACGATTCGTGTAAAATTCATAATTTCTAAGTGTGTAGAATTGATTTCGTGCCGGCGTCGGTGGTGTAGTGGTAAAGCGTGACTGCTACTTGGCACCCCAGTGGGTCTGGGTTCAATCCCAGTCGACGTCGGTGGTTTTTCTGAGGCGAAAAAATCTGGTCACGTCTTCCTTCGGAAGGGAAGTAAAGCCGTTGGTCCCGGTTCATATTCATGAGTCGTTAGGTAGGGTCCAGGTGGTGGAGTCGTCTTCCTGGCGTCGGTGATTGTCACCATGTGAGGAAATAGGCCGACGTAAAATAAAGATTAAAAAAAAAAAAAAAAAGAATTGATTTCCTCGTCCCTTTCGACTGACTCTTATGTCGTCGTATGGTCTCAGGGCACCGAAATATACATGCCTTGCCATTTTAGAGGATTTTGCATCAAATTATTCAATTCTATGCGATTGATAATCATACACAAAACTACCTAACTGCAAAAACTACCATTTTACCCGACTATGCCTATCTTTAAAACTATCATGAGATTTCAGTCAAATTTACTACATTTATGGTAAAACCTTCAACATTTGTGGTATATTTGACAGACCGAATTTGTGATTTGATATCAACCGAACTATGGTCGATCTTATCGCAGGCATGGTAACATCAAACGCATTTATATTCAGGTGAAAATTGTTGGTGTTTGGGCTTAATTTAACCCTCGGAATGGTAGTTTCTACTGCGGTTTTTTTTGCGCTTACGAGGTTATTTTTGTTCGTCTTCTATGATGCACATGATGCACAATTGTTTATTTACGGAGGAATTTTCAACACCGAAAAACAAAAGACCCGATTCTAGCTAACTGGATTATCGTCATTATTAAGAAACAATTTCCAAAAAGTCAAATTATACTGAAATCCTATAACCTTTTTCATCAGTCGCAAAATATAAAATTGAACTTAAACATTTAATTGTGGCTAGTTAGAACTATCGTACATTTAGTTAAGACATACAGCCAGATACAATTGAAAGCTTAACTTAGAATAAAATTTCTTCCTGTTTTTTCGCCTACTAGAATACCAACACTACTGGCAATACGATATGGATGACTCCTCGAGAATCTCAAGTATGTAAATTCCTTGACAACTGCATCTTTGTTAGATAGAGGATCTCGATCCATGCGATTATTCGGAGCTACTTCTCAGCACCAGATCTCAACTTCCAGATGCAGATCGACAACTGCTTGAGAAAACAAAAAATTAAGGTGTTTTACTAGCAATAAAAAAACACGGAAAAAACAACTTGGCATTTTACCAAAAATTCAGTTGGATCGATATGAAGTAACCATCTGAAATGACATTCAAATTCACATTGATCAGTTTTAGTCGTCGCAATAATGGATCAAATTAATACATTTTTATACTACTTTGAGTATGAGCATGAGTGACCACCCGAGGTTGCTACTCCGTTGCAGCCAGATCAGCTGTAATAACACAGAGAACCAACAGATGATGCATGGGACTAACATTTATCGCCATGGTGTAAACATTGATGATCTAAGAGTAAGACAATATCGGCGTCGGCCCTGCCCGACTGCAGGTCAAATAAGGAATGTGTAAGAATATGTTGACGTGACGGTCTGCCTGGGAGGATAGTTAAAAGATGTTTGGTAAATGATATGGTGAATCCGCACGAAAAATAATAAATTAGGTAACATTCAACCCCCGAGCATCTTGACAGATGAGCTTAGTTTCACGTACCCATCTACAAATTGTAGATGTCTCTACCGTGCATAAACAAAAGGGCCATCCACTCTCGATACTACCGCTTTTTAGCTTTGGAATACATGTTTTCGTTTCCTTATGTGTGGATGTTAAAACAGTGCAAGAATAAATTTTTATTGAGGCGTAATATTGATGTGGCTTTCTTTGGTTTAATTTGATTTCAATTGTATCGAATATAAATCATCATTACTTGAGATTGGGAATGAGGGAAGTTGTACAACGACAGCTTCAGGACTGCAATTTATTCAGGCTCATTTGATTGGGAGAGAAATTATAATAAAATAATACTCACATTTCAGTGTTCACGTCCGAATTGGTAGGAATTAAGCAAATTCATGTACGATTCATAGTTCATTGAGGACCTAATAGGTTATACATTGGTTATTGCAATTAATTACATCCAATTTACGGTTTTCACCAAACCTACCAAACTAAGGCAATAGAAGTAACTATCCCTTTGCCCCTTGGGTCAATTCAAACGGTAGTTTAGCTTATTAATTCACAAATCCTCCTAATTTAGATCAAATAGTATTGAGCATGGAAACTTATTACACTGCAGCTCGCAACCATTTCATTTTATCCAGTCATGACAGTTGACTTTTTTTTTTTTCTGAAGTGATATGGTCGAGTGAGTGCCCGGTCGCACCTTCCGACCCAATGGTTGTCGCAACATCCACCATTTAACGTTTAGGAAAAATTACAACATATCGTCAGCATTATATTCATCAAGTACGAATATGAGCTCCACAGCTTTGATAATAACAGTCGATGTAAATACGTTCAATTGATAATTAGCTCTGTTATTCATTCGATTTGACAGAACCAGTGAGCCTAGATTATCGGGGTACATTGGCTATACTCTGGAGCTGTCAAGTTGTTAGCGGTTTGGTAACATTAGACCGATTTTCGATTGGGACCGGTTTGTACCAATAGTACAAACAGCAAGGGGTAGATTGCTCAGCTCACTTTTCTCCTGTGTTATTTTATTTTGGTGTGTCTACAGGCTTTGCAATGTTCTGGGTATTCCCGTAAGGTGCTGATGTGTTGACAGTCAAAATTTTCATTTTTTGTTTACTGTACCTGGCAACCAACAACGCAAATTGGCAAGGTGGCTGGTATCTTGTCTTCTAAAAGCTCAACTGTCAAAAGTGTGGCTCAGTGTGCCACGATTGTATGTATTAAAAATCGAAGTTCTTCAAATATATGGCAAATTCGTCTAGTTTGTAAGACATCCTGCCACACTTTTAACTGATTTAAATTGTAATTGTTGTGCTACTCACAAAGTGCGATGATGGTTTTTCATTGTGAAATCAAAACAGTTTTGTTATAATGCTTTAGTTGTTTTAGACCTATTTAGGCCAACTGGAAGGATGCTATTCATTGTTTTTAGAAACACTTTTTCTTAAAAAAAAATACGATTTTAATTGGAAAACTAACCTTTTTTTTTAATTAAAAATTAAAACCTATCACTACTAATCACGACAAGTTTTTTTGCTAGTTAACAAAAATAGTTGCCTTTTGGCCACCGAACACAAAAAAACAAACTGTGCTTTATAGCCGATTTGAACCGATTTAAACAAACAGAAAGTGTTATGTTATGGAACAGATGCTCAAATGGGTGAAGGCTTGAACTTTTACCCTTATTCTGCTAGTATATGATGATGATAATGGTCTACTCATCGTAGCACGTAAGCTACGTCCTTTGGCAGTTTAACAACCTATTAATGCCCTCACATGTCACAAACTGATTGGTTGGACAATAAAGCTATGTCCATTTAGAATCCGGAATAATAAAACCATCTGTATCTCGGTAACGGATTGACGTACTAATAAGGACGGATTGACGTACTAACATCAATACAAATCATTTCTCTTCGCTTTTAATGAAAATTCGCACTTTCTTCTTTATTCCTCCCATCAAACGCTGCACACCTCCGGAGTCAACTTCCTTGGCACATTTGTTCCACATTTTGGTCATCTGAGTCGCGTCCCGAGCCGTTTTCCACTTTTCTTAAGCTTCCGCTGTATCATTGCCCAAAATCTCTCGATGGGCCGGAACTGCGGGCAGTTGGGTGGATTTATGGTTTTATCGACTTCCCGACTGAAGTGGCAACTCGCCAAATCTGGCAAAAACTTCACGGGACCTTTATGGGCTTGTAGTACGCGGTTTTTGAGGCATTCTTCCTTGTACAGCTTCGAGTCCATCGTCTTATTTGTCACGAACACTTTGGTCTTTGCTCCACAGCTGCATATCCCTTGCCAAATCATCAGTCTTTTTTGGCAAATTTGTTTATAAAAGCAAACTTAAACTTCACAGGAACATCTCCTCGTGCCGCCGCCATGTAGAATTTTGGGCCAGGAAGCTGTCCGAAATCCATTTTGACGTAGTTTTCATCGTCGATGAGCAGGCATCTTTTGTATTTCGTCAAATTTTGCTGGTACAATTTCCGAGCTTCAATTTTTGGTGACGAAACATTGCATCAACGTTCGGTTTGGTTGCTTGCTGCGCAGAAAAAAATAATTAATTTTAACAAGCGCGTAAAATTTCCCCTCGTTTAATTACAAGCCAATGGAGCCGTAAACAACACAATTGTTTGCAATCTTTCATACAATAGGCTAGATGCAGGTGTTATTTGGCTTAAATTTCCAAGAAATATCCCATTATTTTCTTCCAAATCTAGCATTCCCTTTATGTGCATTAGATAACGCAGAAAATTCAATGTTTCTGTCTATTTGTGTGGCTCGATAAGAACGATGTCCTGCTCGCAAACGAATTCTTCGCACGGTACTGCGAGCAGCAGCGTATTTTTGTGCGATTTCATTATCTGATTGCCCAGGGTTTGCTCTGACAGTTCTCAACACCTTCTGGTTCAGCTTGCGGTCATATGTTCCACTACGACGCTTACCTTGAGGCACTCGATCCACGCTCTTTCGCTCCCTGAAACGTTTGAGCACATCATACACGGTTGATTTGGCGATTTTCAACGTTTTTGCGATTTTTATTGCGGACCACGTTGGATTATCAACGTGGGTGTGCAGAATTTTTTCTCTCCTCTCGGCTTCCATCTGGAATAACTATTGACTCACTGCACGAAACACCGTGAAATTTGTACAACAGAAAGTGGGCGCCTAGGTAAACAAACTGCTGTAAAAGAATTCTTGCAGCGGTCACTTTCCATGCCTCTGCAACACAATACGAGATTCCGGATTCTAACTGGACAGAACTTTAGGCAAAGTCACCTGAACATATTCATGGGGTAGACAAGAATCTCCTTCCAGTAACATGATCAAACAACTGGTAAAGCAGCCAGCCGTCTAATAGGAGGATGCCCCAATAAGCGGGGAGAAGAGCCCGCCCTTTATCCACGAAATGTTAATAATAGGGAGTTCGCATTCCCTAGTAGCACACTTGTTGCAAATCAGTTGAAGTTACATGGATGCAACTAAATTAAGCCACAATCAAGTTATCAATGGGAAAATATATTATATAATGTGGATATATGAGTTAAATTAAAAAAAAAAACATGATAATTGACATCTGGACCTGGCTTCCAAACTGAAATCTAAACATTCTGCAACGATTAAATTGAATTACTATGAACACTGTGGAAAAGAAAAAAAAAGGTTTTTGTCGTTCTTAGGACGCAACACAAGGCCCATGAACTGAAAATTAAGGATTTACCACGTAAATTATTATAACGTATTCACTGAGATTTCAACGATAAATTTAGGTATGTAATTTAGATATTGGGCTAAAAACTCACACGCACTTCAAGTTAAGCTGCTCTAATCGTTTTCCTTTATCCTTCCGCACCATAACTATTGCCGAAAGGTACGATCATCTATCGACTATACACACCGATATGATAGATGCTCGCTGGCGTGGCATCGCCAACAATGTGTGTTACGCTGCGTTACAGTGTTTACTGAAAAAAATGAATTTGATAAAATTTCGATTTATTTTCCTTATTTAAAGACTGCACCTTTTATTTTCGAGCATAACATTTACGTGTTACGAAATTCTAACTGTTGTGCATTTTATTTGACATGAAGTAATCGTTTAATAATCTATCACGACAGACAACAAATTTGAACTTGTAATTTGTCGTGACGCGTGGCACCGACCGCTTAAAAAATAGGTCTGATCTTGCTTTAGCACCAATGATAACGATCATCTTAAATTAAGGCTTTCATATCCCAATCTAGTGGCTGTTTTTCAACGCTTTACGGACTTAGATTGGAGGTTATTAAGTATGTTCTAGATGCTGTTTTAAATGTAACAACCAAAACATGACTTTGAGTGTGTCAAATTAGGGTTTAACAGTTCGTGAAATAGAACACACAATTGAGTTAGATTTATGTTTAAGTCTCAAAGTATTTACGTGCAAATTTATGTCGTTATGCTCCTGGTAGGCGGCGCTGCAGTTGTGCGATAACTGTCATGTCAATGTTTATCAATAAAAAGCCTAGCACATAACCTGAAAAGTTTTGTTTGTTTTTCTCTGCACATGCTTCTTATACCGGCTGACCCCTCTATACTTTTACACACGTTATAACGTATACATTTCAAGAAAATTAGTACTATGGGACATCAATGTCTGTTCTCTAATAAAAGTTATATTTGTGTCATTTTCTGTATTTCATTTTGATTTCAGTTTAATTTTGTTTTTAATTTTTCTTTTTTTTTTGGTTTTTTGTCGGTTTAAATTTTATTTTTTTTTATTGGCGGTGTTTGTTATGTTAGTTATCATATTAAAAAAAATTTGATATATATAATAGAAGCCGGAAAAAACATACATATATATTCATGATTTTCATATCAAATTGATAACTTCTTTTGGAACTTATTCAATTATTTCGATCACATTGCAGGATTTGTTATCAAGATGAACGCAATGATACCAAAATTCGTTGATATTCTGATATCCAACGAGTATATTTGTGTTATCTCTTTGGTTATATTGGCTCTTTATTCAGTGTTCAAACAATGATAATCTGGTATTAGAATTTGTTATAAATTTGGTATAAACATCTGCTCGGAAAAGCAAAGACTAACTATGCGCAACTGGTATGGCACTTTGAAATAAAAACCACTTAAAAACAATTAAAAGTTCTTATTTAGTTAAAGAAACACTCCGCAAAGAGGCTTACCAAACAAGCGATCTAAAATTGGCTAACTTCCTTAGAACCCCATTGATCCCAAGTCCATAAAAATATACACTGTTCTATCGCTTTTTAATATTTTAATCAGTCCTGTTGTTTTGATATGCTGTGTTATTTTGACAAATATATTTGTGATTATGCGCAGTTGCAAGAATAGAGCATACTGTTTTGAGGGTGATTCGTTTAGCTTGGAATCGATGCACTAATGAGTACTGACAAAAAATCGGAGTTTCATTGACCATCCGATCTGCTGAGTCTCAACATTACGCAACTGTTTGTTTAGTGGAAAAAAACTAGCCGTTAATTTTGGTTGTGGGTGGAAGAAAAAGCCCTTGTGGCGGTGTTGAAATATTTGCGTTTTTTAGAGATTGGGGTGACAAATGGGGAAAAAAGAGGGGGTAAGGGTTTGAGTGGGGCAATGAGGTGTGGAGAATAAGGTCTGTATCCGTAATAATCCGGACACCTCAAAACATGAATAAAACATAAATTTCGCATTATATTTCCGTCGTAGTTGTTTATTTCAGATTCATGGGATGTATTTTAACAATTCGTGAAGACAAAACATAGTTATTCGGTATTTGCATAAAATTTTCGAACTTTGCGCTTAACTCCGTCCATTAGGGTTTGTACGGACTCTTCAGAAATCGTAGAAGCCGTCTTTGTCCAAATTTGCTGGAAGTGTTTGATGTCTTTAATTCCTTGCTTCTTTCCAGAAAGCTTCCGCTTCATCAGAGCCCATATCTCTCGATTGGTCGTAGCTCTGGGCAATTTGGCGAGTTTGAGGTTTTTGGTACAATGTTCACTTAATTTGCTTGGTACCACTCCATCACAGTTTCAGCATAGTGGCATGATGCCAAATCGAGCCAGAACAAAGGTTTTTCTTTGTGACTTTTGGTGAAGGGTAGCAATCGCTTCTGCAGACACACTTTCTGATAGATCTTCTTGTTGATTGTGCCTGTAGTGACGAAAGATTTACTCTTTTTGCCACACGAGCAAATTGTTTGCCACACAAGGCATTTTTTGGGAAATTTCGATGCCGTCTTCGTTCTGAAATGCTCAGCTGTAGCATTTCTGGCCATAGCAGAATAAAAAGCCAGCCCTGGAAGCTGCTTGAAATCCTCCAGGACATAAGGTTCATCGTCCATAACAACGCATGAAAACTTCGTCAAATATTCGTAGTACAAACGTCGAGCCCGTGATTTTGCTGCCAAGTTCTGTTTGTCGTTGCGATTTGGAACTGTTTTTACTTTATACGACTTAAGTCTCAAACGTTGTTTTGATTTTTGGACAAAACCAGGTGACATCCCTATTTTACGAGCCACCGTTCGAATGGAGAGATTTGGGTTTTTCGTTAATATCCTTTTCACCTTTCGGTCCATGACAGGATCAGCGCGTCCAATGTTTTTGTCACTTCTCGGTTTCCTCTCCACCGTCAAACGTTCCAAAAATGATTTGAACACATCGTGGACAGTGGATTTAGGCAAATCCAATGTTTTTGCAAGGTCCCATATTGACAAGTCAGGATTTGCCGTACGCCCGTACAAAATTCGCTCGCGCACTTGTTTTTCTTTCGTCGCCATCTTGAATACTAAACATGAAATGTAAACATCAATCATAGTCTTTTTCATCATAGACTCTCAGCTATACCACAGTGAAATTTTTCATTCCTACGTGCAATATTTCAAAAGTTACAATGATTTGAAGGTGTCCGGATTAATGTGGATATCAACCTTATCTGGAAATTTATTTTGATACTGTAAAACTGTACAGGATATTATGCAACAGGTTATTTAACCTATTCAGGTCTGGTTTTTTCCAAGCGTTATTATAGAAGCAATTTGGCGTACTCTGATTGATTTGGTGCTCAATAACATAGAAATGATTTAAAAAGTAGGAAATATTTGTTTGAGATGTGCTAGGTCGTCCAAACTGTCCTGGAGTTTAGGACATAAGATCTACAGTTGTAACAGTAGCTTTCTACGCCATACAAAGTTACGGTATGTATTCAATCATATTCGATGAATACCCTGGAAGACCAACAGACATTATGAGATAATCTGGTGCGTAACGGAATATTGAATGCATATGTTTTTATATGTATTTAAAATTTGCATTGCCCATAAAGCTACTGTTACAATTGTAGACCTTAAGTTTTGACATGGATGACCTGAAACTAACAAGTTTATCCTTTGATGTTTGTGGACGTTTCAGAACATTTATTGAATATGTTTGAATATTTATCGTAGCTTTGTATAGCCAAAAAGGCTACGGTTAATGCCGTATATCTTAAGTTCTAAACTCAAGGTCAGGTTTAATGATCTTGAACATCCCAAGATAATCTAATTATGACTGGTGACCTTACAGAAGACTCACTGAATTTGTTTGAGTGCATATCGCTTACTTTCATAGGTTATAAGCTACTGTAACGACTGTATAAACTAACTTCTAAACTCAAGGGCAGTTTCGGTGACTTAGAACATCCCTAGACATCCTTGAACATCAGAAGATTAACTCATAATGTCTGTTGTTCTTCCAAGATATTCAATGAATATGTTTCAATACACATCGTAGCTTTGCATTGCTCAGAAAGTTTTTGTTACAACTGTAGGTCTTATTTTCTGATCTCAAGGATATTTTTGATGATCTAGAACATGTCATACAGGCATATCTCGAAATACACTTTTTCTTGGGTATTTTTATCGATTTATCGCGAACTATAATTCATTCAAGAAAAGCAGTAAAATCAGTGGATAGATGAGATAAATTACAAGCTACTAGTTGCAATGAGTTGTATAGATGAACCTTCATTCTTGAGAAACGTACGATTGAAGTCGAAAAGAAAGTTTGCTTTAATTCGAGGTATGCCTGTATTACTTTATAATGTTTGTTGACCTTTAAGAATATTAATTGAATATGTTTGAATATTTATTGTAGCTTTGTATTGCCTCAAATCTACTGTTACAATCGTAAATCTTAGGTTCTCAACGGCAGGACAGTTTGGATGACCTAGACCATCCCGAGATTATCTTCTTATGTATTTTTGCGTTCGAAAACATTCACTGAATATGCTTAAATATGTGACGTAACTTTGTATAGTTACGACGTAACTTTGTATAGTTATTGTGTTACTACTCAATTTTTAAAGTCCAGGACAGTTTGGATTACCTAGAGGATCACAAAGTTTTAAAAGATTGACGATTGACCTTCTCGAAGATTCGTTGAATATGTTTGAATACCCCAAAAAAAAAAGTAAGAGATATTGTTGAAAAGGAAGTGTGTGGGAATAGAGTGAATATGTTGTGTTCTTAATAATAATTGAAATGAATGTGGGGAGGGGGGGGACCATCATTATATGTGTAGGGGATAGGAAAAATAGAAAAAAAAAACATTCAAGGCGATTTGTCGATCATAAATATTGCCTTCTATAGCGCCCACCATTGCAAGTGAATCCGCTCTCTCATTGCCCAGAATTGAACAATGAGATGGGACCCATACAAAGGTGATTATAAAATAACGCGAAGATAAAGCACTTAGAAGCTCCTGTATTTTCATGAGAAACTACGAGGAGTACTTTACCGGCCTCAAGGAGCGAATAGCCTCTATAGAACTGACACTATCCTTGAAAATGAAATACTGATCCGGTGTTAGTGAGGCAATCATTTCTAGCGTAAAATGTATGGCCGCTAATTCAGCGACATATACGGAACAAGGATCTTGAAGTTTACGATTGGCGCTGTAAATTTCATTAAATATACCAAAGTCTGCTGAATCCTCTATCAATGATCCGTCAGTGAAGAACGATTTAGTGGAATCAGCTTGGCTAAACTTTGCAGCAAATTATGTGAAGTTGTAATGAAAAAAATTCAATATTCACTTTTTCATGACATGCTTGTACTCAAGAAAATTGGAGCCCTATATGAATTTAATCAGAGAGTTGTTGGTATTCATTTGAAGAACTTATTCACTATTGCATTTCACGATAAGGCACAACGTCGTGAATACTTTCTATCATCAACCGTGCATACGTTTGGCCATCATTGGAAAATCATCAGTGGATCATGGGAATTGATTTTTCCGATCGACCTAATTGGAGTACATGCCTCCGAAACAAAAACGAAAAGAAATGCTTGAAATGGAACCGAATTTGTGCACTGCCCAATCGGTAGAACGGTAGAAAGCTTCCACAGCTAACCATCAAGCACCGAATCCATCAATTTCACTAATTTCCGGGCGACTGAACAACAGCAAAGGGGTGACGCATGCAAGGCTCTGCGGATTTGTAAAGCTTGACCCGCACTCGTTTATTCTCTATATATAAGAGGTGAGGGCACTCCACGGCAACAACCAAGTCGATTGCTTTATTCGTTTTTTTTTTCTACGCCGTTGTCTGAACAGAGGATTCCGGCAAAACTCGTTTAGAGGAAAAAAATAAAATCAAATAACATCCAATGTCTATCATTTAAAGTTTATAGTTTGCAAAGACTAAAATGAACACACACACACTGTGACAACATAATCAAGCTATCAAAGCTATTTTCCTGTAATTTTCATTTAACAGAAACGGAGTTTTATGAATATTTTGAGACCGTATCGTGCATATGACAACACCAACAAAGAGATTCAACCGAATGCGAAGCATATCAATATCACACATAATATCTATCTCACACACAGCAACCCGGTAGTCACCCCACAAAAAAACCGAGTATCGAACGGTCGGGCTTTCGGGCGGTTGAACGTGAGTAGAATCGTGCTGAAATCGGAGACTTTTATTACAAATACCAGATAATTGTCTGTGTTCGTTTCTCGAGTGTAAACAGCAACCGCCAGAATCAGAGCCAAAACTATGTCCTATTTCGATAAACCCCCGAAGTAGCATGCAGGTAGCAGAAACAAAAGAAGTTGGGCGGAATTTGATTTGGACTGGAGATTGCTACTTAAGCCCAACAATGCAATGCAGAGGAAAAAAGTATCCGATTACCATACACGCACAGAACAGAATGCTATTAAGAAGTCAAATTTAAGTTAATTTCGAGTAAACGGAAAGTCCTGGAAGCATTGAAGGAGAAGGATATTTGATATGCATCGGCTTGGAGGATATGGAAAGAAGTGAAAGTTCTTTCTGGTTGAAACGGAATATGTTTAGTGTGGTGCTGTTGAAGTGATTTGAATTGGCCACAACGTGAGTTGTGGAAGGAAAGAGTCGGGAAAGAAATCGGAGAACGTGTGAATAGTTGTGTAAACATACTTAATTGAGCCACTCAGAAGGTGATGAAGAGTTATTTTGCCTTCTTGATATTGTCATCGGATGGATGGTGGCCTTTAAGCCAGTACTTTTATTTGTCAGGGGGTTCTAAAAAGATCGACTCGGTTTAAATACGTATTATTTTAAACATATTAGGAATGTATCGAAAATAAGCCAGCCACGTACATTTGCGTTGTATGCGTTTATTTGTGATGGTTTCTAATGTGTTCATCAAAGCATGCTGTGCGTTTGACTGTCATCTTTCGTTTGTTTACTTGTTTGCATGGTTTAAATTCTTCGTTTTCAAAATGTTAATGCGCAACGTGACGTAAAAATTATGGTGTAGGACACATGGCTACGTGAAAAGGGTGTAACTATGCAACAATTGACGAAGCGCTTTGGAATTCATCACGCGAGTGTAAAATCCATCATAATCATGTTTGGGGAACACTGTTCTTTGGACGAACTGCCATGAAGAGGCAGAAAACACGGATCTTCCAACCCAACTCCAACTTCAGAAAGTGGTACCTCTAATTCGGAATAATAAATCAATGTCGATATGTTATTTGGCAAATAAAGCAGAAACCAGCGTTGGAATGATTCAACGTATCAAGAAACGGAACAACCTGAAGACCTACAAGAAGCAGACAGTCGCCAAACAAAGTGCAAAACAGAAGCAACGCGCAGCAACAAGGGCCCGGAAAGTGTAATCGAGAATTTTGCAGTGATGTATTTTGATGGACGACTAGGTGGGGTGAAAAGTAACCTCCTTGACCGCCAAAATGCGATTACTGCACAAAAAAAAGATATAGTGCCTTGTAGTCCGTTTATATTTAGGCATACACATTAAATTTCAGTGCGATACTGCCCTTAGTTTTGTTTTGACAGCTGATTATTGTTGACGTGTTTGGCATCATGTTGAATATGGATAAACACGATGTTCGTTCTCTCATAAACCATTATTTTTCCAGAGGCAAAACGGTGAAGGAAATAAAAGAAAAGTTGGATAAGTATTACAGGGTAAATGCTCCGTCAGATTACACCGATAAATATTGGTTTCGAGAGTTTCGTGGTGGCCGCAACTCCACTACCGATCAAGTCCGCAGCGGCAGGCTCTCCGAAGCGATTACAGAGGACAATGTCAAAAAAGTTCATGAAATGGTGTTGGCTGACCGGAAAGTGAGCTAGCAGATGCCACAATGATTAGTACTGAGCGCACACGCCATATTTTGGGCGAGATGCTGCATATGAAAAAAGTTATCCTGCCGCTGGGTGCCGTGCATGCTCACTCCTGACCAAAAACACGAACGCTAGAGCACTTCGAAATGGCGTTTAGACTTGCTGATGCGGAATCGGGAGGACTTTTGTTGCAGTTCGAACTGTTTATCAGAGAAATACAAAATGAAAGAAGAAAGAAGAAAAATAATTGTGCGCAATCATTTGGAAAACCCTTCGTGGTCTGGGCCAAAACTTGCTAAAGTGTTTCCCGGGTTTTCCCCGAAATACGTATCGTGCTTTGAAAAAGTACAGAGAAACTTTGTCGACGGATCGCAAGCCTCAAAGCAAGCTTCGGGCGGGTACTGTCAACCGTCATCAAGAACATTAAGGCAAACCTCAACATCTCAGACCGCGAATTGGCCAAAAAGTTACGTGCCGCACGCAGTACCGTGCAACGGATTCGTCTCCGGGAAGGTTTCTAGTCATACCGTACCTGTAGACAACCAAATAGGGATCAAAAAGTAGAACAATGTGGCCAGAATCCGTGCCAGAAAACTGAATGATCAGCTGTTGACAAAATTCAATGGCTGTCTCTTCATGGATGATGAAGCCTATGTAAAGGCCGATTTCAAACAGCTAACGGGACAAAAATTTTACTTGGCTACGGCTCGGGGAGATGTTCCTGCCAAATTCAAGTTTGTGTTTGCAGATAAGTTTGCACGTAAATACATGATTTGGCAAGCCATCTGAAGCTGCGGTAGGAAGACCAAGGTTTTCATCACTGATAAGACATTTTATTCAGCGCTTTTAGAACGGAATGTCTCCAAAAGCGAATATTGCCATTCATCAGATCCCACATTGGACCTGTCATGTTTTGGCCAGATCTTGCAAGCTGTCATTACAGTAAAACAGTGCTACAGTGGTATGAAACCAACGGGATTCAGTTTGTACCTAAAACACTCAACCCACCAAACTGTCCCCAGCTCAGACCGGTAGAGAGATTTTGGGCTATTATGAAGAGGAAGCTGAAGGTGAATGGCAGTGTCGTCAAAAGCATCAATGAATTGAGAACCAAGTGGAATAAGATTGCCAAAACGATGAATGAGAATAATGTGCGCCGGTTGATGAAACGTATTCTGGGAAAAGCCTGCACATTTCTCCGAAATCGAGATGATCAAATTTTTTTTGTATTTTCCCTCTAAAGTTCACATAAAGTCGAACATTTTAGTAAAACAGAATACTATTCTGTCTATGTTCCAATTCTAACTGGGCCACTCCTTATTATCTGTTCCCAAACCTCAAAAGATGGCTAATCAATAAAAAAATTCAGCTCACGAGAGGAAATCATCGACACCGCGGAGGAGTATTTTGCTGACCTTCCGGAAAATTACTTTTCGGCCGGGATCAAGAAGTTGAAAAATTTCTGGAATAAGTGTATCGAGCTAAAAGGGGACTGCATTGAATAAAAAAAAACATTGTCAAAGAGGACTCAAAAACCCTTTCAGGTCCACAATATTACACTGCCGTCGTAGAAGAGGAGGTAAGCGATGCAGACAGGTCGATTCAAGTGGAGAAGTTTGGTCGAAAAGCGCTGGTATGGCAAGCGATATGTTCCTGCGGTATGAAGTCTACCATTTTTCACACTACCGGAACAATCAATACGGAAATCTATCGATCTGAGTGTCTGCAGAAGAGGTTGCTGCCTTTATATCAGAAACATAGTACCCCTCCACTGTTTTGGCCGGATTTAGCGTCGGGGCATTACGCCAAAACAACTCTCAATTGGCTCACGGAAAAGGGTATAGATTTCGTTGAGAAAGACATCAATCCGGCAAATTGCCCTCAGCTTCGGCCCATCGAACGTTATTGGGCGATTGTGAAGAGGGTCTTCAAAAAGATTGATGAAGCAGCTGGGAATATGCAGGAGTTCAAAAAAATTTGGGCTAAGGCGTCCAAAAAATGTGATGATACACTTGTCCGTAATGTGATGAAAAGTGTTCGATTAAAAATTCGCAAATTCGTGAAAGAATTATTTTTATTTCATCCGATCTTCACAATGTTCAAGCTCGGTCCCGTAGAAGAAGAATCATCCATTTGTTTGAATAGAATATCATTTTTTTTAAATTAAATTTGAAAGAAAAATATGTGGATAACTTTTTTTCGATACAAACCTCATTATCTTAGTGTCATGTATCGTAAACACTTATTAATAGAATGGAATAATTTCGGAAGGCGTTGAAAATAAACTACGAAAAATAATTCAATGGAACAAGCTGAAGAACATGCCGACATCTATCTTTTCATCGGCCATGGCTTAGATTCCGGCCAACTGTTATAACCTGTCTAGCGTAGCTATATGGGCTTCGGCTTGCCATCCAGGTTGAGTTCGTTGGCTAGATCTTGATCCATCAGCGTTGTTCCTGATCATCCGTCAAGAAAAGCGTAGGTGTGACATACCACTCCATGGCCTTCTTTCCGTAATGGCAAGATGCCAAATCCGGCCAAAATAGAACGGAACAATTGTGTCACTTCAGGAAAGGCAGTAGACGTTTTTGTAGGCACTCGCTCAGATAAATTTCCTGGTTGACGGTTCCGGTCGCAATGTAAACGTTGCTCTTCAAGCCACAGGTACAGTAGCCTGCCACGCCAGATATTTCTTCGCGGACTTCAACAGTTTAATGTGCTTGAAAATATCTGCCACCTTTCCCCCATCCGGTTGCCGTATAACATTCCTGTCCAGGAAGTTGTTTAAAGTCTGCCTTGACGTAAGTTTCATCGTCCTGTACCACGCAATCAAACTTCGTCAGCATCGTCGTGTACATTATTGTAAGTCGACAGTCCAGCTCGTTTTTAAGCTCTATCCACGGTTGAAGGCGCCACTCCCAGCTTTTTTTGCGACATCTCGGACGGAGAGGTTGGGGTTCCGCTCGAAACAGTGGGCAACTCTTTTTGTCGTCGCTGTGGCCTCCGGCTTTCGATTTTCCACCGATCCAGCTTTCCTGGCTGTCGAAAAACGTTCACCGAACACTTTGAATACGTTGGTAACAGTTGATTTAGCCATAGTCAACAATTTCGCCAACTTGGCGTGAGAGTAGTTTGGATTCTCGCCATGCACGTGCAAAATTTTGATGCGTTGCTTCTCTTCCTTCGACGACATTTTGATAACTGAAGTGCTAATCTCAAAATCAAAATAGAGGCATGATGCTACACGCACACATCTTTATAATGCTACACGCACACATGTGCAAAATTTTTTAATGCACGATGAAAGGAAATGCGTCAAGTTTAAGTCGACCAAATTTTGATCGAAACACCCTTTACTCATTAGAAAGCACTCGAAGGATTCCGATAAACGTGTGACTGACAATCGGAAGCAAGTGAGTTGAATAAAAGACGTTAGGCTCGGCGGTAAGAATCACGAGCGAGTGATCCCCAACTATTCCGTTTGGGATGTTCGGGAGGTGCAGTGGTGCAAAAGCATTGAAACGAGGTACTACATTAAAAAAGCTGATTTGAACATTTGAGTGTACCATAAGACTGATACAAATTATGAAATTTTCGCTCCCCTATTTCAAGCGATTTCAAATTCTAAGCCTCCTAAAATTTGAACCCATTTAGTTTGAAACTGTGCACAACCAGTTTAAAATTTGTATGGGAATTACAAAAGGAAGCCTCAAATTTGTGTTTGAATTGCTCTAAAAACTCACTTATTTAATCCATTTGCTTAAAATTCAACTAAACAAGTACGCTATTTCCTTAGCTTTTTGAGGCTCAGTTAAATGCTCAGCAAACAACACTGGTATCTTTAGCACGTAGAACAGAGCACAAGTTTCATGGCTACTATACACGGTAAAACAGAAGTATGCAATTATGACGTCAAAGTAGGCATTTTGCTTGAAGACTGGAATTAGACCAACCGCACCAATACGGTAATATCGGTAAATTGTTACCCAGTTTGATAACTCGACACCGCACCGGTGGTTGGTAACCGGGTTGAAAAATGACAATTTGCTCGCTCGGTGAGCAGCCGGTTCGTAAATTTGACAACCCGATAAAACCGAGCCGAGCGTTGTTATTTGAAGAAAAATAAGCAAAAAAAGTTGAAACGTTAAAACCACATCTTCATCTGGAAGACTTTCATTTCAATTCCAGTGTTTCAGATTTGTTTTTAAAGTGTTACTTGCTAATTTCACGGTTATTGTGATATGTTGTGAAAAAAATAGTGCATCAAAACCCCGTGGAAGGATTTGGACGCAACAAGAGTAGGAAGTGTTTTGCAGGGCTTGGCTGGATGTTTCCCAAGATCCAATCTTTGGGACAAACCAGAATGTTGAAATCCTGTACGGAAGAGTATACAAATTATACACTGCACGAAATATTTAGTGAAACGAAATCGGTGCGAGAATAAATTTGAATCTTATTGTGTTACGTTTGTATGAATGACCGGTGCGAAAGTGGGGGGCTAAATCAAAATAGGAACGCTCTCTGTCATAAAAATATTACCCAAATACGAACCCATCGGTGAGGATGGTCTTATGCATAAAATGCCTTAAACGGTTTTATGTAAAAATGCCTAAAGAGGTTGTACGTCAAAAAGTGTATAAATTTTAGGCATTTTGTAGCACGTGATAGAGATTAGAAACAATTCATTTTTAGAATATGATTGTGTGTAGAAGCTAGTCACTTTATGACATGAAGATGAGATAAGAAATTCAGCGCCATTATTCCAAAAGGGCAGATCTGCTTTTTATGTAATCAACGACATTCCCTATCGATTTATCTAAAAAAAAACCCAGACAGACATATCATAAGGTAGGAAAATGTTTCTTCTTGCAGTTAGGATTGTTGATTTGCAGGAGAAAGTTTTCATTTCCGAGAAAGCGATGGTTATAGTAATTGTTTACAGCAGATCCACCATTTTGAAATGTTGGCACTGAACTGGTCCTAGAAAATGGCTCTTTAGATACAAATTTGAATTTATTTTAAAATTAAACATACATTTCATAAAATATAACAAAATAACAAAACGGCTGCACGATCTTCAAACTAGTATTAAGTTTGTGCCAAAGTTTGTGCTTACTTTTGACGTGGAGTTTGAACTCCTGCACACAATCATCAATTTGGGCAGCCGCTGATAGGACACTGGATAATAATTGTAATCTTTATTTTTTATTAGAATATAACAATAATCAATTGATGATTACTTCCCTCTACTTCCCCCTAGCTTGTCTCAAGTTGTGCATGCAAGAACTATTTTTTTTATTTTCACTTATTTTTTCGGGCAAAGCCAGTCAACTAGCACAAATCTATTTTTTCACTTTGTTGATAGCGTTGTTCTTATGGATTTTTTCTATCACACTGGAATACGAAAAGGGCTTAAAATTATTCATTTTTGGGATTAAAAAGTAGGCATTTTTTGACGTATGGAGGTTGTTCATTAAAATGCATAGAATGTAGTCAAAAAATGACTACTTTAGAATTACCGTGCACTGCATAATAAAGTGTTGCTGGCTGAGCAGCTGTTTGATCATGCAAATACATTATTGATCTCTTACACCAAAGTTGTAAATCTATATATAAAGGGTGATACGGTCAAAATTTGGTCAAGGGAAAACGCGTGTAAATCGGTGAAATCGTTTATTTAAAAAATCAAATTAAATTTCTTTTTCAAGTTCAATTAGTATAAAATTCAGGAAAAATATTCAGTTAGGCTTCCGCTTTTCCAAATCCGAATTGCCGGGCCTTACGCTTGACCCCTGCCATCAGATTTTGTACAGCCACCTTGTCCACCTTCTTCGCCGCAGAAAGCCAGTTTGCCTTGAACTGCTGCTCGTCCTTAGCAGTTTTTTTGGTCTTCTTTAGGTTCCGCTTGACAATAGCCCAGTATTTCTCAATTGGGCGGAGCTCTGGCGTGTTGGGAGGGTTCTTGTCCTTGGGAACCACCTGCACGTTGTTGGCGGCGTACCACTCCATGGCCTTTTTACCGTAATGGCAAGATGCCAAATCCGGCCAAAACAGTACGGAACAACCGTGTTTCTTCAGGAAAGGCAGCAGACGTTTATTCAAACACTCTTTCACGTAAATTTCTTGGTTGACAGTCCCGGAAGCTATGAAAATGCTGCTTTTCAAGCCACAGGTACAGATGGCTTGCCAAACCAGATATTTCTTTGCGAACTTTGACAGTTTCGTGTGCTTGAAAATATCTGCTACCTTTCCCCTTCCTTTTGCCGTATAAAACTCCTGTCCCGGAAGCTGCTTGTAGTCGGCTTTGACGTAGGTTTCGTCGTCCATTACCACGCAGTCAAACTTCGTCAGCATCATCGTGTACAGCCTCCGGGATCGCGCTTTGGCCGTCGTATTTTGTTTATCATCGCGATTTGGAGTCACTACCTTCTTGTAAGTCGATAGTCCGGCTCGTTTTTTGGCTCGATGCACGGTTGTAGACGATACACCCAGCTTATTTGCGGCATCTCGGAGAGATAGGTTAGGGTTTCGCTTGAAACTACCGGCAACTCTCTTTGTCGTCTCAGCGGCTTCCGGTTTTCGATTTCCCCCCGATCCAGACTTCCTGGCTGTCGACAAACGTTCCCCAAACACTTTAATTACATTTGTAACGGTTGATTTGGCAACTTTTAGCGATTTTGCCAACTTTGCGTGCGAGTAGCTCGGATTTTTGCGATGCGCGAGCAAAATTTTGAAACGCTGCTTTTCTTGCTTGGACGGCATTTTGACAACTGAAGAGTGAATTCCAAAATCAAAATAGGAGCAACATTCTACACACACACACCTTCAAAATGAGGGGTGTTCAGGTTTTTTAAATGCAAAATTGAAAGAAATACGTCAAGTTGATATTGACCAAATTTTGACCGTATCGCCCTTTATATAAATGAATTTCTGTCTGTCTGTCCGTCTGTCTGTCTGAACCCTATAGAATCGAAAACTACTGAGCCGATCGGCGTGAAATTATGTATGCAGGAGTTTTTGGGGCCGGAAAAGGTTCTTATGATAGTTTGAAACCCCTCCCCTCTCTAGAAGGGGAAGCTCCCATGCAAATTACCAAATTTGGCATGTGGGATTTTCTGGAGGCGAAAAATGTTTCTATGGTGGTTTGAGACCCCTCCCCTCTCATAGAAGGCGGATGGGGGGGGGGGTCTGTCATACAAATGAGACTGGAAATTCTGTATAACTCTAGAACTAAGAAAGCAAATTGATTTTTTTTCTGGTATGTGAGGGCTTTGGAGGCAAAAAATGTTTCTACGTTGGTTCGAGACTCCTCCTCTTTCTGGTTGGGGGGACTCCTCCTCTTTCAACCAAACACGAGAATTCTTCCTACTATTATGAAAATTTGAATGCAGGGAATTTGGGGCAAAAAAGGTTCTTATGATGGTTCGAGACTCCTTCCCCGTCTGGAATGAGCGGGGGCTCCCATACAAACGAAACACAAATTTGTGCATAACTCGAGAACTAAGCAAGCAACTGGAACCAAATATGGCATGTGGGGGTTTTGGCAGGATTTTTGCTATGGTGGTTCGAGACTCCTCCCCTCTCATACAAATCAAACAGAAATGTCAACCAAACATGAGAATTATCCAGGCAACTAAAACACAAAATGTGTATTTTTCGGGTAAGTAGCATGTTGTAATAGAAGTTTGAACCCCTTTTATGTCAAGAATGGGGGATGTTTGAGTTACTCTTAGTGCTACATATGCACAAGAAGTTAATCTAAGGTTATGCAAGAGAAAATTACGTTCAAACTGACAGAATACGGTGTAGTTTGAAGATAAATGTTTTGTCAATGAATTGCTTCTAAGCAGAAAGAAAAACCATGGTAGAAACTAGAGATCTGAGGGTATAATTAAAAATACACACATACGTTTAATTTTGCAGAAACTACACCCACTAGCAAACGAAAATATTTGAATAAAACCCATTTCTAAAAAAAACCACAAAAGCGCCAGTTCTATTATATTTTCATTCATTTAGTTGCAAGCGTAGCAAGGCTCGCACCGTGCTAGCTGTTTCATTATAAATATTGACCTTGTGGTACTTTCTTTTATCAGAATGCTTACGGAAAAGACTATGAACTATGACTAATGAAAGAACATTTTACTTCCTCCATAGTGATTTCCATGTAAACATCAATTGGTTAGTTCAGAGTCAGTTTCTTATTAAATGTCGTTTAAGCACAGGGAAGTGAAAGTTTCAAAATCTGCATCAGTCTAGAGCACCCTCCAAAGATGTAGCTTACTTCATGTAATCGGTTTACCGGCTGTGTCAAGCAAATTCAAGGTATCAAGCAAATTCTCCAGATTGCCCTAATATTGGCAAACGACATAGGCGGGGGTGTTTTGCTTTCTTTTCTGAAACAAATCTCTCTGTTTTGTTTTTTACTTGTGTGGGACAACCTTCTCCCTGAGTAGCTATCAATATTCTGATCACATAGAAGTGATTTGCGATTGTAAGCTGCTATGGAACTGTTGTTAACACGCTGATATGTTTGCTTGCCTCGCAGTTATGTGGCACCCTCTGTTCTGTTTATCAAGAAAATATTTTAACATGAGTTTATTCTTTTGGATTGCCGCTGTTTCTCTTTTTGAGATGCGGAAAAAATGAATAATTATCTATAAACTTCCAAGCTTGAAGAAAGTCTTGGAGTTAAATGAGAGAGATAAGCTTTGCGTTTGACGAATAGGATTTTTGAGACTATTCAGGAATATGGCATAAAAATATCGAAAGCAAACTAAATACATATTAACCAATCCTCACTGTGCTAATTTTGCTTATGTTTTTGATTGCAATAAAATGAATAAAAAAAGTGTGTTTGAATAAACTTTCATCACAAGTTTGTTCTTGTTTTGTTTTATATAGTTGCCATGAATGACCAAAGATCTTAAATCAATACTTACTTAAATAGTAGTTCCGACTCTCAAATACATTGATCTATATCTTGCATTTTGATTCATTAGAACCATCAAGTTTGTCGATGCGTTTATACAAACTTTCCTCACTATATTTTGTTTTATATGTTATTACTTTGACTACGATCTGACAATTTTGAAAACGAAACAAACACAGGCGAAATGCTGCAATCTAAATGTTCGACTACAAGCCCTACAACAAAAGTTTCTAAATATTTCCCGTTGATTTTACCAGCACATTGTAAAATCAATGTTTCTAAAGTTCGTAATTTGAATAAAAATGATTACTAACCATCCCAACGACAATGCCACGGAGCACCTGCAACAATTGCCATAGCTCAAAATCATCTCCGACAGTGCGCTGCTGAAATCATCTTGCAATCTTTCGTTTGTCCAGCATCCAACCTGACTGGCTCATAGTAGATGTTTTTCCTCGTTCCACCGAACCAAGGAATTCCTTTGTTGTTACTGCATTTGTCTTATTATTTCAAGCTTTACCTGGCCTGTGTAGCCGGCCTCGTCCGATCTCCGCAACCAGCAACCCTCCACCAACCCCCAGACGGACCCCGGCCGGACTTTTGCCTCAACCTTTAGCTCAGTGTTATTTCTGTTTTCTGATTTTGAAAGATAAACAATTGTCCATCAAGCGACGACGACGGCCGATGTGATGATGTCTCGAACGTGAGGATGATTATGTGTGTGAATATGAATAAAATATCTCTCGGGGTATTGTTTTGATTACGAGATCTTTTTTTCTCTTCATCTCTGCTATGCTCCTCGTTTCTTAAAGCTCCGGTGTTTTTCGAATAAACAACCGTCGCATATTAACTCATACGAAAAAAAAAAATCGTATTCCTCGACCCAACAACAGAACGATCTTTTCCATCGGAATAAAGAGTTGAAATTCTTCGAAAAACTCCCAAAGAAAGCTTTGTACGTGTTTTGACAGTTGCGCCTCATAGCCAACCAGATCTACCTGGTCGGTCAACTTCTGGTGCACTGCTCTTGTCTCAAGGCTTCAATCAATCTCGATCGATCGCAGTCAGAGGCCGTTGCCTACACAACGAACCCGAAGGTTGCTACCTTTTCGCAAACCTCCATTTATCGGATTATTATCTTTACAAATTGGTTATGTTAGCTCTTAGCGCCTAGGGGTCGCTCGTCGTCATTGCAAACACTCTGCAAGCTGTTGTATACAAACAACACCAATCAGAGCCCTCTTGCGGCGGCGGCTGCGGCGAAACAAGCGCCTCGGGGGAAGTTTCGCGCTCTCAACCGTGAAAACACGGGTGTTTAAAAACAGCCTACTGAATTATTATATTGGAATAATATTATTTCTATCACTTTGTGCGGCGTTACTTCCTTCCATATAAACAACGTCACCGGAACCCTCATTTTCCCTGCAACAAATGGTCTCCGATTACCCTTGTCTGTAGCATGCATCAAAAAACTTCGACCGGAACCGAAGGATGCCTCAAACGTACAGTTTCGAGTGGTGAGAGATTTGTATCAATTCTGCTCCCTCCCTCATTTTTTGTTCGAAAACTGGTCCTTTGTTGTTGCTGATGTTAATATCATTGCCAAGATTAAATTATGTGTGAGGACGATCATCGCATCATTATCGTTCGGAAGATAAGCTAACGAGGGTGAAAAGCCGACAGGGTGTTGTTGTGGTTACGGAAAATTGACCCGCAGGAGGCTGGCTACCAGGGAGAGGAAACAGTAAAACATCTATTGAGCTTTAGTCGATTAGCTTAATCGCGATTATGATCGAATTTTTTGGGGCATTCTGGATAATATCGAACGTTAAAGTTTAACTCAGCTTCCCACTGGCAAACTGATGACATTGTATTTTGTTTTTTTTTTTTCGAAATGCTAGCAACGGTTGTCTCATATACAGTACAACTACGTTCGCAGATTTATGTGGTTGGGGTTCTTCTAATCAGAAACTTTTGATTTTATAGGCAATCCTGATAAGCAGCGATAATAGATTGCATTGCCAATAGAGTGCAGTGAATATATTGGCCATGAATTTTCAGTTTGTTCGATTTCCCGTTAAATCAATGTAAATTTAATTACAGTAAAATGTAAATTCTCATCACATATTTCCAATTGAATCCAATTCTGTTCGTTCAATTCTGTATTTCTAAATTTATTCATATTGCTCATATTTTTGCACTTTTTGTCATTTTTGTTATGAAGCGGAAGCTAAAGTGAACTGATAAATCGGCTCGGGACAATGCACAGATGACTAGATGTCGTGGACCAATGACATTTATACAAGGTCCGGGCCACCAGGCTTAACGGTATCCGTGAGATGTGGAAATGTATAGTGGTATTTGTGTTTCCTCACAATGTTTATCTTTTTACAAGGCACAGCTGTTTATGGTGATGTCAAACTATCAGTCCACAGTATGGAATGTTATGGTAGTTTGACGTCGGCGCTCGCTTGCCCAGCAATGTTTACTATATTTTTGCTTCCAACACAAGTAAACTGCCTGGTGGCCCGGACCTTGTATAAACGTCATTGGTCGTGGACAACCTTCAAAAGGGGTTAATACAAGACAATGACGGCTATATATATAGACAACGATTCATGGCGGGTATCACATGCAGGCCTGGGATTTCACACGCTCTTGACGTGAAACTTTGCAAAAAAAAACGCATGATCAAATCGGCAACATCTGTTTGCACGAAAATTGCTAAGAAACTCGAAGAAAAATTGTCGTCATCAATGTAATTCAGGGAGCTTGTTTACGCGGACTTAGTATATTTTCAGTAAGATCGGTTTGAGATTGCGGGCACTAAATTTATTACGATTGAAGTAAAATAGCCGAAAAACAGACACCAGCATTTACTTTCAAATCATTTTCTGAATCGAATCGTACAAAGTTCGGAAAATGGCAATGACAAATTTCGTTTTTGCGGTTAACTCCAAACACCTTGTAAACAAGCTCCCAGAACTGTCAAAACAGTTATGTTAACACATTCCGTGCATTCTCTATAGTATTTCCAGCGGCTGGATAGTCGTGATGAAAATTCAGACATAGTGTCATTCTTTCAGACATAGTGGACATGCTTTAGTGTTTCGGTTTGCTACAATGGCGTTTTCCGCCTTGCCATCTATCATCGAATAGACTGCTCTGATCTTCACTCGCAAAGTCACGTTTCCAGCGTCGAAGATGATGGGTGAGGCATTCAGTTCATCCACCTCCTTAAAAAACTTGTCGAAAAGCTTTAATGTGATTTGATCCGTTTCCTTTGTCCAGTGCATAGACCGGACGCGACAAAACATGTCGGATTGAGGATTTGGATTTACGTAGATTTCATGACCATTTTCCGATACCAGTTTCAAGGACATAAAATGCTCCGTCAATAAGGAATCATCTTTCCCTAGAAACTTAGCCTGACTGTGGCTAAAGTCAGTTGCAGAGTCAGGTCCAGCAGCCACATGCGTGACATAATCAATGATCCCACTTACAGCTATTTCATTGAGATTGTCCCGTACGTCCTCCAACTCCATAATCCGCATAACATCGTTCGATATCATTTCCCGAACCGAAACATTCGAAGACAAATATTCTTCGTCATGATTGGGTTCTGTAAATTTCGGAAGTATGCTACTACGGTGAGCTATCATATCTGCCCATGGAACAAATGCCTTCTGTTTCAGTTCCTTCCGCATGAATGTGGTGATTCCGGTATATTTGCTCTTTGTTAATCCCAATCTTGTCTTCATCATCAAAGATGATTCCGATGAAGGCCCTTTCGGATCTTGCTCAAGTTTTGACGCTCTTAGTACCTTGCCCCCCCACAACATGACAGATTAACTTAGTTTCGTGTAACCGCTTGCAAATCGTAGATGTCGCCCCGCAACGTAAACATTGGGGTCGTCCCTGGTAGATGCACCGATGTTTCTATTCGGAGGAGTATGTTTTTGTTGCGTCATGAGTGGTTGCAAAAGAACAAGCAAGCGTAGCATATCAAAAGAGTCTATTTTTATATTCATGATATAATTTCAGTTATAAGTAAACTAAATATTGAAATAAATATTTCTCGCGACTTTCCTCCGAGCAAAAATACAACCACAGCGTTTCGAAAGTGTTACACCGCGTTGTATTTTGTGAACATTACGTCGCGCGGTGTATTGTATCCAATAAATCTGAGATTAATTGAAAGTTATTGATTGGCCATAGAAACCGTTTAAACAATGATTTTTGTGCTGTTTTTTACTGAAGTACTTCATGAAAAAGATTAACATTTACGTTGGGAGGAAGCGGATGTCAAAATTCATACACATATGTATTATCTTTTTACGTGAGGGAGAGCGGGAGTTGAAAATGGCACAGAATTACAGAGTTTCAATTAAATGTATAGGAGATATGTCGAGATATATGAGATTACGATGAATGGTACATCACTTTGTGAATCCAGTGAAATACCTCTTACTTAAGGTATCTCATATAGTTCTCGAGACAAATCGGTTTCGGCAGTAGATTTTCCAGATTTTGACTGGTACGAGTATATCTTGTTTATAAATACCTAGTTCGAAAAAGAACAAATGGTGACACTTAATGAAAAACCGTTGACATGACTTAATTTGTTACATGGAATATCCATGATTACACGTTACATTTTACAAAAAAATATAATCGGCTCTACACAAAGAACTTGAAATTAATGGTTTGGCAAACAATCTAATAATCGCTTTTACCTTCCAAACGTTATTTCACTTTCAGAAATATTCAAACGGCTAACAAACAAATGTTCAAAAATAATGGACTTCATGTTTGAACGATCCCTTGAAACTCTTGCGCAATTGATTATTGACCGCTCTCCTTAGGAAACGCTAATCGGCTCCCTCTTCCCCTATGAAACACGTTTTATGTGAAGCAATTCCAAATTTGTACCGATTGTCACATTTAATACCTCTCCCTCCCTTCAGTGCGTGATGTATTTTATGTACAACACACTTTTATGTTTCCACTGGTTCCATGTTCACTGCAAGCGTAAAATGTAACAAAATTTGCATTAACATTTTTATCGCACACAATATCTGCATTCCGACCTTTTTAGAAGATACGCTAGATTTTTTTCGGTTTGACACGTTTGACAGTACCACCGGACCAATTTTTTGAGTTTCAGTGACTATGTACTAGAAGTGTCAAGATGTTCCCGAGTTGACACCACAGACCCACGAGCAAGAGATGGAATCGAAACGGGGGACAGTATCTCGCCACCGGGGGACACCATCGATAGAACCAAAGTCCGAGCATAGATTATTCAGCAATATTCGAAAATAAGGGGAATTGGGGCAAAATAAGCCCAATATCTCTGTTTTCCGACTCGTGCGGTGGCTGCAATTACCTTCATTCGATTTCTAGATAAAATTCTACATAAGAATAGGCCTATTTTGACTACCGCACACCCCTCCTACCTTAGATTAATGAACAATATTCGAAAACTTGGGATAAGTGGGTTAAAATCAGCAATATCTTCGTTACCCCACCTGTGCGGTGGCTGAAACTACTTCCATTTGAGTTATAGGAAAATTCTACATAAGATTAGGCCTATTTTGACTACCCCAGACCCCTCCGATCATAGATTTTTCAGCAATACTAAAAAATACGGGAATTGGGACAAAATAAGCCCAATATCTCTGTTTTCCGACTCGTTGAGTGGCTGCAGCTACCTTCATTTGATTCCTAGGAAAATTTTACATAAGAATAGGCTTATTTTGACTACCTCAGACCCCTCCGACCATAGATTAATGAACATTATTCGAAAACATGGGGGAAGTGGGTTAAAATCAGCAATATCTCCGTTAGCCAACTCGTGCGGTGGCTGCAACAACCTCCATTCGATTTCTAGGAAAATTCTACATAAGAATAAGCCAAACTTTAGTACCACAGACTCCTCCGATCATATATTAATAAACAGTATTCGAAAAATTAAGGAAGTAGGGTAAAATCAGCAATATCTCTGTTATCAAACTCATGCGGTGGCTGCAACTACTTTCATTCAATATCTAGGAAATTCTACATAAGAATAGGCCTATTTTGACTACCGCAGTCCCCTTCAAGCATAGATTACTGGGCATTAGTGGAAAATGCAGGGGAATTGGGGTAAAATAAGACCCATATCTCCATCCACTGAATTTTGCGGCAAGTGGGACCCTTTTATTCAATTTCTCAGGAATTTTCACATCAAAAATGCTATTATTCACTAACCTTGTGCTACTTGGAGTTGAATTATCGAATTCTTTCGCGATTCATGTACTTTTTTTCCCACTGTGCAATGGTCCAACATCTTTCATGTAGATATAACCCCATACCATTCCATTACCTTCACCATGCTTTATTGTCGGAATTTGACACCGAATATCGTTTCTGCGGTTGACAGGTCTGCGAACGTAAAATAATTTGAATTTACCTCCCTCGCTTCAGAATACTTTGGAACAATCTTCGCGAGTCCAAAGTTGGTGAGCTAGGGCAAAGACAACCCTAGCCTTTCTATTTTTCGCGGAAATGAAGGATTTCTTACTCGGCCGACGGCCATGTAATCCAACATTAGTAAAACGACGCTTAACGGTTGAAGTGTGGATTTTAAAATCATGGTATTCGACCAACTCGCTTGTTGATATCCTTAGCAATTCTTTCGGGATCTGCTCTCGACATACTTGTTGTCATACGATCTTATCTCTCAATGGCAATGAGGTGTATACAGGTGGCGAAGAGGAAGGTGTTTGTCGGTATAAGTAACGAAATCTCAATGGTAACTTTTGGTCAACCTGTCCTCGGGGAGTTTCTGACATAACCTGTTCTTGTTCCAGAATCTCACTATATGACAAGAAATGTGGAAATCCCGTGCTACTTGAGCATGTGCGCATCCATCTTCCAAACATTGCAGCACGCGCTCCTTAGATGCAACAGGGTATTCACGTCACCAGTTTGATTTATTTTAGCTATTTAAACATTTATTCAGTGATATAATGGCAAAATATTATGGTGAACTTTAATCTTACCACAAAAAAAAAAAAAACAATTTATTAAACGACTTTTGAGTTAGAGAATGTGGACAAAACGGCAATAAAAACGCAAATTCACTCCCAAATTCACAAATTTCTATATAGCAGGTATACCAAGCAAATTAAGAAGCACAACAAACCCAATGAACGTCATACCAGGAATGGTTTGCAGTGTTGCCATTTTTATTGTGTCAGAAAGTCTTCTGTCAAATGACTTTCAAGCTACTGTAACTGGTGCAAACCCGCGCGTCGTTCGCGTTGAAAATGATATGCAATCAATGGTCACATTGGCGAAGTGATGGCGTTTAGGTACTTGCTTTTTCGACTACTTTGTCCTCTCTGCTCCGTTCGTTGTTGTGAAAACAACTTGCGTAAAGGGTGCATTCTCGTTTGTTGAACCATCGCCAACAATTGTCGCCACCGTGCGCATGTGCAGGCCAACACAATACCGTCAATGTACAGTTTTACAAATTTGCTTTTTAAAAAGGTGTTTTCGGAGCAAACTTAACACACGGTTACCAAGTGGAAAGTCGGCCAAGTTTGCGCTTGATACATTCCATTACGAAACCGATTGAGTCGTGGCTC
>JAHHFK020000107.1:0-30015 GCA_024533555.2 Aedes koreicus
GATGTAATGTTAGCCTAGCCCCTTCATTCGGCCATTCGGTACCATATATGTCATATATTCAGCAATAATAAACAAAATGATGTTTCTGTTAAGATAACCCATTTTTTCCGCGGCAATTGAGAAATTATTAATCAATTTATAGTTGATCAGTTCCGCAGTTTTTGGTTTTCTGAACTTTTAAGACACGATGGTTAAGGTTGAACAGATTGTCTCCACGATCTTCGAATGATGAAAATTTGGCTAAATTGAGTAATGCAGCCTCGATATACAGGAAACAGTCACACGTTATAAACTTACTGTCCACATAGATAAAATAACAATGTTTAACAAGAAACCGTGAACCCAATAAAAAGAACATATTTTTAGTTCCTACATTGTGATTGATAATAAAGAAAAAATTTGACGATAAAAATATGAAAGTAGAGTTTTGGTTGTATATTTTCTAACAAAAGAATAAAAAATCTAGGAAGAGTGGATTATAATATTTTAATTATAATTTAGTTCGTATATTATATGTGTGCACCTTTTTAAGTGTTTCAAAGCAGTGTTTTGTTCTAGTTTGTTTTGTGAATTTTTTTGGTAGTACAAATGCAGCGGGCAACGCCTCAAATCAGAAAATCAGGTATAAAAACCCTTCGAAGACTGCAATTAATAATACATATATCGAATGGGACGAAGTTACATCCATTAAAGACCCAATTGGTGCTTATAGATCGATATTTAAATCCATGTAATTTTGCATTATAATTTGAATAATTTGAAGTTTGAATATTTATTGTAACTTTGTTTTGCCAAAAATTTACAACTGTACAATCTTAAGTTCTGAATGCCAAGACAGTTTGAAAACCATCCCAAGATTATCTGCTTGTTTATTTTTACGTTCGAAAATATTCACTGAATATACTTGAATATGGGACGTAACTATGTAGAGCCCAAAAAACTACTGTCACTACCGTAGATTTCAAGTTCTGAACTCCAGGACGTTATAAAGTTCAAAGTCAAAGTTATAAAATAATGACTGTTAACTTTCCAAAAGATTCATTGAATATGTTTGAATACATATAGTCACGATATATAGCTCAAAAGACTACTGTTACAACTGTAGATCTTATGTTTTGAACTTAAGGACAGTTTGGTTGACCTAGATCATCCCTGTTTATCTCATGCTGTTTTTTTTACATTCGAAAATATTCACTGAACATAGTTGAATACTTAGCGTAACTTTGTATAGCCAAAAATCTATAGTTACTACTGTAGATCCTGTAGTTCTGGACTCAAGGACAGTTTGTATGACCTAGAATGTCACAAAATTATCAAATAATGACTGTTGGAAGGTTCATTCAATATGTTTGAATACATATCGTAACATTATATAGCCCTAAAAGCTACTGTTACAACTCTAGATCTGAAGTTTTGAACTCAAGTACATTTTGGATGACCTAAAGCCTCCCAGAAAGATACAAAAATATTTAACGTTTATCAACGAGCATTTAATAATACTTTTGCATATGTACAATATTCTAAAACAACGCTTTATACTATTATTAAGTCATTTATTTTTTCTTCCTGAACTTTTTCATATTCCGGATGTTCTAGGTCGTCAATTAGACCTTAAACTCATATGTTTTTTATGTTTTTCAGATAGAAAAATTGATTGGACCTGACCTGAAGGAGTTAATATACTTTTTAAGGCAAGGATTAACGTTTTTATATTTTTCAATAGTATGTGGCCCGTTTTGAGAAATGACTGATATTAATGATATTAATGCTCAAAACGTGACGGTCGTAATGCGATTTTTTTTAAATTTAACTCCGGTATAGAAAACAAAGACGTAGTCCTACGTCAAAAGTCTGGTGTGCAGAACTCGTTTATAAAATATTGCCAATGCCTCAACCAGCCAACCGTTGCATCCAGTGAAAGCTCCAAGTACGTTGTGAAAATCGCCATGTTACTTCCGATTCAGGTCTACTATGATCTTCTTATTGACGAATGGAAATTGTTAAAATGCTAGGTGACCGACAAGTATTGGAACCAGTTGTTTACTAAGAAAACGGCTGTAGGTTAGCCCAAATTCCCTCAGGTGATTAAGGTAGTGAAAATGGCTTCACGTGACAACGGAATTGAGAAGCAAGATATGTCAGAAGTAATTCTAGCACGTGCTGGAAGGCGTTTCAACCGTGCGTATAGACCCGTCTTCGCTCATTTTTACTGTACTTATACAACAGATGGTTAAAAGATTAAAAAATTACTAAAATTTGGAAATCACTTTTTAGTCACTATTTGGTCACTATTCGGTCACTATTTGGTCACTGTTTGGTCACTATTTGGTCACTATTTTTATTATTTTAGTCACTAAAGTCACTATTATTTATCCATAAATCCGCTACCAGCCCTGCAGTCGGTTTTGTTGAATTATGTGTTAATTTGTTTTGCTTCTATTATTTTGGTGTCTGAAATTTAACGTGGACAGGCTTTACTAGTGGATTTTGGTGTCCGAAATTTAACGTGGACAGGCTTTACTAGTGGATTCACCCCACCTCCCCCCAAAAAAGTCTACGTGGTTTATGAATAGCCCCTTGGGAGAAGCTTTACATCTTCAATGTACAAGTTCACTAGTTCTTTCTATTTTTAGATCAGTACCGGCGGCGGCCACGTCCTCCCGGTCTTCGGGGAGAGGGGAAGGATGATTAGTTTGACAATCGTTGGTTAGAGACCGTGTTTACCTCTGCGTCTCCACAATTGTCAAGGAAGGATAGTTTTGTGTTAGTGAGGCCGGTTATTTTTAGATCATGGATTCACTGTGGTAAGTGATGCGATCAATGAAAGCGCAGTAGACTGCTTTTTATTTTAAATTTAGTGGTGATAGAAAGAGGCAAGTGACGAAGTGCAAGGAAGAAGACGGGCCTGGGATTGAACGCCCGACCATCTGCTCAATCAGCAGAACGGGTAACCACTGAGCTACCCAGCTACGTCGTTTTTCATAGCATTTGAAGTTACAGAAAAACTGTATTCATTGAATATAAAGTTTGCCGTATTGAAATATTATTTAAATTATTTTAAATATTCTGTTTGTTAATTTACCTAATAGTTTGTTTTACTTGTTTTTACAGACCTATTTTTTCTGTATATTCGGAAACCTATATTTTCCTGCATAGATTTTTTTTTTGCTGCAAGGTCTCGTCGTATTACGTTTACATAAAGGCGCTGAAATCAGTTTTTTTTTCAGTAATCCATTTATATATGAACAAAGCTAGCAACAAGCTTAAGGATTGCCCGCAATGTATGTGTTGCGTTTGCGTTTGTACGTTTTTGAGAATTTTCTCATAGGTTTTCTATTAAATTCGCGTAAGCGGAACGAAAAAGTATCCATTGTAGGCAAACCTCAAGAGACTTAATGCAATCATGAACAAAAATTCGCTCTGCACTTTTTTCGCACTCATACACAGAAACTGTTCGTTTTCATTCTGTTTTCATTCTATTCGTTGAAAACAGAAGAGAGCAAACTTGGCAGCTGATCGTTCACTGAATGAATTGGACTGTAGTAATGGGGATGTTTTCTCAGTGCATATTTTGTACATGCTCAACCTTTTATGATTGCAGTTGGTTTGATTCGGCTGAGTGAGATCAATTGAATCAGACTCTCATCTTTGATTTCACCCTTAAACATAATTTAACGTTTCGAATGATGAACTAACGTGATGTTATGTAATTTATTGCATACAGACAACATAACGTCATTTCAAGCCGTATCCCTCTTGTTGTCAGTTAGTGAGTTTTTTTTTGGTTTATTCTTTGCACAGTTTTAGTTTTCGCGGATTCAATCTTATCCTAATCCCTTGCCAGAGTGATCATGTAGTCTACATGGCGAGTCAGCCATTACCTCTCCTTTACTATTGGCCTTGTGTTTGCCCACTTTTTTCCCACCATTGACTTACGAAAAATAGGCAGCAGAGCGGGGCAATGTTTACTAGAAATGAACACGACATTTTCACGAATAACCCACTCCTCTGTCAAGATTTCGGAAGTGTATGAATTCAAATTCGACCGTATACTCGTTTATGTGCTGCAATACGAAATGAAAACGAAGTACCGTAAAACACTGTTTTGGATACCACTGATGATTGACCCAACATCATCATGGATTATTGATGAAAGCTCTCGCAAATATTGTAGGTGGAAATCTCCAGTCAAGACACATGGTTTGCTACTACCACGTCTTCAACCCTGTACTTCCAGCATCAGCGAGTCGGTAGTAGACCTTGATAATAGTATAACCTACTACACGTGGTCTTTCGCCGAGTGATCGCACACAGTCATTATAGTTGTATAGTTACACGTTCCTTCTAAAGGTACACATTTTCCCATGCAACACATCATCCCCCACTCATCGTTCGCGATATTGTTGTGTAAGGTTGAGATGAGCCCATGCTTTTCTGTAGTTAGATTTTCTAATCCATAGGTCAGCAATTCCGCCGCACACAACCTGTGTCACGACATCAACGTGATCGGGTTGGCTGTATTTTGCTGATTTTTGTGTAATTTTCCATGGAACGTTGCTGTTGCCGCTTGTGCAAGTCTGCTTTCCTGGTCAGTTCCAATCAAAATTTGAAGATTGTTTCAAAGAGCTCGAGGCCATCGGCATTTGCTGCTAACTATGGTTGAATTGATTTAATTTGCAAGTTTTGAATCTCTACCGTTGCTGGAGAACCGGCAGCATTCTTCAGGAACTGATGAATCATTGGAATGAGGTAATCATTACCGAAAATAATTGTTTGCATTGCATTTACATTCCTGTGTGAGAGTGTTTGAGTGTCTTCACCAGCACAATCTTGGCATTTATACTTATTCTAATCGGTTAGATAATTATCACATTCGGTAATCGTGCCACATCTTGCAGGGAAAGCGAGTTGATACAAATCCCTCTGCTCGAGTCGAGGTTACTAGAATCGTCGCTGTGCTCGGTCGCTTGGTGTTTGTATTGTACCGCATCCGTCGTCATCGTATCTTCTTAGGTGCCCGGAATGGGCGCAGTTTACACCAAAGTGTGCGATAAATACGACATCAGATAACGGGTTGATGATAATTAGCGAGTCGTGATTTACGAAATTCAGCACGTTGCTTAGATTGGCCGAGCTCGTGGTTGTCAGGTGTACCATACCATGAAATTGCTCTAATAGAGGCTCAATCATGGGATCGTGAAGATTTCCCATCGTTCGGTTGCTTACGTAAGACAATCGCTCACGATAGTTGCCTTGAACTGAAGTTACTCTAAAATCCTAATTCCGTTTCAGAAAATATCCCCATTTTCAAGCGCCCAACCGGGCGAGTTTAATTCATTTCCATCTATTTTCAAAGCCCGTCAGCAAAACAATCAACAAATCGACACACGTAGAGTGCATTTTTCAAAGACCTCGCTCCCCCGGCAGAAAAGCGACAACAACCGGCGAACGAGCCGACGCTGATAGCGCACAGTGTCCTAATTTTAGTTCTCTTTTTTTTTTTTTCAATTGAGAACAACACTATGCTACCGCTGCCTCATTTTCCGGTGGGTGGGGTAAATGGGTGGTAAAAATGAAAAATCACTGCGACTAGAAAAAAAAAATAGTTCAACATCGGGCCGGTCCTATCGATTTCAAGTTCTAGCTATCTTCGGCCCTGAAGGTTATAGCATTCCTCCCGTTTCTGCTCCCTTTCAATCCGAGTTAGCAAGTTGTGTAGAAAAGTACTAACGACTCACTTAGGTTAAATTTAATCACGCTTCATGTCGCTATTTATCGATGCTGACAAACGAGTAGAGGTGAGATTATGTTTTGTAAACATCGCATAAACAAAAATCTAACGCAAAAGAGATTGCAATTTCAAGTTTTATACTTAAATGTCAACTTTCCTTTCACTTCCATACGTATGATTATATCGTTGTCATTTTTCAATCACTAAATATGAACAAAGTTAAATATTTTGATCTTTTAAATTTTATGTTTAGGAAAATTTTAGGCAAATCGTTTATTATCATCATTCATAAATTTAAAGAAACAACTCACCTTCACATAACTACTACAAAATTCATGAATTCCAAAGGCTTGAGCAACATAAATGTTGCTGTACATATCGCTTGTCAACAGACATTTCAAATTAGATGAAATTTCAACCACTTCGTTTTGCTTTTTGTGCGATTTATCGTACTCTTTGGCCGACAAAAAGCCTTTCATGGTTTATGTGGCAGTGCTATTGCGAGCATTGGTTTTATTGATATTGTAAGTTGAAATAATTCGCTCGACAGTGGCCGTCGAATATAGCTGAAATGAACTGTCGTATTTAGACACGGAAATGTTCAGTCCGCCACTGAAAATCTCAATTTCCCGGAACTCATCGTTGTTGGTTGAACTGATGCATGATCAATAATGTCATCAAATCGTTTGATAAGGTGAAAAAATGTTGGATGGGCTTTTGCTCTGATATTGTCAGGATCAATTAACTAAATCGTTGAGGGTATCGTCGGTAAGGTCAATCCTTTTTTTTTTTTTTTTTTTTGAGGTTTTCGTCGGTAAGGTCATTTTTTATTACAGCAGCATATGTAAATATTCATCATGTCCATTCGAAATTGATGCAAGTGCTCCATGCTTAAATTTTCACTTCTAGTGTATTCATTGATTAAGGATTTCGACACCTTCGTACTGTTAACCCAACTCGCAGAAGTTATTGGGGATCAGGTTCACTGCAGGGCTGGTAGCGGATGTATGGATAAATAATAGTGACTTTAGTGACTAAAATAATGAAAATAGTGACCAAATAGTGACCAAATAGTGACCAAATAGTGACCAAATAGTGACTTAAAAGTGACCTCCAAATTTTAGTAATCTAGTTAATCTTTTATACATTTGTTGTATAAGTACAGTAAAAATGAACTACACGGTGTTCAATAAGTTCGAATACAAGTTTTCATCATTGCGTAGGTATGCGCCATGTACATATTCTGCATTGGTATTGGTGTCAGCTTTAGCTTCATTCATACGCTACCGAATGTGCGCGGTGTTGACATTCTGTTAGTTGTTGTTTGTTTGTTACGCGCGATGAAAGAGTATCGGGACTTCGTAATTAAGCGTTTTTTGAACGGTGAGCGACCCGGCGATATATTCCGGCTGCTGAAATCGCATGGGGTCAAGCGGAACTTTGTCTACACGACCATCAGGCGATACCGGGAGACGTCCTCGACCAATGACCGTGCGAGATCCGGTCGGCCGCGTTCAGCGAGGACGCCACGGGTCATCAAGATCGTGAGGGAGCGAATTCGGCGCAAAAAGAACCGCTCAATCCGGAAAACGGCTGCAGATCTCAACGTTTCCATTGGAACCGCTCACACCATACTCACCAAGGACCTTGGTTTCAGGCCTTACAAAAAACGTAAGGTCCATGGCGTTTCGGAGGCTACCAGCAAAAAGCGGTTGGATCGAGCTAAGAGGATCCTCTCTCGGCACGCTGGTCAGGAGTTTGTTTTTTCGGACGAGAAACTGTTCGTGCTGCAGCAGCCGCACAATGTGCAAAATGACCGGGTGTGGGCGCCATCGAGGGACAGCATTCCTGAATCCAATATAAACATCCCTCGGTTCCAAAGTGCCGCGTCGGTGATGGTTTGGGGGGCAGTATGCAAACGTGGTAAGCTACCCTTGGTGTTTATTGAAAAAAACGTCAAAATCAACGCGGCGTACTACAAAACTGAGGTTTTGGAAAAGGTTGTTGCCCCCAGTCTCCGAAGCCTCTACGGCGATGAGCACTACGTGTTCCAGCAGGACGGTGCACCAGCCCATACGGCAAATGTGGTTCAAGCCTGGTGTCGGGACAATTTAACCGACTTTCTGGACAAAACTTTGTGGCCTCCCAGCTCCCCGGACTTGAATCCTCTCGACTTTTTTGTTTGGTCCTATATGATGGCGAAGCTGAACGAATACAAGGTCAGCACTTTGGATCATTTCAAGACGGTAATTCTCAAAATCTGGGACGAAATGCCCATGCAGTCCGTGCGTGCCGCCTGCGACGCGTTCGAGAAACGTTTGAAGCTCGTTAAGGAGTACAAAGGGGGGGTCATTCCAAGAGAAATGTTGTAAACGTTCCTTGTAAACATAGCTTTCAATAACATAAATCCAAAAAATAAAAAAACATGTTTTCATTTTTTTAACAAATTTTGAAAGTGTATCCGAACTTATTGAACACCGTGTAAGTGATCACCCCCGTTTGAAAAAAATGAATACTACTGCGGCGCAGTTTCACTTTTTGGGGTTTTTTTTTGTAAAGAAGCCTGTAATCAAGTAACTTTTTTTTCTCAACGACCTCCTGCAATTGGTCCGCAGCTCGTTTTTGCGAAGAAGGGTCTATACGTACGGTTGAAACGCCTTCCAGCATGGCCTGTGCTACAATTACTTCTGACATATCTTGATTATCAATTCTTTTTTGAGCTGTGAAGCTGTTTTCACTACCTTAATCACCTGAGGGTATTTAGGCTCACCTACAGCCGTTTTCTTAGTAAAAAACTGGTTCCAATCCTCCTCAATTCTGTACTCTGTACTCAAGGTCAGCAGCTAGCATCTTAACAAGTTCCATTCGTAAATAAATAGATCATAGTTGGCTTGATTCAACTGAAGTAACATGGCGATTTTCACAACATACTTGGAGCTTTCACTGGATGCAACGGCTGGTGGGTTGAGGCATTGGCAATATTTTATAAACGAGTCCTGCAAACCAGACTTTTGACGTAGGACTACGGGTACAATTCATAAAAAAATCGCATCGCGACCGTCACGAAAAATGGTCAGGTTTTGAGTATCTCAGTCATTTCTCAAAAGATTTTCAAAAATTTAACACCAATTGATCGGAAGTATTTCTACGCATCAATTCCAATACAGAACATTGTTGATTTCGGGCCACATACTATTGAAAAACTCATAAATGTTAAACCTTGCCTTAAAAAGTATATTAACTCCTTCAGGCCTAAGGGGTCATATATGACCCCAAAAGGATAATGGCTGTATAAAATCACACAGACTGAATAAAAGTGTACACTGTCTTCGGCAAATTTGTTTTCCATCACTTTTTCTATCTGAAAAATATATACAAAAAAAACATATGATTCTAAGGAAAATTGACGACCTAGAACATCCTGAATATGAAGAAGTTCAGGAAGAAAAAAAATAAATGCCTTATTAATAGTGTACACCGTTGTTTTAGAATATTGTATGTATGCATAAGCTTTTGGAAGATCAACAGTTATTATTTGATAACTTTATGATGTTCTAGGTCATCCAAACTGTCCTTGAGTTCAGAACTTAAGATCTACAGTAGTAACTAAAACTCTTTGGCTTTACAAAGTTACGCTACGTATTCAACCATATTCAGTGAATATTTTCGAAAGGGAAAAAAAAACATTATGACAAAAACGGGGATGATCTAGGTCATCCCAACTGTTCTTGAGTTTAGAACATAAGATCCACAGTAACAGTAGGTGTTTGGAGTTTGCAAAGGGACGATATGTATTTAACCATATTGATTGAATAGTGTGGAACATACATAATGCGACAATCTTGGGATATTCTAGTTACTCCAAACTGTCCTTAAGTTCGAAACATCTTTTGGAAGGTCAACAGTCATTATTGTATAACTTTGAGATCCTCTAGGTAATCCAAACCATCCTGGAGTTCAGAACTTGGAATTTGCGATAGTGACAGTATTTTTTGGGCTATTCAAAGTTACGTCACGTATTCAAGTATTATCAGTGAATATTTTCAAACGTAAAAATACACAAGAAGATAATCTTGGGATGATCTAGGTCATCCAAACTGTCTTAACGTTCAGAACCTAAGATGTACAGTTGTAACAGTACATTTTAATAAATACAAAGTTACAATAAATATTCAAACATTTTCAATAAACATTCTTAAAGTCAAAAAAACATTATAATGCAATATGACATGTTCTAGGTCATCCAAACTATCCTTGAAATCAGAACCTGCAGTTTTAAAAAAAAACTTTCCTGGAATTTCAAACCTAAAAACTACAGCTGAAGATTTTAAGTCTTGAATTGTAGCTTAAAATGTACAGCTTTTTGAACTAAACAAAATAACAATATGTATTTGTATTTGACCAAATTAAGTGAGTCTTTTGAAAGGTCAACCGATATAATGAGATATCTTGGGATGTTCTAGGTCATCAAAACTGCCCTTTAGTTCAGAATTTAGGATCTATAGTCGTAAAGTTAGCTTTATAATCTATGAAAGGTGACGATATTCATTTAAACACATTCAGTGATGCTTCTGTAAGCTCACCAGTTATTATCAGATTATCTCGGGATGTTCAGGTTCATAAAAACTGACCTTGAGTTCAGAACTTAAGACGTACGATAGTAACCGTAGCCTTTTGGGCTCTACAAAGCTACGATAAATATTCAAACATATTCAATGAATATTCTGAAACGTCCACATACATCATCGGATAACCTTGTTAGTTTCAGGTCATTCAAACAATCCTTCAAAACTTAAGGTCTACAATTGTAACAATAGCTTTATGGGCTATACAAAGTTAAGTTAGTTTGTTTGGCACAGAATATCCCATTATTATCTCATAATGTCAGTTGGCCTTCCAGGACATTCATTAAATATGTTTGAATACATATCATAACATTGAATAGCGGATAAAGCTACTACTGTTACAACTGTAGATCTTAAGTTCTGAACTCTTGGGCAGTTTGGGCAACCCAGCACATCTAAAACATATATTTCCTACTTTTTTCAATCATTTAATGTTATTGAGCACCAAATCAATCAGAACTCACCAAATTGCTTGTATAAATTAGGCCTGAAAGGGTTTATTCAAAGAACATTGCATTGTACCATCTAAATGGCTTACATTTGGTATCGTAGTCCTACGTCATTATTTCGAACAACCCAATGGGGCTGTACCTTGTAGTTTTTGAGTACGTGCTTACCAGCAGCGACGTAATGCTTATTTGCATTGTTGAAAAAGTGGAGTTAGTCGATCTCCATTAATTTAACCAGCTCTGCCATTGCTTCCTCCCCAACATAAACTTTTCCGCAGGTAGCAAGTTCTCAATATTGTCCAAAATGTCCTCTGAAAGTGAAGTCGCGGGCCACACATTTGGCTTACAACCTTTCCAGATCAGCGTACATTAGATGTATAAGTGGTTCTTCCCTCTAGAAGAATCCTTAGAAAATAGCATTGAAATAGATCAGTATGCTTATCAATATCAAATCAATATCAAACTTTATCAAAAAATTTAGATCAAGTTCTACCTAAGAAGTTTTACAACTTTGCCAAGAAACATTCGGTTTAATAGCAGTCAATCAAAGTCAGAATAAACTTAAATAATTGATTAATATAATTTAATTGATTTAATTTAATAATTGATTCATACACTAAAAAGAGTTGTCTCAGAAATTTCCTAGAAAAAATATGAAATTTCAATATACGAGTTTTAATGGAACTTTGAAATCATAACGCTTTTGTAAACTGGTCGAATTGCACTGTATCTCGATTTCACCTATGATCGAATTGAGTTCGCTTGACTGTCAGGATACGAACAATTAAATAAGTCCTATATCTGATGAACAATTCGTTTCCACTTTTCTCGACTATTCGAATACCAAAAGAGTAGTCCACTTTTGAAAAGAACTAAATCTAACAACATATTTTTTTTTTAAAAAAAAGTGAGTGTAAATCAAAAATTACTTGATTCTTTTGGATAAACATATTGCATATTGGATAAACGTTTTAAGTGTTTTAACCCTATCCCGTTCGATTTTTCATGGGGTTCACTGGGTTTATAGGGTATGTGTCCCTTGACTCAGCCTAATATGCAACGATCGATTAGATTTTTTATTAAATATTTGAGCTATAAGCGATATTCAACTAGTGGTACACATGCTACGATAAGTTTAATAAGACATTTGGTAGTATGTATCACGAAAAGTTACACTACTCATTTTAAAAAGGTAGAAACTTTCGAGGGAAATGGATTTAAGGTGGGTCTATAAGCATCAAATTGGGTCTATTCATGGATGCAAGGTCGTCCCATTCGATATATGTATTATTAAAAGCAGTCTTCGTAGGGTTTTCATTTCTAATTTGCTGATTTGAGGCATTGCCAGCTGTATTCACACTACCCAACACAAAATTTCACAAAACAAACTAGCACAAAACTGGTTTTAAGCACTTAAGTTATTTTCACATATAATATATGGGCCAATTTATAATGAAAATATTATAATTCACTCTACACAGATTTTGTTCCAACAAACCAGTGTTTAAATAAGCTATTCGAAAAATATACAACCGAAACTCATACATTCCTATTGAAAATTTTACCAATAACAACATTTTTACTAAGTTATCAATACAATAGGCCATAGTTAGGAACATAGAAAAAAATATTTTCCTTACATTGGGTCCACGGTTTTCTTGTTGAATCATTATTATTTTTTCTGTTTGAACAGTTAATTTATAACGTGTGACTATTTTCTGAAAATCGAGGCTGCATTACTCGGTTTATCGGTTCAATTTAGCCAAATTTAGATCATTCGAAGATCGTGGAGATAATCTGTTCAGCTTAACCAGTGAAATCATGATGTCTAAAAAGTTTTGGAAATCGAAAATTACGCGGAATGTAACAACTCTTAATTGATTAATAATGTCTCAATTGCTTTGGATTACATCGGTCATCCTAATAGCAACAGCATTTTGTGGATAATCGCTGTATTAATGACATATTCGGTACATAGGCTGAATGAAGGAGCTAGGCTAACATTACATCCTGTTACCCTATGTATAGAAATATGAAAAATTAAACCGGTGACGAACTAGCCCAGGTGGCTAAAAGTCACCTAAATAAAGAATCAAATCAAAATCAAAAACTATAAGGGACAGCCCAATGGGGTGGTCCAAAAGGTGGCGGAGGACTACGTAGCAATGTGTAATGAATGTTATTATTATTATTTATTATTGGCTGTATTAGGAGAGGGGGTGCATTTGGGGGGGGATAAAAGCCGCCCGAAAAAAAGTGTGTAACACACGCGGGGGGGGTGTGGAGAAAAAAATATAGCGTGGGGTGGTTTAAAATTCTATTGTACACTCTTTAGAATGCATTTGGTGGCTCTGAAAAGGGCCGTGTGGTTTGAATGACGATACGGACACGGTCGTATTTGCTACGATGGTTGAGAGGGTCCTGATCTTTATGGCATGAAAGATAGTTGAGGACCTGTTCGAAATATGAATTTTATATACAAGTACATACAAGGTTTCTTTAAAGTTTAAACTGTATAAAAATCATTATGTTAATAATCAATTTAAACGATATTTTTTTTGCGGGAATTCAATAAACCCTTTATAGCTTCTATAAATGTTTGAAAGTCGACTTTAAACTCATACTATTATTTAAAATAGCTTAAAGATTTATTCGCTGCTCTGATACATTGCAGCCATATTCTGCGACATTTCACTTTCTCTTTCAAACACTTTCTCAAAAATATTTGATTCCTATTGCAAGGTAGGAACTCTATCCAACGCACTAAAACGAACAGAAACACTTTCAAGCACTGATTGGATTTTGAAGAGAACATTACCAACATTGAACAACTTGTTATAATAAAATGATGTCTGTAATAGGGAAATCATAACATGCCAGCAACCAGCGGGCTGCGATTGCAAAAGGCAAATAAACTTTAAACGACCCTGAGTTATTTTCTATTCCGAAACATGATTCTAAGAAATATATGGTATTTATCGAACAGAAATTGTGCGAAATTCAGGATCGGCCAGGATTTACTAATTCGGTATGTGCCATGTGGATACAATGAGCACACTCTTATAATAATTCAGTATAACACACTTTTAAAATCAGAATAGTAGCCCTGAAGAGGTCTTTTTGTGTGAAATACATCATATAATAATTATTGACATTCTGTCGAAATTTTGAAACCAGGGCGCTAAACACAGATGGTTCTACCCCGAAAAATGCCTGTATAGACATAGTGATTGCGGATTTTTAACACTCAACGTTGCGTCTTATCTACATCATCTACATATATATCGATGTCGTCTTCAAACATATCAATATCATCATCAAATACATTTATATTATCTACATATATCGATATAATCTACAAATATATCAATATCATGACCATATATATTTATCTATATCATCTACATATATTTCGAAATCATCTACATATATATCTATACACTGATAGGCAAAATAAAGTGCCTACCTCTTCGTTTTTTCAATTTCTCTCATTTACTTGGTTCAAATTAAAGTAAACACACTGTTTTTTTTTTTTATCTTATTTTTTATATTCTTTTTAAGTTTCACTTATGGAATACTGAAAAAAAAAGGAGTTTTACTTAAAGAAAAAAAAATCAATTTGTGTTGAAAAAAAAACAGTGACAAAATAAAGTGCCCACTTCAAAAATCGATTTGTTTTCGATAAGTTTCCATTGGAAGACCCCTCGATTGTTTATGTTTTGATATTTTGACATGTTTTGAAGCAAACGGCTCAACCTGTTGCATTTGTATACGTGATCGCATTTGATTCAATTGAAAAAAATGGAGAACGCAGTGCTTTCGAAAGCAATTCCCTTGTGTATCCGAAAATTGGTCGTTCGTGATGTGCAAAACGGTGAATCGCACCGGGTTGTCGCTAAGAAGTACAGTATCAGTAAGGCAGCGGTTGGCAAAATTCTTCTGAAGCTTAAAACGTTTGGATCAGTGGTGGATCGCCCTGGCAGAGGCAGGAAGCGGAAAACGGATGCGAGAACGGACACCAAGATCATGCGCGAAGTCAAGAAGAACCCGAAGGTAACTGTCCGCAAGATCCAGGAAACCCTTCAGTTATCAGTTTCCGGTCGAACTGTTCGTCGCCGTCTCGTAGCACAGGGGTTGAATAGCAAACTTGCCCGGAAGCGCCCATTTATCAGCAAGGCAAACAAAGCCAAACGGCTTAAGTTTGCTAAGGAACATGCTGATAAGCCCCTAGAGTTCTGGAAAACGGTTCTCTGGACGGACGAATCAAAATTCGAGCTGTTTAACCGAAAGCGGCGGGTTCGTGTTTGGTGCAGATCGGGAGAGGAGCTTCAGGAGCGCCACATCCAAGGCACGATGAAGCATGGAGGAGGAAATGTGATGGTCTGGGGGTGTTTTTCGTGGGGTGGAGTGGGAAGCATTGTGAAAATCGACGGGATAATGACGGCAGGTTCTTACATCAACATCCTGCGAGAAAATCTGGAGGTTTCGCTGATCCAGACGGGCCTTGAAGAGAAGTTCGTATTCCAGCAGGACAACGACCCGAAGCATACTGCCAAGAAGACCAAGTCTTTCTTCCGGTCTTGTCGGATCAAACCGCTGGAATGGCCTCCACAAAGCCCGGACCTCAATCCCATCGAGAATCTGTGGGCGATTCTCGATGCCAGGGTTGACAAAACTGGTGTTACCAATAAAAATAACTATTTTGAAGCCCCGGAGCGCGCCTGGGAAGAGCTAGATCCACAGCACCTAAAGAACCTGGTCGAGAGCATGTCGAAGCGCCTGCAGGAGGTCCTGAAGGCCAAAGGAGGACACATCAATTATTGAAATGCTTTTATTTTACTTTAATTTATGTTTTCTGTAGCCTAAATGAAGTGGGCACTTTATTTTGTCACTGTTTTTTTTTTTCAACACAAATTGATTTTTTTTTCTTTAAGTAAAACTCCTTTTTTTCAGTATTCCATAAGTGAAACTTTAAAAGAATATTAAAAATAAGATAATAAAAAAAATACAGTGTGTTTACTTTAATTTATATCAAGTAAATGAGAGAAATTGAAAAAAAACGAAGAGGTGGGCACTTTATTTTGCCTATCAGTGTACATATACATGTACATCATATCGTGATATGGCTACCAACTGGATCATACATGTTTCCCTCCAAATTTGATAGCCAGCCACTCGCTAGCGACAGCCGCGGAGCCTTCAGACTGGCTGGTTGCTCACCCGCGTACTCTCCTGCAGGGTACTTGCAACCGCTAGCTGCCAGAGCAGTACTGGCCCATTGCCGCTCTGCACAGCTCCATGGCTGCCGAGCGAATGAAGAAAATTTGAAGGTGTCTCCTTTTTATATCGTGCACTGCTGCACGACGACGTTCCATACTTAAATTTGAAGTCTGTGATAGGAAAGTACTGTGCATTTAGTAAATTTACTCTGAAAAATTGGCATTATAAGACACCACTTTATATTTGCGTTAATTTCATTAGTTGAATGTTAATAATCAATAGTTTTAAATATTGAAATCGATGCGTAGAAAATGACCCGATCAATTGGTGCAAACATTTTGGAAATCAATCGTGGTATGACTTAATTATTAACGTTCAAAACCTATATATTTTTCGTGACGCTCCAAATTTTCGCAATTCGAACGTGTACCCCAGTATCGAAAACACAGACGTAGTCCTACGTCAAAATCAATGAAAAATTATTATGAAATAGCTGGAAAATTGTAAAAATAATGAAAGTTCAATTGAGGTAGAGGCGGGCCAGCGTTCGGCATCTAGTTTTTTGGTGTATATTTCTCGACTTTTATATAGTGTGACCAGATCGCTTAATTTGGTTGACTATTGAACAATAGGTACAAGTGATTTTTTTAAAACTTTTTACAATCGGCGGAGCGAAAATAGTGACTTTAGTGACTTTTGGATGCAAATAGTGACTTTTTAGTGACTAGACTCAAAATAGTGACCAAGTCACTAAAAAGTGACCTGCTACCAGCCCTGCCGTTCACAAAGCCAGGGTTCGTCCATTCTTTTAAATATCCTAGTTTCAAGAAACAATCCAATATCAAGAATATCAATTTGCAAGTTTCTGTTGTTAGCTTGTACACCATTGGCTTTTCAGATTGAAAAAAGTTGATTCAACCGGTTGATTTTCGGTTAGATGTGGTTAATTGCGATCAAGTACAGGTGATGTGATGGATCGCTGAGACGCTCGTAAACTTTCTTGATTTTTTCATCCTGCTTGGCGTTTACTGATGTATCGCGAAAAGGGAAATATACTTTTAAAACTTCCAGCTTCAAGAACACGCTTCACAACTTGGTCAAAAGAAAGCCATCGGCTCGCGGCCGGATGTAACATGTTTAAAGGTTTCAGCTCTATTAGGGGCTTGACTTCGATGAACTTTGCTCTTTTTATAGGACTTTTGCGGAAGATGGAATATTCTTTCATGAATATGATGCACAAAATGCATTTCAGTACGAATAAATTCGGACAGTCGTTTTTAAATAGTACATTAACAGAATGTTTTACACCGTGCTTAACACTAGCTCCATCTACACCGAACCCTATTAACTTCTTTTTGTACAAAATCAAAGTCTTCATTAAACTTATTAACAATGGCACTGTATACCGAAGTAGCATCCGCTTCAGCAAGCTCAAGTACGTGATAAAAAGAATCTCGAATTGACAGTTCATTGCTATTCCAATAGAAAGTCCTCACTACTAAGACCAATTGACTCATCGATTATAAGACTAAATGGCTTGGACCGCATCATTGCCACTAATTTTTGGTGATGCGATTCACCAAGGAAATTCGTCATGATGGCCCTATTTTTAGTTCGTTTCAGTGCTACGTCTTAGGCAAGAGTCAAATAAGTGAAAACAACCTTATAAAACAGCCAGGCACATACTTGTACTTCAACATCCCTCACTAGTTTTCTTTTTTTCGCCAACAAAATGGAGCAAGTTCAAACTGTCAATAATTTGTTTACTGTGACGTATGACTTTCCATATCACCACGTTTTTTTAAATCTAGAAATTCTCCAAAATGAATGTCTGTATATGTATGTAACATTTTCCAAATGTCTGTATAATGTCTGTAATCTGTATGATGTCTTAATGCATGATGAAATGTCTGTATAAATACAGACATGTCTGTATATCTGGCATCCCTGATTAAGGATTTCGCTGTAGCTCACATGGATTTCAGTATCAATGTGATGAATATATTCTTCGTTATGGGTGATTTCAATGCAAAACACCGCTCATGGAATAATTCGCAAAGCAATGCCAATGGTAATATACTATTTGATCATTGTTCTGCGGGTTATTACATACACTATCCAATATCCAAACAGCCCAACTTGCTTTTCCTCTGCAAGGAATCCCCCAACTATTGATTTGGTCCTAACTGATTCATGTCAACTTTGTAGTCAATTGATTACCCATGCTGACTTTGGTTCTGATCTCCTTCCAGTTACATTTGAAATATCTCAAGAAATCATTTCTAATTCCATCAGTACTACTTTCAACTACCATAGAGCTAATTGGGATCAATATCGAACATTTATGGAACACAACTTTGATCCTAATGTTCCATTGCAAACAAGAAATGAAATTAATAATGCTCTTGAATCTCTGGCTTTCTCAATAAATAGAGCACGAGCTGCTTCAGTGCCAAAATGCGAGGTTAAATTCGATTCAGTTATAATTGATGACGATCTTCAGCTCTTGATTCGTCTGAAAAATGTACGTAGGCGTCAATATCAAAGAACACGTGATCCCGCTATGAAAGTCATATGGCGAGATTTACAAAAACAAATTAAAAAACGCTTCTCTGCCCTGAGGAACAAACATTTTGAAAATAATGTGTCAAAATTAGATCCGAGTTCCAAACCTTTCTGGAAACTCTCTAAAATATTGAAAAAACCTCAAAAGCCTATACCAGCGCTTAAGGAAGGTGATAAAATTTTGCTCACAAATGCGAAAAAAGCTCAAAAACTTGTTGAGCAGTTTGAAAGCTCCCATAATTTCAGTTTGGGTCTTACAAGTCCTATTGAGGATCAAGTTTCCAGGGAGTATCTGAATATTTTCTCACAAGAAAATATTTTTGATGATTCTTGGGGAACTGATTTGGATGAAGTAAAAACTATAACTAAAAAATTTCAAAATATGAAAGCACCAGGTGATGATGGAATTTTCTATATCCTCATCAAAAAACTCCCCGAGAGTACTTTGTCTTTCTTGGTAAAACTATTTAAGAGATGTTTTCATCTGGCATACTTTCCAGATAAATGGAAAAATGCAAAAGTATTTTGAGGCAAGACAAAAATCCGGCTGAAGCTTCTGGCTACCGACCAATCAGTTTGCTTTCTTCAATAAGTAAGCTTTTTGAAAAACTAATTTTGAATAGAATGATGCTTCACATCAATACCAACTCAATTTTTGCTGATGAACAGTTTGGATTCCGCCATGGGCATTCAACTACGCATCAACTTTTGAGAGTTACAAATTTGATTCGTTCAAACAAAGCGGAAGGCTGCTACACTGGAGTTGCTCTTCTAGACATAGAAAAAGCATTCGACAGTGTTTGGCATGAAGGCTTGATTGCGAAATTGAAAAAGTTCAATTTTCCGCTTTATATCATGAAATTAGTTCAAAACTACTTAACTGATAGAGCTTTGCAAGTAAATTATCAGAACTCTAAATCTGATCAATTGCCTGTCAGAGCTGGTGTTCCTCAAGGTAGCATTCTTGGGCCAATACTTTATAACATTTTCACTTCAGATCTCCCTGATTTACCTCAGGGCTGTCAAAAATCTTGCTTTGCTGATGACACAGGCATTTCCGGTAAAGGAAAAAGTCTTCGTGTTATATCCAGGAGGCTACAAAAAAGCTTGGACATTTTTACAGATTATTTTCAAAAATGGGAGATTTCTCCTAATGCTTCCAAAACTCAACTTATAATATTCCCACACAAGCCTAGAGCTGCATTTTTGAAACCAAGTAATAGTCATATGATCACTATGAACGGAGTTCCAATTTCTTGGTCAAAACAAGTAAAATATCTTGGACTGATACTTGATCAAAAATTAACTTTTAAAGATCACATTGGGGGCATTCAAGCCAAATGTATTAAATATATAAAATGTTTATATCCTCTTATAAACAGAAAATCCAAACTTTGTTTGAAGAACAAACTTCTAATATTCAAACAATTTTTTAGACCGGCCATGCTTTATGCTGTGCCAATATGGTCTAGTTGCTGTGCTACTAGGAAAAAAGCACTTCAAAGGATTCAGAACAAAGTTCTGAAAATAATTTTGAAGTTGCCACCCTGGTTCAGTACTACTGAATTACATAGAATTTCAAACGTTGAGACTCTAGAAGAAATGTCCAACAAAATAATTCATAATTTTATACAACAATCAATTGCAATGATCAATTCTCTCTATAGATAAGAACTAGTTTTAAGAAATCAATAATTATTATTACACGCAGGCAATAAAAACCCTGTTAAAAATACTGAACAGACAAGGTAAAAATAATATTAACAAAATTAGATATAAATGATAGCATATAAGGTTGAAATGTTAATTACTTAGCAGGATCACCTAGGTTAATATATGAATGTAAAATAACGTAAAATTTGGAATAAATAAAGAGTTAAAAAAAATGTGATGAATATATGGTTAGGATGAATGCATCAACCTGTTCTTTCTAACATTCAACGCTTTCATATGTGCGCATTGTCTAACGTCGTGACAGCGAGTTATAGCATACGAAGCGAGTGTGAAAGAGATAGTTGATTTGTTCTGTCATGACTGTCGTGCCTTGGCATTGATCGATTTGTTTTGATGGGCCATATTTCGACAAAGATTTTTCAACAGGGCCTAACTGACAAAAGTAAACAATGGCTTGTTCCGTAAATTTCTCGTAATACAAAATATACCCATGTTAGCTTTAAAGCAATCGAATAGAAGGACTCTTGTTCTTAGAAATGGCTGTGGTAGATTAAAGAGGCAAGCTTCCAAGGTCGACAAATTCAGGGAAGAAGCAATTGTGTACGTTTATCAGTTAGGCCCAAATGAAAACGCTTTGTCCATTTCAGTTGTCAGATGTCCAAAATTCTAGACAAAATAGTCAAAAGGTCGAAAGTAACATTTTTAAACAATGACTTCTAGCGTATTTTTCTGGGATCTGCTAGCTTCCACAAACAAAATAGCACCAGAAACAGATTCAGGGAGTTATTACATTCTCGTCGGTAGTGGATATAGATGTTAGTATCCTGGCATTTCCAGGAAATTTACGTTTTATGTCATTGTTTAAGATTGTTACTTTCGACCTTATGACGATTTTGTCTAGAATTGCCAGATGTCGAAAATTGTCAAAATTGTGTGAACTGGGGTGCGCACTTTTTTGTATCTACTTTTTTGTGAGTAAAAATTCACTCTCTGGGGGGGAGGGGAACAAAAAAAAGAAAGGTGTGATTGATTAATCTAATCTAATCTAATACAAACGCAGCCAGTACGAGAAAGCATCCTGGAAATAATTGGGTTAGATGACGCCCAATTATTTTTTTCTGTCAATATTGATGCTTGCAGCATATCAAAGACATGATACAAGCGTCAAAGCGGCCAGGCCTACTGCGTTGCATTAACCGCAAAAGATGATTCTGTAAAATGAGTTGGATTCAAAAAAATAGACCTGAACTAGAAGGCATTCTGAGACACTACAGGGCAGGAAGGATGCGCGGACACATCGTACCACACGCTCCAAGTCATATCAAGTCGAATATAATAGAAACTTTACATTTTTGTATGACCCCAGTTACCTGAAATTGAACATAACAGAAACCTGCAAATACATGAATTTTGAACCACATATAGCTTAAAATGGTAGGATCTCATTTGTTATATACAGTAAAAATTTAATGACTAGAAATATATTATTTTGTCAATCTACTTTATACTAAGACTTCGGTCATTCCACACTTCCCAAATGTTAAAATTTTATGTTGTTTATAATACGAATAAAATATGTGAATATTCATTATGCAATGCTGAAAATAAAAGAAATAAAAATTATTGCTAAAATGAGACCCTTATTTTTCTCCGGTTGCTCTTTCCTTCTGTGACATAGTTTTTGTAAGCAGCCATAATTCTAGAGAGCACGCTAAGCTAATTAGTTTAAGGAAAATTGAAAACTATATAATATAATTTCAAGGAACACAATCCTTGGACGGGTGATTCATAATTCCATAGTGTTAATTTGATTGATACTTTTACGTTATTCAAAGCAAAGGAGCAAAGGTAGGACATACAATAGAAATCAAATGGAATATTAAGAGACAAAATAGTTCAAAACTAGCTCCATATGAACAAATGATGCTCGCCACCTGGTGTTGAGTATAAACATAAGATAGGTAGTTTTCCTCAAAGAATTTCTCACTGCAGCCAATAGTCAAAGTCCAACTTTTTTTGCGCACAACATACGGGGATTTGTCATTGACGTTGTCAATTTATGTCGGGTTCTCATTAGACCGTACCGGGCACGGGTCGAGGCGTTTTTGTGTGTTAGGTGAAAAAGTTACCTAATCTAGCTGACTATTTCATTACAACTCAAAAAAAGGCACATATTGGACATAGCACGGTGCACAGAGAAAACTTCTTCATGCTTGTAGAGCCACCTGGATACATGAAACTCCTGCCAGGTGTGTCTCTTACATACGGATAAGAAACCCGGCTGGCGTGAAGAGTCTTCCGGCTAAGAGTCACTCCTCATCACCAATGTCACCAAAGCAGTGTAAGCAAAAAGGAAACAAGTTTGTGAGAAAAGGGAAACGGAAATATTCACCCAATTTTTAAAATAAAGCAAGACGATTGAGCGGAAAGCTAAACAGCAGATGGATAAACAAAGCTTTTTTGCAAAAATGATTAGATTTTGAAATATTCCGCGGAGCGAGAATACAAAACAATGCGTCTCTATGGTAACGATGGAAAAATGTACATGGAGCAATGAGCAAGAAAATTCAAATGTAATGTAAAACATATAATGATCGTTTACTTATCTTGATGACGCTTCTTCATCCCGATTCGGAATTGTGCTGAAATCTGACCATAAATACAAAGTCCGCCAGCACCACCATTTTGACTTCCATGCCAGAAATGATACTTTTCCCGTTTTGCTGAAAATGTGCTCCTAGCCATATCGGTACCAATGTTCGGTGCGGAAACACTAGCACAATTCTTTATTTCATATTATTGAAAAACAAACTACATTTTACCAACATGCCCCATGACAACACGAAAACAACAGATAATCGGACATTCTATGAAATTAATACGCCCTGAAATTTTTTAAAAGGCTAGATGAGCTAGACTATCCGAACCACCATCACAAATTCACACTGATTTATAAGGAACAGAAAAAAAACGTGACAGCTTACGCAAAACACAACCGTCCGCGGGCAGCACTTGCTGCGATCCTCCTTGGAAAATCCCAATTTAGCTTTCCGTATGAAAACTTAATTTGGAACTTGTGACTATTTTCTGCAGATGTAAGGTATATGACAATATATGTCGATCAAAATTAGTTAGATTTAAGACATTTGAAGATCGTGAAGAAACTCTGTCAGCTTAACTTACGAAATCATGGTGGCTATAAAGTTAGGTAAAATCGTTAATTTAGAGCAATTACATCACAATAACGTGATGAAAAAGTTCTCAATAGCTTAAGCACAAGTTTGTCGCCATGTTGTCATCGTTTATTTGTTGATTACACTAGTTTACAGCATTTATGAACTCGGTAAACTGATCATCATTTCTAATGTGAAATTTAATGCTAAATATAAAAAAGCCATAAAAAAATTAAAGTAGAACAGTTTTCGAGATAACGATAAAAGTTGATTTTTTTTATAAATGAACAAAAACACATTTACTAAAAATGGAATATCTCCAACGCGTGTGATTCAATTTCAAATATTTTTATTGTCATCAAATGAAACAAAACTAAATTTAATACCGATCCTTCCAACATTGCAATATTCTAGGAGTAATAGTTTCGACGGTATTTATAAGTATATACAATTTTTCGCAATTTTTTTTGGAGATTTTAAAAAACGTATGATTAATACCAAAATAACGTCAACAAAAAAATATGTTGCATACGTAGCTAAAAGCCAAAACAAAACGAAGACAATTAGGGCTCAATGGTGAAAATCGGTTGAAGTGGAAATGAGGAAGTAATGCTGGTTTTAGGAAAAAGTGGAGAAATGCGGGGAAAAACAGAAATTCGAAAGAAATACGCCCATCTCTCTCTCTCTCTCTCTCTCTCTCTCTCTCTCTCTCTCTCTCTCTCCCTCTCTCACACACACACACAAACACCAAAACACACACACACACACACACACACACACACACACACACACACACACACACACACACACACACACACACACACACACACACACACACACACACACACACACACACAAGATTTGGTTTACCTACTGTTCTATTGTTTGGTAAGATATTCTGGCACCTAATTTTAATAGCTATTGGTAACCCTTCAAAACAAAACAAATTGTGACAGTTCGTTGTTCAGTTATCGGAGTGAGAAAAATGTGCGCTACCAAACGGGAATTCAAATGCAAAAATGATCCACAAAAGTTTTTTATGCCTGTGCCGTCTACATTTTTACGACACCGGTTAAATTCACTTCTCTTCAATCTGCGTTCAGTTTTGATTTTGAAATTTGTCCGGACAATCTGGATAAACCATGAGTGCGTATCGTTCTGTGTAATTCGTGCAAAACATGCCTGGCTAGGTGGATAGCAGGTAAAAAGTATGTATGGCTTACCACTGGTCCCATTCAAATTTGTTGTATACTCTCATTTCTGTCACTGTAAAGCCGCTATTTGTCCTTTGATAAGCCAGTTATTTGGAATGAGTATGTATGCTGATGTGCAAGCCGTAGAAAAACCAACTCCACAATCGAATTCAAACCGGTACATATTAACTTGGACTCTTCAAGAATTTTGTAAAAGCGTTGGAAAAGAATGGACCTGCATTTGAATATCTGAAATCAGTATTCCCAAACATATCGGCTGCAAAGATTAAGGAAGGTGTTTTCGTGGGTGCTCAAATAAAAAAATGATTGAGGACAAACATTTCTTCGCAATTTTGGCTCCTGGTGAGCAAGAAGCGTGGAAATTATTTTGACTGGTTGTTACGAATTTTCTAGGAAACATTCATAGTGCGGATCATGTTGAAGTTATTGAGAATTTGCTGGAAAACTAGAAGAAAATAGGTAATATTAAATCTAAAAATAACATATCAAGTTACCCTTGTTTCATGTACATAGTTTATCGCTCCTTGCTCTTCATGACTATAGGGGTGAACATGTCATTGAAAATCCATTTCCTCCACTCACATATGGATTTCTTCCCACCGAATCTTGGTGACGGAATCTTGGGACGAATCAAGCAGGGTGACTACTGTTGGTTTCTAGTTAGAGAAACCAAAACGACACATAAACGACGAAGCTCAAATTGGAATCATTGTTAAGTTTTAATAAACTTATTTTAAAGAAATTTGCCTATAGTGCTCAAGAATGAAAAAAAAACGGTGTGTGTGTGTGTGTGTGTGTGTGTGTGTGTGTGTGTGTGTGTGTGTGTGTGTGTGTGTGTGTGTGTGTGTGGGGGGGGGGGGAGAGAGAGAGAGAGAGAGAGAGAGAGAGAGAGAGAGAGAGAGAGAGAGAGAGAGAGATGAGCGTATTTGTGCACCTGAATTACAATTGTATACTATCTCTGATTTAAGAATTTAAAAAATAAAATAAAGGGGTGGGTTTGGGATGGGTGTTGTGTTTTGTTCTCGCGGGGATGTTTTTTTTTTTTTTGGTAAATGGGTGTATCCATAAATAATGTGGATAACCCTTTGGAAAATAAGTAAAATTTGTGGGGGAGAAGAGAGGTATACAATAGTAATCTAAAAAAGAGAAAAAGAAAAAGGGGGGGGGGGTAGTTTTTTTGTTGTTGTTGGTGTGCAGGGACCTGGTTACCCTATCCTATTTACTAGCGTTTGACAGTATGCAACATATCACGGGCCTTATTTGAATAAGGCCCGTCTGACGTTTGTTACTACGGGTAGGAACGCCAGCATTGTTTACAAACAATGCATCTTTCGACGTTTGGTCGTTAGAGATGTTGGCTACAGGAAAATCGCTGTCCGCCAGGTCCCTGGTTTGCTGATCATTCAGTAAACAAACGTTCAGCTGTTTCAAAGTCAGTAAAAATTTTTGCTGACTATTGTAAAAAAAGTGGGTTATTCATACAATTTTATAATTTATCATGTTCATAAACAATTCAATAACAAAAACAATAACCTTTTCCAATGCATATTTAAATTTGCAGGAAAATTGAGTTCTATCTAAATAATTTTATTTAAAACCATTTCGAAATATCTAATTTACTTATAGCAAACATAATCACTCTTCCAAACGTTTTCTTGCTCTTCTTTTTGAACGTCTTACTGAAACCATCATAAGTGGATCTGAATCTCTTAATCCCGAAATATCCATTTGATCCTCGTTTGTGTAAACAAAAGAATCAGCCGAAAAGCCATAAAAATCAGAATCGTAATCTGACAACCTCATCTATTGTTTTTTTTTTACTGAAAGCGGTGACAAAACCATCTCTTGTTCTCGTATTGATGGTGATGACGAAAGTGGTGCTTATGACTGATTTGGCGATAAAATGTGTAGTCTGTCTGGTGTTGGCATAGCTGTCCCTTCCAGGAAAAGTAGAGTTCATCTGCGACGAGAATCAGGCGACAGTTTGCGTTGACGCCTATGAAAACTATCTCCCCAAAACAAATGCTGCACTTCTTCAACAACATTATGTTCCTCAGAATCTTTTCTGTAACTGCTCATCGCAAATTCCAATCACAAGCATTTCTCGAATAGCTCTTTCCTTAAATTCCCCAAATTCGCATCTACCTGCTAAATTCTTGCATCCAACGACTCATTCTTTCCTTGCCTTTTAGTGCAAAATTTTGGCTCATGAACAACTTCAGAATCGGTTTTCTCAGAAGTACACCTTGCCTACCCTGCATCGTGTAGCTTGGTAAAAAAAGATTATCGTATACTACCTTCATATGCCCTCAGCTCGTTTTCAACTTGTACCTTTCAATTTTCAAAGCCTTCCGTTACGCTAAACGGAACTATCAATACTTTCTCTTCAATTCTCTTAGTTCTAGCAATAAATTACTGTCCACTCCTAGAGCCTCTCATGTTGATGGGAAATTATCTGCTTCTGATAAATTTCGTCATAGACCGTTACTCCGCGTATTGGGAGAATACAACAAACAACAAAAAAAGTTAATCACTAAGTAATTCACTACAAACAATAATTAAAATCACGGACACATACTTTGAGTTCAGTCTAATATATTCACCAAAGATTTTCCAAACGGCGTTTTAATTATCTTTCACAAAGGAAATTTAATGTTCTGTAAAGGTTTTAGTCGACAAGCACAGGAAAACTTCAACTGGATGCAGTCCTGATGGTATTCCTTCAATTGTCCTGAAGCGTTTCCTTAACATACTTGCTGCGCCACTGGCTACGGTCTTCAATTTGTCATTGACTTCCGGTGTGTTTTCTGGTTGCTGGAAAGAGTCGTTTGTTTTCCCAATACACATAAAGGGATGCAAACGATCCATCGTCAACTATCATGGGATTGCTGCACTAAGTACTGTATCCAAGCTATTCGAACTAATTGTTCTCCAAAGGCTGGTCCACGACTTTTTACAGACTATTTCTCCTGACCAACACAGTGTTATGCCCAAGCGCTTGACGGTGACCAACCTTACCGTATTTACATCGTTCGTCATCCGTGAAATGGAACGCGGTCATCAAGTAGACGCCATAGACGCCATATACACAGATCTCTCTGTGGCCTTCGATAAATTGAACCATCAGATTACAATTTCCAAATATGACAAAATGGGGGTTCACGATCAATTGTTGAACTTTGCTCATACCTGACTTGTAGAACTATGTCTGTGAAGATTTCAGATTATGCCTCGTCCAGATTTTCAGTAACATCCAGCGTTCCGCTAGGCAGCCAACTTGGTCCATTCCTTTTCCTGTTATATATCAACGACGTGAACTTGGTCCTCAGATGCCTGAAATTATCCTACGCGGACAACCTAAAGCTGTACTACGTCAAAATGTCCAGAAGACGTCGATTTTCTTCAGCAGGAACTACAAATGTTCGACGACTGGTGCCGGATCAACAGAATGTCCTTAAATGTATCCAAATGCTCGGCTATCTCCTTTGGCCGAAAACGTGCGATGTATCTCCACGACTACATCCTTCGAGGAACGCGCTTGAAACTTGACACAATAGTCAAGGATCTGAGAGTAACGCTCAACACCAAACTGTCATTCGACAACCACATTTCCTATATTGTTTCTAAGGCCTCATCGAAGCTAGGACTCATCTTCCGCTTCGCAAAAAATTTCTAAGACGTTTATTGTCTGAAGGCACTATACTGCTCTTTGGTTCGTCCTTCTTTTGGAGCACTGTGCTGTCGTTTGCTCCCCTTTCTACCAAAATGCAGTCCACAGGATCGAAGCCGTTCAGCGAAGGTTTATATGCTTTGCTATACGACATCTTCGTTGGCAATAGTACGTACTCCACCAGAACGAAAAAACGAACGCAATTCGAAATAGTTCGAACCTAAAAACCTAAATGGGCTTCATATCCTTTTACCCTTGGTCAGTTCAGATATTTTCTTGTATTTTCTTTTGATTTTCATTTTCATATAGTTCGGCTATTCGAATTACAGTGGAAATTTACTACTGCGCAATTAACATATTTCATTGCAATCGCCTTTAGTTATGTGACCAATGTGACTGAGAAGGTTTTAAACACTTTCTTCAAAACAATCATATACCGATATATATGTCAACATAGACGAAGTCACACTCATGGCAGCACAAGTCTAATATAAATAAGCTTGTTGCCGGTTTATAATGCAAACGTAATCTTATAATGCAAACGTAAACTTGTTTGTTGAAATCCAAACTAAAAAAAATGTTGTTTTAAAAATTCGTTTTGTTGTTTTAAACCAACGATTCTGTTTCGAAGCAATCAGGTAGGATGGATGTTTCTACCTAAAGATATTACCACAAAACAACAAAAATTATGGTTATTCTAAACTAACATATTTGTTGTTTCCACCTGGCAACAGGTTTATTATTACCAAAACACAGGTTGCGTTGACTCAGGGAAACAAATAAAATTTTAGATTGTTTCAACCAAAGCGGCGGTTAAATCAAACTGATATATTGTTTGGAGAAAAAACAACTGAAAGTTTAGTTTCATGAAATAAACTATTTTTTTTTTTTTTGGGAAATTCCATTTTTCCGTCCGCTCTCGCTGCATGCTCTATTCGTGTAAGTTTTACACGCAGATGAAAATTTAATTTAATGAATTTAATGAAAACCTTAAAATAGTATAATGGCTCGCAGTAACATTTGTAGATTTCTTTTAGACTGAGAGAAGTCTATAAATGTAAATGTGCGCTTTTCTAATGTTTGTTAGCCTTTTATTCAAATAAATATTATTGAAATGATTGCAAAAAGAAATGTAGGTGAACGGAAATGTTTGTTGTTTCAACCGTTTTCGTTTGTTTGTTTCAAACAGCAATTCAGTTTAAATTATACTCAAATTTGTTTGAAACTTTTGTGTTTAGGACTGGGGAAAAATAAGTTGGAGTAGCTTCTAACTTTTCACTCGACTACCAGAAAAACTGATCACGAGAATGTATTTCAATCAGCTTATGTATGCTTTTACATTTGATGGTGTTAGTGTATTTCTTCTCGAACGATCAACCAGTTGAACCGTTATATGACAATAGCGCAACACACTAAACTAAAACATAGCAATATAAGGTATACACAACAACTCCTCATCCCTTTCGGATGTTCTCGATTCGGTAGTTACCGACAACTAAACCTAGCCTTACTTTTAATTTCAAAATTCGATGTTGCTTTTAATACAAAATAATATCTTCGACAGAATAAAAAATTCTATATCGTACAAATAATTAATCAATGAGAGTAATCATATATTTCATCTTTCTTAGTCTTCCTGGCTCTTTTTGATCTCTTAGAACTATGTTCTGAGTGTCTAATGTTGCATCATGTTT